>CM002483.1:15784487-15848863 GCA_000325765.3 Leersia perrieri | reverse complement strand
AATGTTATAATTGTTGTAGAATATTCAAAATTAAATGTTATAATTGTTGTAGAATATTCAAAATTGAGCCTCAATAGATTAAGGGCCTGCTTGGATTGATGCTGTTTTGAACAATTTTTAGTATATTTAATAAGCAAGGTTCTCTACTGCTGCAATTTACTGGAATCAATTTAGATAAAAATATATATATTATTGTTCTGGTATTCACCTGATTTCTAAAATTTTACGATTTATCTGTTATGCTAATGCAAAGACATTTATATAAGCTTGTTTACTCTACAGAGTGGCGACATATCTTTCGTCTGGAAAATTAGGGTTCTTTCAGAAAGCGGAGTATCATGGCAAGGTTCCCTCAGCTGTTGTCATTCTCGAAAGCAAATATGCATAGTGCACACTATGTTCGGTCAAATATAATGGATCAGGTGATTAATAAAGATATACGGATTGTAGAGAATAAATATTGGTGTTCAACATAGCCTTTGCCAATTTTATGTTAAGTTTTTTTTTAAAAAAAATGAATTATCTGTTAAGTTGAATAGATGTCCGCTTGCAGTGATTTCAAAAATGGGTGTAAAGTTGCAACCTGCTAATTTCATTAGTACAAGTTTTTTCCCATTGCAACGCATGGGCACTCAACTAGTATTTTAGTATAACTTATCACCGGTCAGTTTAGTGCTTACTCATTGTCTGTACTTGTTTAGTATAACTTATTCCAAATTAACTATATTTTGCAGAAGTAGATTTTTAAGCAAACCTTCACTCATGAACTGGACACAATTCAGACCAGTCAATATGCATATCATGCTTAACCAGACCAGTGGAAGGCCAGATATGGCCATAATTGTTATTCTTTAAAAAATATCTCCTGCGATACTCGGTTCATCAATTGCATTAGAGGGGCTCTCCTACTGTTATTAAAAAAAATGGTTGCTCGATTTTTTTTAAAAAAAACAAGTGAGTACACATATTACTATTCATTAAAATGACAAAAACCATTGTGTGGACCCTTTGTATCATTTTCAAGTTTGAAGTGAATATACAAATGCAACGGTCCGATCAATAGTTGTAGTTAACCTCAATCTGGTGTACTCGTTATTTTCATTGTCTTTTGCGAAATTGAGAAGATAATCCTTGCTAGGATGTCCATTGCTATAGAGGATGTCTGGAGGGAAGTGAAGAATATTGAAAGCTTTGGCAGGACACAAGAACTTGTTTAATTTTATGATGCCTACTAGGACAATGATAATGTGTATATAGTAATGGAGTAAGCTTCCAATATCTGCAAAGTTGCCATATTTATTAATTGTCCTTTCAGTGTTCAGTGTTCAGTGTTTGCATTCTGAATATTCCCTGGGACATGTTCTTGGCTTTCCAACATGTTACAGCTTGCAAGGCGAAATTATTCTCTCACATTTCAATGAAAAGTTGTATATGTTGCTTGGCATAATATTTGGAAGAAGAGGGATGGTAAAATTTCTCATGATATTAGGCCTTCTATTCCTCTTTGGAGACATCTTCTTAAGGCAGATGTTTATTTGCATCTGTTTTGTCTTAGACTTGTAAAAAAATATATATTTTACAAGTTTGTCTGAGCTTGGAACTCTGTAAATTTAAATCTGCACTTTGTTTATTTCACTCTATTAATGAAAATTTAATGGTGGGGACCTCTCACAGTAAATTGTAATCTAAACATTGTGTACAATTGGAAACATGTGTGTATTTACACTAATGGTGGCCGGTGGGGCCACTAATATATTTTCGAAATTTCAAGTATCAACTTACAAAAGAAGACATTATGTGTATTTACACAATTGTTCAAAGTTAGAAATCACTAAGTAACTACAGATTATTTTGTACAGAATACGGTTATTTTGGATTGTTTACCCACACAGCTGGTACATAAATGTTTAAACATATAGTTATCTATCATTTATATATTCCTAAAACATTCTTATTTTATATGCTTGTTCACCAAAATATATACATTTGGTTGTTTGAATTGCCGTCCAAATATTATCAAATGTTACCGTAGCGTTAGCACGGGCAAATTACTAGTGTACGTAGTAGTATTTCGTTCAAACCGATGCTTGTGTCCTCTTTCATTATGAATGCGAGTCGTTTTGAAAATTGTAAAGGTCTTCTTAAAACTTCAAATGCTTTTGCGAAATTTTTCCATTTGTTTGCTTATATAAGTGCTAATGCCACATACAATAAAAAATATTAAAATGTATGTAAAAAGACTAGTTAAATGCCACTGCTCTTATGAATAAATCAATTTTCATTTCATTCAATGCAGCGTAAAGGGCAAGTAAGTCGGTTGAACTAAATTAAGAGTACGCGAGCTTAGAACAAATTAAAAAATGCTATATAACTACTTTGCATGGCTTGGTTTTATGGCGCTCGAAAACTCGGTAATTTGATGGCGTACACGACAACAGTTATTTTATCCATTTTTAATCTAGATAGAGGAACAGTCTTTTTTTAATTTGACCAAAACGCCCCCTTAATCCATGGATATGAGCTTTTCCTTATCCGCTTCTCCGCAACCATTCTGCTCTCTTCGAAACCCTAGGTTAGTTATGTTACGTCGTCAATGGTGGTTCCAACTAGACCCAACCAACTCATATTGATGGATGGAGGAGCATTTTGGTCTTTTCTGCAAGATTCTCCCATTTTTGGAAAAAAAGATGATAAAATAATTACCACAGTGATCAAGAGATTACCAAGATTTTGAAGTATCATAACTCATAAGGCCAAGCCATGTTTTGGCAGCATCTGCTAGGTAAAAAACATAATCTTTGGAGGATCTTAGTCAGTGATTTTTTTTGCCTAGAAAGTTAGAATTAAAGGGAGTAATTAATACGATGGTTTTCTATGCTAGGTTGATAATCGAAAGAAATGTAATATAACATAAAAAAATGTTTTGTATTAGCCGTTAAATTTGTACTTCTCTATAAGTTACTCTTACAAAAGTAGAGCATGTCTATATAGCAGTATTATTTTCTTATGGCTTAGAAAAGGAAAAGCTTTTCCTTTAGGGGCATATAAAAGTTGCCTACAAGTCGAAAGATGGTAATGTATAGGGGCAATTGAGCAATAAGTTGGCCGGCTAGCATATAGGATCAAATTTAAAATACAACTGAACTCTGTGTAACTATGCACGCCTAATCGAAAATCATCATTACCACTGGAACAAGATCCTCTAATGCATAGGCTTCTATCATCAGAGGATTTCGGATGCTCGATAGCTATTCATTTCCCATCCAACGCCGATATCCATTTTGCCCTTTATCTTTGGCCCAGAACTGCAATGTGTCTTGCTCGTTTTGGCCCATTTGCAGCCGGAGATGCGGTGTTGTCGCCGGTGAACCTCGACACTTGTTTTTCGTCCCATCACCAGTGATGACTCCTTTGAGGGTGGGGCAACCAAGCCACGCCCTTCAACCCGGTCGACCAAAAATTGCAAATTCGGTCTCCATTGACAATCTACACAAGGAACAAATTAGCGGCATAACCATTGCACACGAGATCAACCCTAGTCTTGTATCCCGCCTCATGCCCAAATTCATCACGAAAGCGCAGCATGCACAATCCATGTATGCGTGGATTAGCTCCCTCCACTGCCACTCCTCCATGTCAATCGTCCCCTCAGTAGCCATGAAAATACCAAGTACGCCATCATCATCAACGATAACTACTAACTTTCCGTGATAAAACCCCATCATTTGCACAGTCAAGCCACACCTAGGTACCGACGTACACAAATGCTTGCCATTGCTGACTAATTCAAAGCTCAATCAAACCTAAAACTACTCTCCATCACTCTAGACATAGTTTGAGTTTGTGGAAAAATCGAAGCAGTTGCACCCTCGTTGGCGGCGGCATCGCACCCTCCCAAATGCCGGAGACATCAACAACAGAGATAACCAACGACTTGGCGAGAAAGATGAAGGTCAAGTGGCAATCCAATGGCACGAACTCTCGGTGGATGTGTGCGGAGGCATCACCCTCACCCCCACCCACGCACGCTATGGGTGGGTTGAACGAGTAGGCCACTACATGCTTTTGGGCCAAAGACGAAGGACAAAGTGGATACTCTCGTTGGATGGGCAATGGATGGTGATCGGAGGTCGAATGTCCCTGTGGCATAAGCCACTACATCAGATGATCTCATCCATGTTGTCACCACCACAAAGTATGCAACTGAACCAAGACAAAGTATGATGTTACTCATATGCATTTACATGTTCGACATAAAGATCCATAGTTGGTTTTTGGGGGCATCAAGACTTTGATTATTTGATGTGTATGTGTGTGATAGTTTCAACGTTATATGTGTTTTTATGGCAAATGGTTTAAATGTATAAGTTTATGATAATTTTATTAAAATATTAATATAATTTTGTAATAGTAGTAAAAATTAATTCTTTTTTGAATAAGCCTAATTTTTAGGGTTAATTAAATCCATGCCATTATAACTTTCACAAATTAGAAAATGCCACTACAATTCGCTTATTTGGATTGATGCCATCGATACTTCTTCGAAATTGGATCCATGCCACTCCGTCATCAATTCCATCCATCCCCTAACGTTTTCCATCCATTCATCCCGTCCCCATCCATCGAGCCGGCGAGGGGAGCGTGGCATCCGGTGAGCTCGTCGCGGGCGGAAAGCGCGCCGCTGCATGTCGGCCGCCACCACCCTCGCCACCACCTTCCTCTCCTTGCCACCCCCCCCGCCGTCTCCCGCACTCGGCTTCCTCGGCACGCCCACATCGACCTGCAAATGGCGGCGGCGAGTTGAGCTCGACGGGCTAGGGGCGGATGGGAGCGGGAGCTGCCACCGTCGCCTGCTCTACCGCCGGCGGCGCCTTCGCCGCTGCCTGCTCTGCTGCCGACGCCATCGGTGCTGCCTTCTTTGCCCCGCCGCCGCCGCTACTGTTGCCTGCTCTACCGTCGATGTGGAAGGCGCTGGCGGTAGCGGCGATGTGGGGAGGGCGGCAGCCGGATTCGGAGAAGAATCGCCCGTGCGTGGTGCCTCTCCGACTAGAGGACGACGATGTGGGGAGGGTGGGGCGGCAGCGACAACAACGATGTGTGGAGGGCAGCAACGGTAGCCGGATTCAAAGAAGAGCTGCAAGGTCGTATGTGTTGGAGAGCAGCTTCATCGTGTCGTCCTGCGGCTGCTTGCGGGGCGAGTGTGAGTCAGTCGCGGTGGAGGGGAAAGACGAGGTCGTCGTCGTCAACTCATCTGGTCTGTCCCGAATCCAAACACCGATGCCGTCTACATGTCATGCCCCTCCTCGTCGGACTTCGACGCCGCTGCTTTGCCCATCCTGCCGGACTTCGTCACCGCCGTTGACGAGATCGAGCTCGAGCTCGAGTGGGCTTAGGATGGGAGCCGTCAGTGCCGTCGACGGAGATGGAAGAAGGGGGAGAGGGTAGGAAAGATGGAGGAAGGGGGACGGAGGTGGGAAAAAGTAACGGAGTAGATGAAAACCGTCACGGCGGTGGCATAGCTCAAATTTTAGAAAGTTATAATGGCATACACCCGGTTTTAAAAACAATAACAATTGATTTCTAAATCAAAGAAAGTTACAATAATATAGAACTAATTAACCTTTTTTTTACGGAGTACTAGCATTTCTCCGAGACACGATCCCTCCGCAATTCCTACAGTGGGCACCGACGCACACCGCACATTTCCGGGCCCACCTACCAGCAGGGGCCCAAAAACCTGCCCACCACGCCCTCACCACAAACACCGCGGGCCCCACCTGTCTGTGACCCAAGCTCACCCTCCACAAACAAACGTGGGCCCCACCTGTCGGTGACCCAGGCTCACCCCATCCCCGTCTCCCCCTATATAACCTCCTCCCCTGCGCGACTTCCGCGACCTCTCTCTCTCCCTCCGCCCATTCCTCCCTCTCTTCCGCCTGCGATCCGAGCCCGACGACGCGAGGGGAGCAGGGGAGAGAAGGGATCGAGGTCGCCGCCGGCGTCGCCGATCTCGGTAACCATCCGTCTCTCGCCGCCCTCCCCTCCTGCTGATTCGAATTCTACGGTGGTAGCTGTGTATGTTCGATCTCGCTGGTTCTGATGGGAATTCTGTAACTGATCCGATCGGTCGATTTGGGGGATGTGTTGTTTTTGTTTTGGTGCGATTTTGGGATGGATTTGTGTGGGATCGGGTGATCCGAGGGGCTCGGTTTTGTTAGGTTTTTGATTTTCTCGGTAGAGTCGATAGGTTTGAGGGATTTGATTTGATTCGGGGGAGTCTGATCCGTTTGACCGGCTCCGCTTGATCTAGCTTCGTTTCCACGCTGATGTTGGGGGGAATCTGGGGGCGCGGAATCGTTTCGGTTGGCGGCGAATCCGATCCGATGTCGCGCTTTCGGCCTGGTTGTCCTCGTAGATCTGTGGGCTGCGCGCGTCAGATCTCGTGGATCTAGCTGCGTTTGCTTCGATTCCGCTTGGTATTTATTTTCTGGTGAAGACTGTGGATCTACGGAGACTGACGTTTTGGTTACTGTTTCAGAGCGGGAGCGGAGATGGGGCTCACGTTCACGAAGCTGTTCAGCCGCCTCTTCGCCAAGAAGGAGATGAGGATCCTCATGGTTGGTCTCGATGCGGCCGGTAAAACCACCATCCTCTACAAGCTCAAGCTCGGCGAGATCGTCACCACTATCCCCACCATCGGTGCGTTTCCAAATTCCATCCACATCTGATGCATGCACTGTTACAGCGTGTTTAGTAATTTTTCTGTGGTAATGGTATAGATGAGCGGGTCTCCATTTCTCCCACTGCGTAAGTCTAGGCTATGTTGGCACAATTATACATTCCGCTTGAGTTGCTCAATAATAGATCAATGGTCGGAATAGCTGGCAACGACCTTTTGGGCTGGTTTAATGACAATAACTGTGGCCATGGGATTATTCTAGCGGATCTCATGTTTATTTTGCTCACATGAACTCTGGTCAGTGGGAATTTGTATCCTGAGTAAAATGCATTCACGATCATCTCTTTCTCCCTTTAGCATTTTAAAACTTTTAGGTGTAAAATATGCTAGGTGGACTGATATAAGATGGCTATCTAAACCATACATGCAATCAATAACTTAGTGAGATGTTACCCCCGTGATTCATTTCACCAGGTTTAACCTAATATCCCTTTGGTCAAATGTAGTAGTATGTTAGGATTATATGTTTTAGGAAGTTAAAACTTATAACTCTGAAAAACAACATGCTTTGCACTTCCATTGATCGAAACTGGCTGTCATGAATTGCAGGGTTTAATGTCGAAACTGTCGAGTACAAGAACATCAGCTTCACCGTTTGGGATGTCGGTGGCCAGGACAAGGTAAGAAAATTTGCCTATGAACAACTGTTGTTTCTTGATGTTTGTCGGTGTATATAATGTAGTATGCATTGTTGTTACCTGTTATTAATATACTTGCATAATAAAAACCATGCATCCAAACTACAATTATCATCCTACCTAAGTTCTGATCCATCTGTTCTAGTTGAATTTTACGAAAAAAAATAAAATATACATCTTGGTTATATTTCAAGCATGTCTATTTTGTCTTTTCATATGCTTATGATCTGACACTTGGTATACTTTGTTAATACAGATCAGGCCCCTGTGGAGGCACTATTTCCAGAACACCCAGGGCCTCATTTTCGTCGTGGACAGTAATGATAGAGAGCGTGTTGTTGAGGCCAGAGATGAGCTCCACCGTATGCTGAATGAGGTACTATCAATATCAGAGTGCAAACAAGTCTGCCTATAGTCTCTTCATGAGAATCATAACTAAATGGCATGTGATTTGTTAGATTTTGCTGTTGGGAATCATAATTCCTAAACGGCATGTGATTTGTTAGATTTTTTGCCCATGATTTCCTCTTTAGCTCTGTTTTCCTTCTTCTAGCTAGCAGGGCGATCTGCCATTGGTAATATGTAGCATAAGATCCAGTTCTGAAGCTGCATGATAATTCTAAACAACACACCATTAATTAAGAATATGTTATTGTATATCGATTTGGTTATTGCTGCTATCATGATTATCTTGTGGTGTACTGGTGTTCAAGAAGTTATCCTTCAATGTTTATTCCAATGATGTGCTGATTGATTGTCATATTGTCGCTACAGGATGAGCTACGTGATGCTGTGCTGCTGGTGTTTGCAAACAAACAAGATCTTCCAAATGCCATGAATGCTGCTGAGATCACAGACAAGCTTGGCCTGCACTCCTTGCGCCAGCGGCACTGGTAGTGTTTCTTTCCCTGTTAAACTTTATGGCCTGTCCGCAAAGAGGTTTTAAGATTGATCAGCAATAGCATATTATGTGCGGCCAGGAACTTAAGATTGGTATTGAAATGTCTGTTAGTCGTAACACTACTGTTTGCAGCTAGCAGAATGATGACCCTATGTTCTATTTGAGCACTAAAATATTGTCATAAACCAAGTAAAAGCATTCAGTTTGCAGTGTCCAGCTGTGTTTACAATAGCCAATTTTAGTGTTTTTGATCTGAACTGTTATATCTGAACTAGTTATGTATTTTTATTATTATTGTCTCACCAGGTACATCCAGAGCACATGTGCTACCTCCGGTGAGGGTTTGTACGAGGGTCTTGACTGGCTTTCCAACAACATTGCCAACAAGGTATGCCAATCGCCTGTTGCTCGCTAGATTATTCAATCATACTGTATATATAACTAACGTACCCACGGTCCATTTCTTGAAAATAGGCTTGAAGCATCTTGGCGGGGCTTTAATCAAAGGAAGATGTGGCGGATATCCGAGTGAATGCTTCCTCTTTAAGCGTATCAAACTATATAGTCATGACAGATAATGATGTGGAAATGTTTTGGGAAGATAAAGCTCTTTTAGTCCAAAGGAGCTAGCTATCAGATTGTTTTTCGTGGGGTGTTAAAAAATCGTGCGTGTTTCTGTTTGGTTTTTCTCCGAAGGCTTACTGTGCCTCACTTTTGTACCTCTGTACTCGCCACAGATGTTGTAGTATTGACTTGTCTTGGCATAGCTTATTGTTAAGTACTCATGTTCTGTGCCTTCGCCCCCGGTTTGTTTTACCAGTTTATCCCCCGTTGTCTTCTGACGGATCGTTCTGCCTTTCTTTAACAGATGGCATGACAGTAACTTCATCCTGAAGGAGTAGACCCATAATTCCATGATGGCTGTAAGCTCTCGTCTGATCGAACATAAGAATTTTAGACGATCGAATTAGTTTGACTTCATTAAACAATAAAAGGAGCCCTAAGTTTCTGTCGCGCGGGCCTGACCAGTCGGATACTGGAAGCTTAGTACAACTCCACTATACATTATCCCATGGCCCATACCTGGCTGAGGATGACGTTTTTTGGTCGCACTTCAAGTTTCGTTTTTGGTGGCATCTCTAGTTTCTGTCACGGTCAAGCAAACGAAAGAAGCAAGTGATCGACTGGCCCACTGTGTACTACAGTGACACCTGACAGAGCTGGAGATCTTTCGCATACTCTCTTCCCAAAACAATATGACATAACATGTCTAAATTCATTGAAAAAATGGTTTGTTTTGGGACGGAGGGAGTATGCAGCAAAGCCTATACATGTAGGAGTATTGTGTTGTGCCTTCGCGTCTCCTGGAGCCTTTTACCTGTATGCCATTAAAAAAGATACGTCTTTCTCTGTGTCACTGAAAAGTAAAAGTTCAAGACTCTCTCTATGCCACCGTCAAACTTAATCGCTCCCTCCGTATCATTTCGTCGCTGTTCTGTTAGAGATTGACCGTTTGACTGTTCTTACGCGTGGACATTGGTGGTAAATTATGCCCTTCTGTTTCTTCCTCTCTCTCTTTTCCTTTTTTTTTCCTTTCAAAATCCCGCACCCCGCCGGGACCGCACCGTCCTCCACGTTCTCGCAGAGACTCGGCCGCGACGGGGACGCCGTCCTCCTCGCCGCCGCGCCCGCACCGCACAGCGCCGGCGACGGCGACGCTGTCCTCCGCGCATTGCGGCGAGGCAGCATCTGGATCTTGGACTCACAGGCGGAGGATGGCGGCTATTGCGGCGACGGACGGAGCTTGACGGGGAGCAAGGCGGTGAGGAGGAAGGGGAGGAGAGGGAGATCGGCGTGGAGAGGGCCAAGGGCGAGGGCGGCGCCTCCGCCGGCGGCCGCGTCCGCGCGCGTGCTGTCTCGTACATCGACGCCGACCTCAGATTCAACGGCATAAACGTCGTGGATGGGATCTCGATCGGGAGAAGCGCCGGTCTGCCCGCCGCTGCGTCGGCGAAGGCGACGCCGTCGCCACCGCGCCGTCCGTTCGTGCGACGCAACCCCTGCGCTTGTGTGGAGCTGCATCGCCGGGCCCAACCGCTCCATCCGCCCCTCAGCGCCTCGACGACCTCTGCCTCAGAGGCCAATAAAAAAATTGGGTAGAACTCAAATAGAAGAGGACAACTAAAGGGTTTGTTCACTTTCTTGCCAATTTTTTTTAAAAGTTTTGGTAATGCCAAAATTTGATAAGATTATGATGGTGGTGTTTAATTTGTTACCTTTCTAAATTTTACTAAATTTTATTAGAAATTTTGAGAGAAGAAAATTCTAGAAGTTATCAATATTTGGCAACTTGCTAAAATTTTAGCAGTACCAAAAGATGGTATGGTTGAAAATGACAATAAATTGAACGGGCCCTAAAATCATCAAGCATTTGTATGCAAACCAGCTGGTCTTCGATTTGAGCAGGGAATACCAAGAATCAGGGGATCGATCGATGGTCTATACTGAACAAGAATCGATCTTCAACGGCACCATCCTCTTCAGTAAAGCTCCCTGTTTCTTGTTGGCGATTCGGCGGCGCGTGCGGGTCGGGTGGGAACGAAATCAGTGTATGCAAAAAGAAAAGATTGGGGATAATCTGGGGCCAACCAAGCCTTTTTTACCGCTGTTAACCACCGTTAGGACAAAAATAGACGGAATGACGTGGAGAGATATCGATTAAGTTCCACGATGGTATAGAGGGAGTCCCGAATTTAGTGATATAGAGAAAATAATCATCTTTTTTAATGGCATAGAGGTATAAGTCTCCCTGTCCTGTGCGTTGCCCTGTGTCGTGGGTTAACTAACAATAAACACAACAACAAATGGAACCGTGGCAGCTGCATGCTGGAGAGCCACAGTAACAGTGCCACTCCAGCCCAAAAAGAGAACAAGAAGAGAACGGTGATGGATCATGCCTGTACCTGTGCCATGAATGCGAATGCCAGCTACTCCCAACCGTGGGCTAACATCCGACGTGACATGACGGGCCAACTATTTACTCTGATATTTTACTTCTTTTGGAGCTTAAAAAAATCAAATCAATGTCACATTAATTTTTGACACATATTTAAAGTATTAAACGTAGACTAATAACAAAATAAATTACATATTTAGACTGTACACTGCGGGACGAATTTTTTGAGCCTAATTAATCTGTTATTAGCACATGTTGGTTACTGTAGCACTTATGACTAATCATGACGTAATTAGGCTTAAAAGATTCGTCTCGAAGCGTATGTTCTGAATATATAATTTGTCTTGTTATTAGTTTACGTTTAATACTTTAAATATGGGTTCAAATATTAATATGACATTTTGGCAAAAAAAATTTAGGCCTAAGTACAGTACTACAGTACGTTGCCTGGCTCTGTTTGATGTAGTAATAATCATAAATGCCAAGACGGGCAACCCATGATCGATCATGCATGTATGTGTGAACCGAAGAACGCCTCACCGTCGAGCATAGTATACGATAGCCTAGCACAAACTCCAATAATTTGTAAAATAGTAAGATGGGACATAGATTAATGATGTAAAAAATAAATTATTATATATATACTTCCTCCGTCCTAGAAAAAGACGATTTCTACAACGGAGGCCTCGTCAAAAAAAAAAGACGATCTGTACACCGGAGATCAAGGAACAATTAAACGGAGCTGACCTTTCCCGATTAAAAAAAAACCAAACTTATCCTTTCAATTCTCAACAACCACAACCTCTTTCTCCTATTCTTCCTCATCCTACCCAAGTCCTCAATCTTCCCCAACCCCTCAATCTCCCTTAACACTGGAGACATGCAAGGCAGTGGAGATGGCGACGGCTCACATGCGCGGCAGCGGCAGATGCATCCACGCACAGGGCGGCAGCAGGCCAGCAGCAGATCTGGCGGTTTCAGGGATGCTCGATGAGGTTGACCGCCACTGGTCCCGCCCTTCTGGCTTGCAACGATGCTTCAGGTTGGGATTTGTCCACGGCGGCGCGCGAGGGGCTCCTCCGATTCGGCAGCGTCCACAACAGCAACAGTCGCCGCGCGTGACGGTTTCTTCTCCGGCGACGGCGCCACCGATGACGGCCGCGACGGCAACGACACTGCGGCGGTATATGCTTCTACGACGTTGACGCGACCACTGCAACGAGCTGCAGCGCTACTGGTTCTTGCCATTTCAGGTGGCTCCATCGTAGCGGGCGGCAATGGTGGTTGCTTGTGTTTAGGATACTGAAGTGATTGGTTGTACTATTGTGAGTGTATTTCGGTAATTTGATGATTGTGCTAATTTCACCTCGGGATGCGGGAATCGTCTTTTTTCGAGACGGGAAGAGTAGGCTATAAGATGGGCTATAGATGACATGGTAAGTTTTGAGTAAGCAGCGAGCTATAAGGCTGTCGTCCTTTGTCATTTTTCTGGCCGATCAACCGGATTTGGTTGTTGCTTTTCCGTAGGCCCTGTTTAACAGAAAGATAGCTGCTGAATAGTGCATACAATGCGCTTCAGTGATTAGCAAGAGTTCCAAACCGCAAACCAATGGCAACATTGACTTGTCATCTTCTTCAAGCTGGTGTGAACCGCGAGTATTAGCCCCCTTGGACAAATTAACTTTGTTGCTTGGAATACTATTCACATGTTGCTAGAATGCCTTTTCTTCATAAAAAAAAGTACCATTGTTTGACCCTTCGTCGTCTCTTCGTGGCAATCTTCGTGCCAATACAAAATTTCCTAAAAAGGTACGATGGTTGGTTAACTCAAAACGTTAACACAGATGGAATAGCAGTATAAGCCTACTTTCAAAAAGAATCGTTGTATTAGAAGAAGATTTTTTTTTTTTGTATGCTATATGCTGCTAAACCTATAGTACATACCCTCCCGCGGCCCATAACTTTCGCCCTCTATGTGACTCTGTGAGGCTCCGTTCTTTTCCACTACTTCACTAGATTACTGTAGTTGTAGTGATCTACAACTTCACCGGATCTCAATCCCAGAATAATTAGTTTATCTCTATAAGCAATATATATAATTCATAACATTAATCTAGTGGTGAATTATCTGTTTTGAACCACCTGTTAACTCTAATTGAGTTGAAGATTGAAGAATAGTTTCCGTTTGTCAGGAGCCGGGTGATTTCGTGTTAGCCATGAGTGCAGCATGCATGTCCAACCGTTAGCCAGATCACGGCATGATCAACACACACGGGCATATGGACCTTCTCGTTTCACATGTATCCGCACACTGCCCTACTACATGGACAAGCTAGCTATATATAGGTGCATTAATGTGAACCAGCTGGCTTATAAACAACCCCTTCTTCATGGCATGCATGCATATGCAATATATCCTTGGATCGCGTAATGCAGATAGATAGCTAGATTGTGTTAATATTGGTGTCATACGTATGCAGTATGTCGTTATTGTGTCACGGCTCATGGATACATCGATCGGGCAAGATCTCATGGCGAGCCAAGTCAGTGATTTTTTTTTTGTTTGAAATGAACATGTTTACACGTAGCCTTGTCCAATAGTGAATAACCATAGCTTGTCCAATAGTGGATCAGGATCTTCTGGCTTTGATGTTATCATGACTTTCTGGCCTAGTATAGAAGTGTATGACTATCACTTTTTTTTAAAAAAACTGATTACAAACGTTTGAGACTTTGAGCCGCTGACATATGAAATACATATGCCATAGATTTATATTCCTCTAATGTTTATTGGAGGAGTCTCGTCGTCTTTCTAAAACGTCACTCTTTCAAACTCTACCTATACATTATTGTTACTCACGCAAACATACAATATATACATAGTAATTTAATATAAATTTTATATGTACTACGTCCATCGTAAAATATAGCTATTAAGTATTAGACGAGACATTTTCTAGATTTGTAGAGCTAGAAAATGTTCCATCAAGACATAGATAGCTTTATTGGAACGCAGCTAGTATTTAGATCTTTTTTGGAACACTTATATGTACTAATTAATGGATGCCATTTTATTGAGAGTATATCAAAGTGAACACAGTTATGACGCCAAGGTCGATCAGGCGTAGGCGGCGGTGTGCGCGTATTGTACATACATCTTCCATCTAAACCGCTATATATACACACGTCGTCGTGCCGCCCAGGCCACTGCCACACGCCGCTTCTCTTCCGAATTCATTTCATTCATCAATCAATTCCCCCTCTCCTTCCACCTCCCAACAAACCAAACACTAAATCCCAATCCCAACCATGGCTTCGCAACGGCGGTGGCCGGCGACGCTCGCGGTGGCGGTGGCGGTGGTGGCAGTAGCACTACTAGCAGCGGCGCCGCCGGGAGCACTGGCGAAGACATCGCCGTCGTCGATGCCGCCGGTGGCGGCGGCGCCGTCGCCGGCGGGTGGGCTGGACGACGCGTGCCTGAACGCGCTGCTGAACATGTCGGACTGCCTGACGTACGTGACGAACGGGAGCAGGCTGCGGCGGCCGGAGAAGCCGTGCTGTCCGGAGCTTGCCGGGCTGGTGGGGTCCAACCCGGTTTGCCTCTGCGAGCTCCTCTCCGGCGCCGGCGACTCCTACGGCATCGCCGTCGACTACTCCCGCGCCCTCGCCCTCCCCGGCATCTGCCGCGTCCAAACCCCTCCCGTCTCCACCTGCGCAGGTAATTATAATTCGATGATCCATCGCTTTGTTAGTTAATTAGTTAATCACTCTTAATCTCGCCGTTAATCGCTTCTACTTCTGGCTAGTGTACTGTGGTAATGTCTCCATTAATCGCTTCTAATTATTCTAGATACGTGAGTATATGTTTGGTTTTAAATTATAAGTGGAGTGTTATTATGGGTTGATTAAGTGTGGAGGTTGTTGATGATTTGCAGCGTTTGGATACAATGTTCCAATGGGACCAGCTGGGGCGCCGGCGCCGGCAGCTATGTCTCCCTCCGGTGAGGGTCCACAGTTCCCTGGTAAGCAAAAGCAACTAGTCTCTCTCTCTCTCTCATTGTTCCTTTGCTGTTTAATAAAACTGGACTTATTAATTGCTAGCTTGATCTCGTTATTGTTCTGTTGGAGTTCGATCTGAGAGTTGTCTAGTTAGTACTTACTCTCTCCGTCCAGAAAAGTGTAATCCTGAGTTTGAATCTATACATAGCATATGTCCAGATTCAAACCCGGGAGAACAAATTTATTTTTACTGTTTGTGTCAGCTAGTATTGTTTAATTTAGGCTGGATGTTTCATAACTTAGGAGCAAAATATTAGAAATTTTGGGTGTCCTCTGGCTAGGAATTCTCACATCTGTTTGAATTTGGTAAATGTTGTTGTAATTCTGACAGATTTGCTTCGAATTTCAGAACTTTGCGTTTTAAATTCTGAAATTTCCATTTTCCGAAAAAAAAGATGATACCTGTCCTCTGTTCTTTTTTTCCATTGCGACATATAAAACCCTTGTAAGACACATCACAAATATTTACGGTCCGTTTGGATTGGGGAATGAGATTATTACTGCCTCCGTCCCTGAATGTTTGACGCCGTTGACTTTTTGACACATATTTGACCGTTCGTTTTATTAAAAAAAAATGAAATATATAAAACGATTTATGTGGATGAAAGTTTAGTTAATAACGAGTTAAATGATATGAAAATAATTAATAATTTCATAAATTTTTTGAATAGGACGAAAGGTCAAACATACGTAAAAAAGTCAACGACGTCAAACATTTAGGGACGGAGATAGTAATTCACCACTTGATTCAAAATGTTTTGTTTGGTTTGAGAAATAGAATTGGTTTCTCCATCATCACTTCACCCCCTCAAAAGTACGTAGTAAAATTAAGAAATGATACATTCTAGATGAGTTAATTCCTCAAATCAAACAACCAAAGCTCCAAACTTCTCATGTCTTTGGTGGTATTTTAAGTATTTTTCTTGTTTTTAACCATGCTGTAATTTCGTAATTTAAAAATAAGCAATGCATGTCAATCCCTTGCCACACTCTCAACTATGCTTCCGTTCATTGATAAAGAAGAGATATATAAAAAAGAGGGAATTGTTTCTATTTGTTGTTCATACAGTTTGGGAGTACTATCATATTGGAACAAACATTTAAGCGGCTACATGTACAAAAGCCATCACATACAGTTTATGATGGCAATTAATTGCTCGACCCTGACTTGCCGTACTGTTAGGTTCATGTGTCTGTCACGTATTTATACGGCCGCTAAATTCGAGTTTCCTCTGATCTCAGTACTAAATAACTTCACCTGCAGGGACCTCGCCGTTCGCCTCGCCGCCGTCGACGGCGACGCCGTCCAGAAATCACGGCAGCCGCCGCTCCGGCGAACATCTCGCCGCCATCGCCGTCGCCGCCATCGTCGCCGGGATGTTTTAGAATCGTGTGTGCTTCTTCTCTTCAGTGAACTAGCTATCATTTTCTGGGGTGGTGTGGCTGTTTGTTTCTGATCGATCTTGCTGTTGATCACAATTAAATTCCTTTTGATGTAAACTTGCTGGATTCTATGACATTGTCCTTGCAAGGACGTATATACTCCTACCAGTATATCTTCTCTTCATATGTTCGATGTGATGACTCACAAAGTCATGTACATGTAACCGCTAGTGAGTTATGTCAGATATACTAGTGCTTTTTCTGGTTATATATTGTCACAAGAACAGCATGAAGCTTCTTCTGTTCGTCACATTCCATTTTTTTTTAAAAAAAATCCGAAAATGTTCTTCATTGGTGCAGTATATCTACTATTTGTTGCAAAGTTACAAGTGACATCATGATACAATATCTTGCAAAAAAATCTCAGAGCCCAGTAGTTAAACAGAATGACAAATGCCATTGCCAGCATGATGCACAACGAATTGAATGGAGACAGTTGTGGTGTGGATGTGGACGCAACGCACCGACCGGCTATACATCTTGTAGCTAAGCAGCAATGAATGAAGAAGGCAAGCAACGCATCACCAAATTCAATTCCCCAACTGCCCATTTGTGAATGCTATCCCATGTGAGCTTTGCTGCAAAACTGCAAGGTCATCAGGGTTCTCAACTTCTGCACTTCTGCTACTGCTACCACATTATGGGCAAGCACCCAAAAGGATCTTTGTGTGCTTGTTCAGGGATTCATATGCAGTTGGACGGCGTCATGGCGTGAGAAAAGAGCAGGAGAGCTCATGACTCATGAGATGGTTGAGAGTTTCAGATTTGAGGTCCAGTTTCTGGCTCTCCTGCATCTTTGTTTTCATCATCATTGTTCAGAGAGAAGCTCTTGATTTGCACCCAAAGAGCAGCAATTGGACATCTTCCAGCACATAATGCAGAAATTAGATAAATACAGAGATTTGGTTGATGAATTCAAGGAATCACTGAAGCTATATACCAAAAAATGTGAAGGATTACAGGTGAAAAACCAGGCCAGATGTTTATAAATTCTGGCTGAATCCAACCATGATCTAGCAGGCTCAACAACTCTATGAAATAAAAATAGTACTTGTTCTCAAAAGAAATTGCACTGATAAAGTGCATCTCATCTAGCATGGTTACTAACAGTTTGTCTTCTAATTCCTGCCAGTTACCATTGAAGTCTGGTAACAAAAACCCAAGTCGTCGTCAGAAAGTAGCCAAAACTGATAGAATTTGTGCCAAAACCTCATGAACCTACTTATTTTAACCCATTCCTGTATAAATCAGACTCCCAACAAGGCAGTCACCGTCGATTATTCACAATCGGATGCTAACATACGTTGCAGCTCCTCCTGCAGTACCCTGGTAATGCTGCTGTTCCAATCATGTATTCTGGGTTCTTGATGCACTCTCCAAGGGCGGCCCATTTCTGACAGCTCTCATTGTCGTCAGTGCAATTGCCTTGTGCATGATAAACCTTGTCAAACGAGGCTACACGGATCCACTTTGTAGCAGACCATTTCTCACCCTTTATGACCGGGCATCCAGCATGGAGGCTCAATGAATCTTTTGAAGAATCCGGGCTAAGGTTGAAGAACAGAAGAGCATCCCCTTTTCGTGGTTTCACTGAGGTAGCGGTTGTATATCAATTGAGAAACATGTAAGATATCTTAGAAAAAAAACATAATTACCAAAAAGGAATATTGATCATAAAACTATACCTGCAACACCTTTCCTAGCACATTCCGACAAGGTTGCATCTTCAGCGTTTGTGCCGCCATCTGTAAACTCCTTTTTGGCAAATGTGTGGAGAGAGAAGATGCAATAAGAGATCCAGAAAAATAGAGAGAAAGTAAACCCATGCTTAGCTATGGTTGCAACCTGGTGAATGGTGACTCAGATTTACCTTAAAAAAGACTGGAGACATGGAGTAAGAAAATTACCTCAGCTAAAGGGAAAACTGTTTCTCCTCCTTCTGCAACATCTGTTAGGTACATAAGAACGGTAGCTATGCGATGACCACCACGAAGAGTGTTAACACTGTCAGCGAAGTAATCATAGTGCTGTTCATACTTCTCGCCATGCTTATACCTTAACACTTGGATATCCTCACCATTCTCTGATTATTATTACATGATATGTATAAGAAAAAAAAAGAAAACATAAGAATATCAGAACCTTCTGGTAAATCCTACTTGGCATGAAACATGAGGACACATAAATAAATTCCTATCACCAAGCCGGGTTTCAATGATAATACTCCCTCTGTTCCACATTGTAAGGGGTTTTAGTCTCTTCATCTCTCATTTTAGATCCACTAACATTCACATGAATATACACACATATGAAGCATATACATTGATTTATGCATAAATTTATTTAAAAGCTAAAACACCTTTACAATGTGAACAGAGGAAGTAGCATATACTAATAAGCATTAGAAGTTTGAGGCCAAAATCTTTCTATGTTGTAGAAGATATTATCACCATTTTTGTTTTTTTTAATATTGTCAAGGTACTTTATATAATCTTGAAAACTTATGTTAGGGTAAATAGGGTTCATCTATGTGGAAAATCTGCAAAAGTGAACCATGTGGTAGGTTGGACAGCAGGAAATGGGGCAATGAACAGATTGCCACTGAAGTACACAGCATTTTTACAAAGCCAACCGACAATGTGGCAAATCTGCAAACGCCAACAAACTTTGTGGCAAGGAGCAATTGCCCACAAAAAAGGTGATGCCCTAATCCCCTACCATATTCAAATTTTCAAATAACACTGAATACATTTTGCGGTACAAATGAAGGGTGCAGCATTTTATTTCTTCTCTAACCATAGGAATCAGACGAAACTTCTAAAAATCGCACCAATAGCAAAGTACACTGTTATTGTCTGGATGAGAGTCACAACCTTTAGGAAGAAATGTCCACGCAGCAATTTTTTCCTCTATACCAGCAACAATTGGATCCTGCAAATCTCGATATGGTTATTCATCAGTTAAGAATCATGTAGAGCTAGGAAAATACCTCAAAATTAGGAGAAAGAATCCCCTGATTTAGCCAAGCATTAGTGAACCGAAAATAAAGTGAATGGATCACAGAACGAGGGTTCAAAGATTTCATACATCCGTAGTGAGAACAGACGAACGAACACTAACTAGATCATTGTTTTCTAGTACAAAGTAGTCTAACAAAAAAAAATATGCATTCACACTCCGAACGAACAAAAAAATTTTAAAAAACAAAGTTAATAAAGACCTAACCTGTCCCTTGCCGATGAAGGTGCCGGAGCTAGTGCGTGCGTCGCTGAGCGCGCTCTTGCCCGACAGGTTATCAGCCACCGCCGATCTCTTCAGCTCCGCCCTCGCCTACAACATCACCAATCCCCCAAAAAAATTCAACCAATTCTGCCCAATCGGAGTGGAAACCATTCAAAAAAAAAAAAAAACCTCTCGAATTCTTTCAAAGAAACAAGATATTTCAGGGGATTGGGAGAAGTACTGACGAGGGAGACGAGGTGGTTGGCCTCGTCGTCACTGAGGAAGTGCTGGTACATGAACACCCTGCAGACAAGAGAAAAGAAGAGCACCCGCCATGAATCACTCACTCGTCAATCAATCGTATAGTCCCATCCAAATTGATGTCGAGATCGAGATGAAATCAAACAAAGCGGCAGCACACTAGTCACTACTACCTGGGCTTCCATGAGATCTGGCGCGAGTGGTGCGGGTACACCACGGGAGCAGGGTACACCGAGCTCCCCCTCCCTCCTCCTCCTCCTCCTCCTCCGGCGGCAACCCCGCCACCGCCGGCGACGACGACGACGGCGACGAGGAGAGCCAGTCGGACGCCGGAAGAAGGGGGATTAGCTCCGAGAAGCCGCACCCGAGCCATCTCGCAGCCGAGAATTCACCTTCTCCTCCTCACGGAAGGGGAGCAATGGCGGCGGCGGCGAGGAATTGGTCGCCACTCTCGCCACGCTTCGCGGCGGAAGAGGAAGAGGAAGAAGAGAACGGGGTCTCACTGATGAGGAGAGAGATCTGGGCCGTTGAGATCACACGAATCGTCGATCGCACGGCTAGAATTGAGCGGGAAGAAATCGTGCGAGCAGCGAACGGACGGACAGGTAGGTGAGCGACACAGGGCAGTATGAATGTACTACAGTACGAGTGTATGATAGTATTATGATCGACGTGCAAAGGACTTTGGTATTTGAGTATTTGAGAGCTAAAAAAAGAGTTTTTTTTTTCTAGTTTGGTTCAGAAGAAATTCTGTTCTTGGAAAAAGAAAAACAAGTGGTGTGTGAGTTGAGTCTGTTCAAAGCTACTCCAGTGGCTTCCTGTCTCAGCTGAAGACAGGCAGTAGATGGTGGTTTTTGGGAAGTTGTTCGGCAGATAAATTAACCATCAAAAAAAAGATGTTGGTGCTTGTCTGTTGGACCACAGTAGCTACTTGGATTAAAACAGGGGCATCAAGTTCATCTCATCTCATGTGGACGCATCATTCATTCCTATTAACATACACCGTACCTGTCTCTCCTGCAGAATATAAAAATGTCAAAAATAAAATAGTTGAGGAAAGAAAGGCCAGAATATAATCTAGTACTCCTAGTTCAGTGAAAAGAACATATCCCTTCTTTTTTCTTCTGCAGCTTCTGTGATTGTTTTGGATTTCTTTAAACCCGGGCTCAAGTCGTGTAAAAGATAATGCTAATTGCTCAAACCAAAGAAAGATGGGAGTGATGTGCAGTTTCTCTGCATGAAGAGCATTGTGCACTGATAACTGCAGTCATTTGTCAGGGAAGCCAGAAACGAAGGCCTTTTCAAGCATCCTACAGTGCCTTGCAGAAATTCTAGTTGATCATAAGAAAAGCGGAATTCATTTGCATAAAATGTCTCCAATAGTCCAATGTGATCGGAAGAATGAAATTCAGCTGAAAAAACTCTTTGCACACTCGTGAGAAAGGAGTCGTCGATTGAAGCCAGACAAGAAGACCATATCGATTAATCATGTGAAATAGCGACTGTAACCACACTAAACTTCTATTCATCCATGAATGTAATCACATAATGATTGACAATGAAGAGAATATTGAACATTTTAGAATTATGCCTCGTTTCAGTACAATTTTGTTACAGACAAGTTCGAACTGAGACAGATACAAGGGGGTCAATGAATTCTAGATATCTGTGCATAGGGACACTTGTTCTACCCAAAAAAACAAAACGAATATGTGAAAAACTGCTCGAGTATATAATATAATCACCTTTCCTTTGGAAAGTACATATGCACTAAATTTTCTGTACGACTTGGTAATCACCTTTCTCCTGTCACAAAAACAATATGCTTCCGGATAGATACCTAGAGGCGCCCATAGAAATGATCTTCAATATCTTACTAAGAGTTGCATTGTTGCAACCGATTATAATTTGCAATGTGGTTCAAGTCCCAGCATCTGCAGTGAATTGCCATAATAATTAGTTTTGTCCATGTATATATTGGAAACTATGTTGCTATACTCCAAAGTCAAGAAACTGCATACCTTTATTGCCCTTATTTTTATTACTCTTACTTTTACTTGTTGGCAAGAGTTCTTCAGCACCTATTCTGATGTTGGTATTAGATGATCGCTTCTTTGATTTGGTATCTTGTATTTCAACATCAACAATAAATGTTCCACAGACAGGACGGTGATCAGAAAATTTTGACTCCCCACGGAAGTAGGACAACTGCACAATACCATCTCCATGCCATAGTATTCTGTCACACCTGAACAAGTTGAAACTAAATACATAAAACTCTTTTGAAATGCAAAATGTGTAGCAGTAGTGCAATGTACACAGCCAGTGCACTAAGTCATTTATCTTATACAAATTTCTTAGAATTTGTTAACATGATGTGATATGTGAATGATTTCATCGTTTTCTGTTTCTATGACTTTAACTAACATGCTTATCAAAATCTGCACTTTCATTTCAAGAAACTCGAAAGATATTTCTCTTCTTCTGATAAGAGAAGATGATGATGCTAGATTATTGAAGTTGTACACAAGTATGTGGATACCTTATAATCCTAGTTAAACGGTAGTACTGACAGTACTATTAAACGGTAGTACTGACAGTACTATACAAAGGCTGAAACCTAAAAAATAGGGAATATTCTTTATATTGTAAAACTAACTAGTATGAAGAATGAACATTGTACATGTACATACCAGGCAGGGGTTCTTCTCTTTTTCTTTGATGTTGCAGTCTCTCCAGCATAAGAATCTGAGTTGCTAGAGTACTTGTATGTGGGAGCAAAATATATCTTCTCCTCACTCCAACCCTTGAACACCCTTCCAGACTTGCGCTCGATGTTAAGCTGAAAAAATGCAATCATGCATGTTAACCAAAATTTCAGAAGAATACAATCAGAATATAGACTGGCTAGATATAACTAGAACATAGAACAAATATACACAGTAAAAGTTCTCTAAAGTTTCTAATCCATTACTCTAGTCCTTTCCTTCTGGGAAGAAGTTTAGTTGAGTGCAACTAAACAGCAAAAGGTAGTGCAATCATTTGAGGAGTTTACCTGATCCTTTTCAAAAAGGGCATCCCAGTTATTTTCAGTAAGAAGTTTCTTGGTATCTTCATAGCTCAATGAGATTCGGTAGTTTAGATCTCCCAACCATATCACTCGACTAACAAAATAATAGAAATCACAATAATTAGTAAATGATGATCGGCATTGAACAATTCCTTCAAAGCATCTGCAGCATGACTTACTCGTGGTCAAGAATTTTCTCAGGAATTTTCCGCCCAGCTCTACAAATCCTCTGAAATTGCGTGAGTCTCAATATCTCTAAAACATCTAAATTCCTCCTCAGCTCATCACCCTCTTTCTCACCTGAAGCCAAATGGCTACAGATAAAGCAGAAACTCGTCTGGTGCAGTGTCATGCTCACTGATATACATCCCTGAAGCCAAATGCAAAGAGCGGCATAAATGTGTAATCTATAAATGAACATTGTGAAGGATTCACTATGATATCAGACTAAAAAAGATGGAAGGGTAACTTTTGGCTATCGAAACATTATTAAAAACAAATACTAAATCTACACTTATTATTGTGATTGTGATCATTGTAATGTCTTAATTAGCGATGAC
Organism: Leersia perrieri; assembly: GCA_000325765.3. Lineage (NCBI taxonomy): Eukaryota > Viridiplantae > Streptophyta > Magnoliopsida > Poales > Poaceae > Leersia > Leersia perrieri. Next base: position 15,825,014 of record CM002483.1, on the reverse strand, counting down.
ATCCCCATTACTAGGTTCTAACGACATTCCGAATTTGATTTGGTTCTTACCTTGTTTCCCAGATAGCCCATTATTCCACGGCCTACACAAGATGTTCTCACATGCCCTACATGATGCACCAGTTCTTTCTTTGCCCACACTGTAATGAAAATTCCAACCATTCGTTTGCATGATATGAGATTGTATTTTAGCTGATCCCTGGAGGAAGAGGCGTTCGTTCTATCAACTATATAACCACAAGGATCATTCAATCTATCATCCGTTTCATCCTCTTCTGAAGAGTCCGTCTCATTTGTGTATGCTTGTGGACATCCAAAGCAAGCGTCTTTGTAGGACTTCCTGGCCATCTCAACTGAGCAGTTGCAGAGTTTGAGCAGTTTTCTCTGGGTTGGCATGTAAGGTTTCCTGATAGACTTCAAGGAGGATTTCTGGAAGATTGCAGAACTGCCACTAGCTGTTTTTGAGCGGTTGGAAAATGAGACATCAAGGTTTGATGAAGAAAGAGACGAGGTTGAATCAAGGGAATAAGACGGTTTATGCTGAAAGATATCAGCGCTACAGTCAACTGGTTTATTTAGCGCTCGGTTTATAAGAGCAAGCCATCTTGCCGCTGGTTCATTGTCTTCTACCACAAGCACATTACCAGCATTGAGAGGGACAATTTCTTGAAAACTGCATAATATCAAAAGAGAATGTGTCAAGATTAAAAAAAAACTAATCTAAGACATAGATGTGATAACCTCTTCGGTCCACTACAAAAAACTGAAGGAAAATTAGCCAATTATAAAATCAGTAGGAAACAGATTAAAAGGAGACAGTTTTCTCTTTTTTTTAAAATCTCATTAACTGAAAGTATGAAAATATATAATATGAAGAATAGATGGGTGAGATTACCTACCCTAAAACATAAATATCTGAGTTGTCGTCAGCAGGAAGGAAGTCATCCAGGTTCAGCTCAGCGGTAGGCGTGTTTCCTCCAACATTCCACGTAGACACAAATATCCTATATAATTAAATAAACAAGATTAAAAGACGATCAGGTCTGATCTGAGGACGTAAGGTCTGAGAAACCGATGGTATAAAGTATGAATGAACATGCAAGTTTAGCTGTTTGACCTGAAAGGTTCAGTTTTAGTAGTATTTGAAGAGTGACCAAGGAAATGGCTGAGACGTATGCTCCTAACTTCTGCAAAAACTTCCATTTAGTCCAAAGAACCAAAGAATGACCAAATGAAATCAAACTAGCATCATCAAAACAGTGAGTCAATGAGGCAAAATTGCCAAATAGAAAGCCACCTGAAAGAGTTCTAAAGGGGGAAGAAGATTGTGACTTTGAGGAACTAGGCCCAGACTTAACTGCATTAGAAACGAAAACATGGAAAATTAGTTGCTGGAGTATTATGTTACTAGGACAAATCAATAAAATTGTATTGGAACTATTCATGCAAAATGTGAAATTTCTGATGATGTTATCAGTAAGGAGTTACAAACAACCCGGTGAAAAAGTATGGAATTACAGATAAACATATTTAAACTGGTTGTCTCATCATATATTTCTTGTTCTACACAGTGAAACAAAGCTCAGTTGACCTTATGCAATTCCCCCCTTTTAACTAGACGAACTGAAATTTGATAAATTATGTTCATCTTCATTTCTAGTTGTCACGATCCTACAAGACACCAATTCAGCCTAGATGCACCATTAAAAAAAAAGAAGCAAAGAAGCAATAACCTGTAGAGCAGTTTTGATAATCTGTCCTCTTCACAACTTTCTTATCTTTTGTCCCAAAAAGCTTTGGCCGGCAACCCTAGAGATACAGCCAATTACAGATTAAATGCTTGATGGAAGTAAAAGTGTGAAAAAAAATAGAGCTAAACATGCAAAAAGATCACAGTGGATCCAACAAGAAAGTAAGAAATAATAGAGTTGTACGGTTATCTTTTTATTTTTGCGGATTTACTGTACTATACCTTCATCTTTTCATCATCTGGGAAGGCCATTTCCTCTCGAAGTCAGAGAAATAATAGAAGCCAATATCAAGCCCTGAAAACAAAAGTGGACAGAATTAAGTATGGGCAGCTTTTCAAATCATAATTGAAGTGCGAAAGCTTCAGGCGAGCAACATTATACGTGTAAAATCCTCCAAATGAAAATCCACTAACAATTCAGTATCATGTAATATCATAAATGGGGACTCAGAGATGAGATTACTCATTAACCCGTCTGAAAATATCTCAAGAAGAAATCTCAAGTAAGCCTACCATTTCCCGTGCTATGGCGCCAACAAATTGACAAAAAAACTGCAGTTTTTCATGTCAAAATCACCCTCTCACAACTCATATTACAAATTGCGACAGAAGCATGAGAGAAATCGAGCACAAAAAGCAGCACGAAAATTCTACCGATTTCCAAACACCACACCAGCAAACACAACAGCAAGGCAATGAAGCAGGAACTCACCAAATCCGGCAGAAATCCTCGAGCTCTCGATCTTCCCCCAATCCTCCTCCAATAGCAACCCAGCCGCACACAGGTAGGATCCCTAAAACCCCAGCGAAGAACCCACCGGCTCTTCCCCAACCACTCCCCCAACCCGAGAATGCCACACCAAACAACAACAACAACAAAAATTTTCCCCCTCAAACCCAGGGCGCGGTCTGCACTTCCATCCAGACGAATAGGAGGAGGAGGAGGACCAGGCCATTACCCTCCCCCCTTCCTCCTGACCTCTTCCTCCTCCTCGCCACCACCAAGGTATTAAACTAAACAAAACTAATCCACCGTGACAACTGTATTTCTTTAGTAAATCAGGATTAAATTAACTACTCCTATTGCCGCATTCCCCCTCCGCGACTCCGCCAAATTCTCTTCAGCAGCAGCAGGCAGCAGCGCGCGATGGTGGTGGTGGTGGGTTTGAGGTGCTTGGCCGCGCGCCGGCAATGGCGGCGAGGCGCACGTGCGGCGGCGGCGGCGGCGGCGAGGGGGGAGGGAGGGAAGTGGAGACGGTTGGTTGGTTGGGTGGTTAGCTTATGTGTCTGTGAGTGGTCAACTCAACTAATCCAATTCAGTTGAAGAAGTCTTGAAGCTACTGCCATCTTTCTCAAGGGGATTTTTCATGATGGCAGACAGCCAGACAGAATAATTCAGGGATAAAACGGGTGTGAAAAGTTTTGTTTTTGGTTGCAAATTCATGCGAAAGTTTGATTATTTGAATGGCAAACTGGTGTAAAATTTTAAAATAAGTAAAATTTGGACATGTTTACATACCATCAGTATTTGAAACATTACGAGTTATTCCTTCTGTTCTTAAATAAAACTGGCACTGGCTTTGACCTCTTGTTTTTTTTTTCAAAACTTATACAGATGTTTTAATTGGATGCTATACTCCTATCACAGTACTTGCGTAACATAAGCATAAAACTCCAATTCGCTATAGTGATGTACTCAATGCTGACAGTTATTTGAAAACAAGGAAATACATATGGTTTGACACGTATACCAATTAATCCATTCGGAAGCCAGTTGAAACTAATGAAAGAAGACGAACAATTTGATTTATAGCTTCACACGCAAATCTGAGTAAGAAATGACGTGGTCCATACAAAGATATGATTTGGTCATGAGGCCACGAACTCGTGGGGTGGATGTGGGATCATCATCTCCATCATTAAAACTAGACCTCTCAACAAATTAGTGGGGGGCCATGATGACCATTTAAAAACTGATCATGACAGCGATTTCCTCCCTTCCATGAGAGATCTAGAGAGGAGAGAGCAATCAAGAGAAAGTCATACTCATATGCAACCCAAAGAAATAAGTAGAGGCTAGGAGACCAAACTTTTCAGGTACACATCAAACCTTGGTCTTATCTGAAAATGAAAATGCCCCTTCTACTTTAGCCACATTTAGTTTTGAGATAGCTTAACCTCGAAGCCTCTAATTATAGCACCAGCTCAGTGCTTGTCCCAAATTACAGCTTTATGTAGATAAATGCCATCATTAGTTGTAAGTTAGAAAATTGTTTTTAACAAATGTACACCTGTAAATGTCCATTTAATTTTGGTATATAATGCAATGTGTTTTTTCTTTCTAAAAAAATTTAGGCCCTGATTGCTTGTGTTATGTGTGCTGTGCAGGTGAACGTAATATCCTCGCTGATGTCTCCTAGGAATGGAGCACATACGTACAATAGCGTACATAAACATAATGCATTTTTGTATGTATGTCTAACCCATTTAATTGGAGCTGCTGAAAAAGAAAAGGCGACTGCTTTGCTGTCAAAGATTTGCATTTTCGTGCATAAACAAGCGGATGAATTGATGCACTGTTTTGGCTGTACAGGACAAGAGCTGGAAAGAACAGACAACAGCTTTGCTGTCACAGGTTTGCATCTATCTATGGACAGACAGAAATGGCACGCACAGTAGTTGTTTTTCTTGTAATAATGAAATAGAACAAGTTGGTCATTCTTTAAATCACCTGAGCAACTAAGCTGGACCAATTAACATTCCAACCTTTGCTCCAAAGTTCTGATTGAAAAAAAATAGTTTTCTTCTTTTTGTCTGGAATTGAACAACATTGGCACAAAATGACGCGCTACAGAAACTTCTGACCCCAAATTCAAGTAGGTATTATTCTTGCTTTGATTAAAATATGCTGTGATTTTATCAGGTTCAAAGTCACCTATATATGTTCAAATGGCTAGGTCGGACAAGTTCTACCGGAAGTGAAAAAGAAAAAGGTTTCCCACAGCTGCTATTTTAGTATTCTTCCACTGTAGAGGCTTAGAACTGGAACTGCATTTCCTTGGTGTAGCCAAGATTCTCCAGGTGTTCAGCCATGGCTTTGTTCATGGGAGGAGGTCCACATCTCAATATCTGAAAGGAGCAACCACACATTGTCACACAGAAGTGCTTCTTGGTAGATGCAATACACTTGGACTACTCACTTAGCACAACCATGTGTTCCAAATTCCAGCAGGCACATAGCAGATACCACCAAAAACATTATAATACGATACTTACCTGAATGTCAGCAGAAGGTGCCGGGCAATGGGTTAGGATCATTTCCCTCGACACGAACCCGACACCACCATTCCAGACTTCAGGAGGCTGTTTGTAAGAAAAAAAAATGTAAGGTGCACAGTAGGAACTCAATACAATATAATGAATGTCATATAGTACTACACAAGGCTTCAATTAGGGACAGTACAGTTACTAGTAGAGGATAGGACTAGCAAAGCAGACAATTTAAGCATAAAATTTATTGCAGAGCACAGGACAAAGTAGTAGGCCTCATAACAGAAAACAGACCTGATTCAATACATAATATATCTTGAAACGATCGGGATAAGTTTCAGCTATACTGTCCAGTTCCTCCTGCATAAATCAAAGTGACAAGTAAATGAACAGAATTAATTAACAACATCAGCTTTCAAACACAACATCTTACTACCAAATTGAACCACATTCATCTTACAGAAACTATGCAGTAGTTCTAATCTATTACTGACAAGCATATATGAACAACTACTTCAACAATGGAACCATTTTTTCGGGAATTTCAACAATGGAACCTTACTTTTCTCCAACAGGTCTAAAGAGAAGTAACTGTAACAAAATTACAAAACAGGCTGCAACAAAGTTGAACAGAGTTCATGGTTAGGGCACTGAGAAGTCATGTGTAATGGTATGATATTTTTCAAGTTCTCTGTCGTATAACCCTCAAACTTTGCACTATAACTAGATAAACCCCCTCTTAGCAAAACCAGACGTATCAGGTTCTTACTCTCAACATCATAAGCTGAAGTGTTGAACAGATATAGAAGATAGTATCATGGTCCAATAGGCACCCACAAACTGAAGCAACTTTAAATATAACTAACAGTAGTAAGGTTAATCAGTGGTGGAGATCTACAGCAAGTCTTTCAACAAGATTATACCTTCAGAAGAATGTCTTCATATGTGACATTAGCATAGATTAAGTGAACTTTCGTATTGTCATTTGGGTTTTCAAGAATTGCTCTCGTGATCTACAATAAGAGAGGAAAATGAATTGAAACAGACAGGTATTTCAAGTATAATATGCTATAGAAAGAATTGGCATTGGACAGGGTCTTACTTGGAACATTGGGGTAATGCCTGATCCTCCAGCTAACATTCCAAATGCTCTCACTTGCCCAGGTTGGTACTTGAAACGGCCCTGAGTCATAGACAGGTTTATTTAACCTCCAAACCAAATATCAAATATCAATGTCTATACCATGGTGAATTTACACGTTCCCTAAGAAGAATAATGCATTGGACGGCCAAGTCTTCGGGCATCCCAGCAAAAAAAAAGGAGAATAATAATGCACAGTTGCATAAAGTTCAGAGAATGTGCAGGCACAATACAAAAATCTATAAGCATTATTCGTAACAATATAAAGCCATACCTTAGGTCCCCTCACAGACAAATAGTCACCAACTTTCATCTCGCGGAAATGATGAGACATTCTTCCTTGGGGATACATCTTCAAAATGAGAGAAAATGGGAGAAAGGAGATTAATTCACATGGCTACATTTCTTAAAATCTATAGCTTTCCAGGACACATAAAATTATCCAGAGAAGACTAACAAATTGAAAAAAGGACATATTTATGAATCATTACCTTTATAACAAGCTCAAAGCGCCCAAGATCAGAATCTAATGTAGTTGGAGTATACGGCTTGATTACTTCCTCGCCAGCAGCATCCTGCCCTCTACAAGAGTAGACGATAACATTCAACACGATTTCTTTGTAAAAGAAAACAAAAGACTTGAGAGAAGCAGGAAAGCATAGCACAAACCTGCAGCTGATATGTTGGCCGATTGGAAGGCCCAGTGCAGAAGTAAGGGTTGGGAGAACAAATCTGAACTTGACCACATTATGACTGATCTGCCTCTTCTCCACAAGCTTAAACTCCTTGAAATTCTCAGGATCCAAGCAGCCTAATCGATCAAATGCAGCACCCTTATTTAGGATGAACCATCAAGCAAACATCAAAACTTGCTTCAAGTAGTAGTACAAAGTAAAGCACAATAAGAAACAAACTAACAATCACGAAATCAGTCTCCACATGCTGCAGAATCAAGCAGTCAATGTCTAAATCAGTGGCTGTCACTATCACAGTGAAGAGAGATCTCGGCCATACCCTTGGGCTTCTTGCTGCTGCTGCTGATTCGAAGGAAGAGGAAGGCGGCGCCGGCGGCTAAGGCGACGACGGCCACCGCCATTGCCATGGCTTTCTCCGTGCTCTGCCCCTGCAGGAACTCCATTCCCCACTACGGCGGCGAGATCGCGACGGCGACGAGGTTTGGAGGAGAAGGATTGGCTGCTTCTCCCACACTCCCATGGCTGACGCAAGCGTGACCTCATCTCCACCGTCCGATCCTTGCTGGACCGGGCCGTGTATTCTGGGCCGTAGTATCCGGCCCATTGGGGTTGTATACATGGGCTCAAAGCCTCAAATCTCACGGGGTTAGATGGGCCGATTTCCGGCCCATTTAAGGCCCAAGAAGCCGGTGGCACGTTGACATCAGCGAGTAGACCACAAGCCGTCGGTTCGCCTTGGGACATTTCTTTATCTTCTGGAAGTGCCAGCTTGTGAATATTCTACGAGGGAAAATAATGAGATCTTTCTGAGGAAATTTGGTTCTGACTAATTAGGTAGGCCCAGTTCCAAAATAACCAGGTGTAAGTATGACACTGACAGCAAGAGGGCGTCGTGATTAAGCTACTTAATTACGGGGGAATGGTAGATTAGGCTTTTGCAAGCAGATCTAGTTTGACCAAGCAAATTATATGGTTGTCCCTCTTAACATTTCTTGTAGTATGTGTTTTGGGACACTGAAATTAGGTTTAAAGAAAGTAGAAACAATTTTTATGGGTCAAGACTAATTAGCTGAGGTTGAGCAGTGATGTTAACCTTACCCTCATGGCTCTGATGCTGTTAGGCCAATTGCCATGGTTGGCAATTTCGCTGAGAAATACCACGCATAAATTATTTTGACTGGATCATTTATATCCTTTGACATTTGTGCATCCTATTGTTACTGTGAGAGAAAAGAAAGGTGGGATTTTTTTAATAAATTGGAAATGGTTTATATATAAGTTAGTAACACGCTAATAATTCAAGAACTGGTAGCCCCGGTAGGTAGTTTTGCTTTTGTATGAAAAGGAGGTCTTATCAGCCAAACTCCAATTTACAGATATTAAAAATCTCTCAAGATGATCAGCGGATTTGCGTGATTTGTATGCTTCTTAGTCATAACACTTTATTGGTTGGAGATTTGCGCCAGGATCATTAAAAAACCTTAATAAATCTTATTTAAGAGAGAGACAAGGAAAAAAAAAAGGTACGATAACCTCTAGGGATGGAGTAAAGTATCCAGCTTTGCAGCCACCTGCCCTGTGAACTTCTTGTTCTTCGTCTCACACTTCGGCCGACGCAAACAAGAAGAAGGCCGCCTCTATCCTCTATCCAATCCAATCCAAAGGTTCGTCGCTTCTTGCTATGAATTTCCCTCTGCTTAGTTTCGTACAAAAGGGGATTTTTTTTTCGGAGCTCAGTTCGTTCTAGTGGTGTAAATCGTGAAGACGATTTCTATCTTTCCCCTTTGATCGCTTGCCTGTTAATCTAGATATTTTCTCTTTTAAAAAAGAGGAATTTTTGGTGGGGAATGTTGAGTTCTGCGACTAAATTATACGGAGTGCAATGGTGTGAATCTTGAGCAGTGCCGGAATCGGTTTCTTGTTCTTCTAACCCAAAGACTTCTGCGTTTTTATTCCTCTTTTGGGGGATAGCATCTTGTTCTCTGAAGAATGGAATGAGCACCTGATTCTTGAAGGGAGAATCTTGGCTCTTGATCTCTGCCTTCCCCTTCGCAAAGATCTGTCAGTGCAGCTTCATCCCCAAGTGGGTCCTTTCTTTCGGACAGCTTGCCATTCCTGTTGATGAAGAACAAAAAAAGGCTAATTTTTTTTTGTGTTAGATGCAAAGCTAACCCTTGTTCTTTGTTCTTGATGCTGATAAGTTGTAAGATCTGTATGCCAGTGATTGCTTTGTGAAATCCAGTGAGGGATGGATACCGTAGTGTTCATCTTGTTCCAGTTCTTCCTGATAAAACTGTTTGCAAGATGTTGGGTTTTTTCATAGATGATGATAAAATGTATCTCGTGGTTGTTTGCTTGGGAATCTTATAAAGATTATTAACTCATAGTGCCTGGTTCACAGATTTGCATTTCGGTCGTGGTGCCATCAACTGAAGGATTTGCAAGATGGCAGAAGCTGCAATTACAAGGTACTGGTGCCATGAATGTCAGCAGGCCATTGAGGAGGCCATGGTGGAGGAAATCAGGTGCACATTCTGTGGTAGTGAATTCGTTGAAGAGGTGACTGGTGAGGAGATTGAGAGACTGACCAACAGGCAACAAGAGCCGGGTTTCTTGCAATGGGGAGTGCTGGAAAACTCTATTGAACATCCAGGAGATGCGAGGGACAGTGATGATGAAGACAATGATATAGGCCGTGAGTTTGAGGGCTTTATCAGGAGGCATCGACGGGCATCAGCTCTACGACGAGTGCTTGACAGCATCCACGATGACCTTTCAGATGACCAAGAAAGGGACAGCTCCATTCTGATCAACGCCTTCAACCAAGCCCTTGCTCTGCAAAGCTCAGTGCTTGATCCCGATGAGGGCCAAAGTGACCAAGGCGGTTCAACAAATGATGACGGCTTACTGGAGGAGTACGTCCTCGGGGCAGGTCTGAGCCTGCTGCTTCAACATTTGGCTGAGAGCGACCCAAGCCGGAATGGTACCCCACCTGCGAAGAAAGAGGTGGTCGAAGCACTGCCCACTGTGAAAATCGAAGAGGTTATCAGCTGTTCAGTCTGCCTTGATGATCTTGAGCTGGGGTCCCAGGCTAAACAGATGCCATGTGAACATAAGTTTCATTCTGCTTGTATTCTGCCATGGCTTGAACTACATAGTTCCTGTCCAGTTTGCCGATTTGAGCTGCCATCTGATGTGACAAAAGATTTGAACGAGCCTGGCAGCATTGATAGAGTGGAGGATGACAGCCATGAGGAAGTCAGAGCTGATGGCCCTGGAAACGTTAGTGAGAGCAGTAACAGACCCTGGGCTATTGCTCCTTGGTTAAATGAGCTATTCTCTCGTCGTGAACCACAAAATGTTGGAAGTGTTTTTACCGATCAACAACCGCATGCTCCTGGAACCCACCCAAATGCAGGGCAGAGTTGAATTCTGCTGCTGTTGTGAATAATGATGGTACATCTGAGAATAGCGAAGCAACACATCGGTAGAACTGTTGTTTTCCGTATGGATCATCTCCATTGGATGAATGACAGCATAGAAAGCTTGTCAGACATTGCCATATAATTTGAGCTCATTTGCTTTGCTTCAGTTTACTGCAGCTAAGTCGGTTCTACATATAATGGCATCAATTTCGCTCTTGGGTCCGAGAACGGCACACCATTCATGAGTCATGATTGGCATATTCAGGAAGTGATGGTGTTAACTTATTGGCAAACATTAGCCACAATCAACTTCACTATTTGCAAATAAGGTGTTTCACATTCTTGTAAAAAATCATGGTTAGGGAAGTGCAGCTAACACTGAGTTTTTTAAGCAGTTGAAGTGTTGCCAAAGTTTAAACATCTGGGTAGCAAGTCTACATCTCTGGTAGTCTTACAACGTCGTTTTGATGGGATTTCTTTTATATGGAACTACTTCATTCTAAAATTATGTAAATTGTGATAATCTGCAATGCCTAATAGTACTTATCCTTTCTTCAGAAGTGATTAATTTTCCTTAGGGTGTTATTGGGATAAACCTTAGTGGACTGGAATAGTTGTTTTCTGCTCCATGAGATGTTCTGTTTGTCTGCTTACTCGTAGCACCAGCCGCAAGTTTATTACTAATTTATCATCTAGCCACTGTTTTATATTAGGTGGTTTATATAAATGATACGACATCTTAGGAGATCGCATCTAAATCTGGTTCAGCTTTTACCATGCAGCAATCCTTAATTGAACTATGAACTTTGCATTTGCAATGGCCCGTGGTTGTGATTAAAAGAACGACATTAGTGGCTCTGGGATCTATACTAGCTTTGCATTATGCATCCTGTTATTATTCGTTACGAATGTACGAGGTGCTCAGGCATTAGTTGGCATAAATTAATTTGTATGTGTATAAATTATGATAATTTAGATTATTTTGATTCTTTGGTGATTGGCCGAGCTCCTACCTTTCTTAAGCTTGTTCATGTTTTGAAAAAGTGTGGATCACGTTTGAACTCTTTATCTTTTAATAGAAAATTGTGGTATCTGAACTGAAAATTTGTGTAACTTTTTTGTTTTAAATAATTTATGTTTCTATTCAAAATATGAGTTTGACCTGAAAGTTGGTATATTTTTGATAAAGTGATCAGTTTGTGTATTGAAAGTTGAATGCAAGAAATTTGAGTTAAAAGTTAGTAATTTTCACAAAACTAACTTTAACATAGTGCTAGTAATATAAACTCTAAAATATGCAACTTCACTATTAAATATATAGCTCAATGATATGAAATCCTAAATCTGTAGTTTACGATAAACTTGGTGTAGGACCTGTAGTTTTGTGATACATCTTAAATATGTAGTTTCGCAATAGTTTGATCAAAATATGTATAATTTTGTGAAATTTACTCTAAAGAAATCCATGGCGAGTAAAATGCATACATAGAGAAATTGGAACTTGGAAAGGAATTTTAGGAAAGAGACGCACAGTTGCCCTATCATGCATGAAACACGCAAGAACTCAGGATACTGAGATTAAAAGGAGGGAGAATGGACAAGCTCGTTTTTGAAACAATTTTTTAAAACAAGAATGGACTTGTTATAAACAGCTAATGTTGCCGTGTTGGTATAGATACGCATGCTACGCTTTCAAAACTTTGATTTCTCTACAACAGATATCTGTCTAATTCATTCATTCGAGTAATTTCCCCCGATTCAAATCTATCCGATCATCAGCTAGTAGACCGCGACCTGATCATAATGGCGAGCCGAGGGCGCTCCAACAAAAGATAGAAAGCTGGAAAAACGAAATATGGTAGTCTCGTAATTTCACAAGAGAAGCTAAAAAGACTCACTGTGGCCACATCAAATCTACTGCCGGTCCTAAAATATAGCACACCTCTGACCAAATTTTTTTAATAATGAAAATGGTTTACATTTCCGACTTCTGCCTTTCGACACACACCTTTCGACACACACCTTTCGACACACAGCTAACAAATTCAGATTATAAAGTACAATGAAAAAATAAAAAGGTTATGGAACAAACCTCCATCTTCCTCTACAAGAGATAACTAGATGAACTATTGAAAAGTAATCATAGACATCTATGATGAAAGCCTAAATAAACTATGTCATCTAAAGTGGGACAAAAGACCCTTGGCTACCAATTCCAAGAGTGTAGCATCATTGTGCATAGTATCCTACTCCTCCTATAATAGCATCTAAGACCAAGAATAAAGCCAACTGGAAGACGTGAACATAAACTGCAAAGAGTTAGATATTTTTTATTGTTAAAAAAAACATCATTACGATATCGCCAAATGGACCAACATAAAGCACTAACTCTAAACAAAATCATTTTTTTCGTGGATCTAGGCACTCCTCTAAGCCAATTACCAAAAATATTTTTAGTGTTTTGGAGAGAAGGGATATTGAAAGCAAAGAAGACACAACGCCATATACACCTCTAACCAAATTTGTCATCGTAGAATATATCTAATCCATATAATATATTTTAGAATGAATGAACTATCTAGAAGACACACGAGCGATGATTACAGGCTGTTTGGTGACACACGAGCGATGATTACAGGCTGTTTGGTTTGAAGTCTTTGTTGGCCTTATCATTTTTTTGTTGGTTTGAAGCCTTTGTTGGCCTTCTAAATTTTGGGACCAAAATATAGCTTGCGTAATTTTGTGAGAGTGAGATTTATCCTTTAGCTATAATGTCATTGTTATAGCTAAAATTTGGCTCAAATTCAAATGGTAGACTATTCAAGTGGCCAAAAATTCCGTAAGCTTGAATTTGGACTGAAACCAAACCATCAGGTCCACGTATTAAATTCAAATGGTAGAACACATTTACAACGACATTTGTACTACTTGGACGTTTCATTCATGAAGGTTTTCAGGTCCACGTATCACTGGCACATGCAGGGGCTTTGGCTTGTGGTATTCAGATGGCCGGAGCTTCACCGTCAGGCGAAGGCACTGCAACCGATCGCCATCGACGACTGCGACGAGCCGACGATGCCATCGCACACGACTTTCGGTAGAGCCAGCCACAGCTTTATCATCTTCAGACAGATGCCCGAATCGAGCCGCCGCCGACCCTTTCCACCGGAGATCGCTTGCACAACGTCAGTCAGGTCGGCGGCGAAGATTCGGCTTGCCCCTCGCCGGCCGCTGGTTTGCATTGCACCGGCCTTTTCGTCATCGGTGTGGAGTTTGTTTTGAAAATTTTGGAGCTGGCATGTATAGTAGGAAAAATTCCCTGCACCAGGTTTTCTCATTGCATCAGATCATGATCAGAGATGGAATATGAAGGCAAAGTATTAGACCTCACTGGGAGCTGATCTTACCTTTGCTCATCATATGAGCTCATCTGATCTAGCATCCATCGGCTACCTGGAACTGGATTCCTGAATGGCAGGCTGAGTCCATTTTTTTAGGATATGAACAGGGCTGCAAAAAAGGTTGTCCAGAAACCACAAGCAGTGTCATTAGTAGAAGCACAGTGAAATAAATGAGGCGCAGAATGACCAGTATGCAACGGAAATACAGAAAAAATAAAGGGCTCAATTCTGTTACGACTGTGACTGATGAGATTTGTGCCATCCGTACTAAGTGATCGCACATTTACAATGTGTCATACTAGCACAAAAGAAGTTTTCAGCAGGTGGTAGGTAACATGGAGAATGCACCACCAATCCTGCAATAAACCAGGAAGCGAAATGTGGCATGAGTGCTCACATTCTAAGAGGAATATTGCTCGTGACAACGACTAATGATAATCTGATCATTGGAATATGAAAAAGAGAGGAAAACCATATTCTCTCCAAAGATACTCCCAAGGAAGAAATATCAAAGATGCCCCCTTCATTGCCCAAGTATAATCTTATAAAACCTTAGATTTCGTTCGAACAAATCTAGCCATTACTACACGGCATCAGAGAACATTACTACACAACCGCAGTCATAAACAAAGTAAAACATATAGAGTGCAAATTTGGCATTAGATACCATATCAGGAATGAATCCTTCAGGTGCTTCCCCAATACCCAGTGCCCATGAACTACAAGAGCATCACATAACCACTAGACCAGACCGTTTGCTCAAAACAGCATCCCTGAACAGTAACTATCACTAAGCGCAAGATAGTCGTCGCTACGATAGTTTATTTGCACGCTCAGGCAGCATATATTCTGTGAAAGCTACGGAAAGTTTCTGCACTGCACAGGGAATATTGAGATTAGGATGCCGGCAAGACGCATCAGAAAAAAAGACGAGAACTGCGCATCTAAGAGCATTGATAAGAAAGAAAATGTATTGTGCAGGGCTGCAGGGCAACTTGAAGATGAACACAGATGCCAAGGACAACAAGAAAGAATTGATGCTGAGGAGATTGCTTGAGCTCAAGAATCTCTTCGTTCACCAAGCTCATGGTGCCAGGACAAAGAATCTACATTTACAAGATAAGTAACTCCTACAACTGGGATGGCTGGTTCCAATCGGATCTGTACTTTGCTTTCTATGGCACCAATGACCGATTTATAAAGGATGATCAAGAAAACTGGGAAAGGAGCTCTTAGCAAAAAGGGTCAGAAACTTGAAAGGGTTCAGTATTATTGACAATGGAAAGATTCTAAGACTAAAACTATTTCCTTATTTACCACAAAAACTAAAAAGTATCCATCTTCCAGTAACAAAAAATAAAAATAAATCTTAAGCCTTTTTTATGTTGACCTAATCATAACAACAATTAAGAAATACCTATACCCTGGCGTATTGACTCTGCCTTGTTAGCTCATACAAACAATGTGCTGCAATCCTACGGTTGAACGGGCAAGGCATGCTTGCAGAAACAGAGGTAACTCAATAGAATTATAGAAGTAGTTGAAAGATGATAGGTCAGGCTTCAGGTCATACGCAACTTATAATTCTAGAAGTCTAGAACTGCTACCAGGACCAGTCTTTACAACTGCCTACGCTCCCACAAGTGGTGCCACTTTGAAAACATGAAGAGCATGGGATGATGCTTTGGATTCTCCATTGATAACTTCTTTATATGTTGAAAGCAAGACAGCCCACCCTCCAGTATAAACAGCAACAACATGCAACATACGCTAGGAAAAATAAATTTTGTTCAATAGAAAGAGAAATATAACCTGTCATATCATGTTCCACAGCCGTCAGCTCTAACACAGGAGTAGATACAGAAGTTTTATGAATGGTGAAATGAGTGTCAAACATCATAAAATAAAGAGAGAATATCTCAAAACACTCATCTCCCTTTAAAACTTCATGAGATTCTACTTCCAGAAAACGAAACATAGCACAATAGCATGCAACGATGATAGATTACCAATGGCCATCAATGGAAGCTCTTAATGGGAGTTAAGGGAAACATCATCAGTGATAGTGAAATATAAAGAGAGATATATTCCTGATAGTTCAATTCATTGATTAAAGAACACCATTAAATTGCGACAGGTGAAAGTTTTTACTTGTGGTCCCAGGTGTCGACATATGCCATTGGCACACTTCTGATGAGGCACCTCTTCAATCAACTGAATCACAGCAAAGAGAAATGGTGCAGAAGTACAATAGGTGCAAACACCATATACAAATTGCACATAGAAATGCAGTTGTTCCCCTGAAGTATCATGCAATAAATTAATACGAAGGCAAACTGGTAGCATGTAATGAATTCTGACAGACTTAACTACAGAAGCACAACAAAACTAAGATCAGAGTATCTACAGTACAGGTATCCTTAATAGCCAGGAAAGAATTGATATAATTAGTATTGATGTTACTGTTTAACAGATGGGCTAGACCTGCATACATTTCTAAAGTCCAAACAACTCACATCTAGCTTTTCATGCCAAACTTAGATAAGAAGCACGATGGAACAAACTATCTGGCTCTACTGGCAAAAGTACTGAAATGATGATAGTTGTGTAACATATACAGAAACATGGTACCTAAGTACTGTTTCTTTGACTGGTGATCATTACAATCAAGAGATATGGTTCAAAAGGAGCTTATATCACATAAAAAGCATAAGCCTCTTGGTCCACTGTTTTCTGGACTAAAATGTGAATATGTACCAATCTTAGGAAAGGACGCTGATGGAACTTATGCTTGCTCATATTCCATATGCTTTATAGTAAAGGACAGAATAAAATTGACAGAATTTATGTTTCTGTATGTAGGATGCCCTTACCCAAAAAGAATCTACAACCACACCAGTGTCATTTTTTTCATTTAAACAAATATAAACACATGTACCACCCAACTATAAACAATCAAATGTTAAACAAGTAAAAAAAATGTAACAGTTTCAAAATACTAACTAAATAACAATCCATCAAATACGATCATAGCTCATAGGGAAGCACTCAAATAATTTCATCAGGTACTTCATGATACATATGGTTCAAAAAAGCACCTTTCACACTCCAAATAAATCAGATAGCAGAATGGTATGCCAGAAAGCAATATTCAAAACAATAATCTGCTCCAATTGTGAGTTCTTTATCACTTTATATACACACTTTCAGAGATTTATTTGTAAAAATATAAAGATGAAGAAATGGAAGGTACTATTTTTTGTAGTCAGTAGTCAGTTTTTTTTTTCCAAAGCAACAAGTAGTCACAGACTCATGGTACAAAAATAAAGAGTTGGTTTTGTGGGGTTTGGGATTCCTGAAGTAACTATAAGTCAGAACTCAGCCCCTTATGTTAGTTGGCGTAAAAAATGTTCGACCGGTGTTTCCAAGGTGCTAGATTCTATGTTTCCCCATATAAGGAACCCCTCACAACACACTGCTTATCAACCTGAGAAGACCAAAAGAGTATCAACAGACCTAGGCTTGGAGAGGAGTGCTGGCTTTGGGATAGGCATAGAGAAGCACTCATAACAGTTTCAACGTGCCATATCAAAGAGAAGGAAGAGAGACTGGACAACACAAGTAAGGAAGGATAGTGTAAATGTTCATCTCTTATGTTTCCATTCTTCTAAAAATGTGTATAATTCTACAGCAGATGTATCACCAACATCAGGGTCGGAGTGACCTCTTCAATAGTAGGACATCATTTCCAATGGAGCGGCATCTGTTTCTACATGGAGGAAATACACAAGGAGATTCTGGGCTGGTTCTCTCAACTGACGCTAAACCAAGGTTGAAATGGACACCCGAGTTGCATCAGCGATTTGTAGATGCAGTCAATCAATTAGGTGGAGCAGAGAGTGAGTATAAGATTCTATTCTTCTCATTTCTCAATGCACTGAAATAGCTGAGTTCTTACATTCATTTCAATCACTCAGAAGCTACTCCAAAAACAGTCATGAGGCTCATGGGCATTCCAGGACTCACCTTATACCATCTGAAGAGTCATCTCCAGGTACCTAACAACCAGAAAATCTCCCGTTAAAAACAGTACTAAAAAATTTCAGTGCAATCCATAACTTCTTGAATGTTCAGAAATACAGGCTCAGTAAGAATCTCCAAGGTCAAGCTAATGTTGGGACAGCAAAGAATGGTAAACAAGTTTAATTTCCATGATACCACTACAATAGCCATATAGCAACTCATAGATGATGACTATTTGCAGCCCTTGGATGTACAGCTGTAGCTGATAAGATTCCTGGAACAAGCACATTAGCAATGGCTAGTGCAAATGTCATTCCACCGGCAGAGAAGTAAGAAAATGTCCCATGTACTTTATAATTGTAATCCATTTGAATAGTGAAGTAATAGTCATTTGAACTGGGTGCAAGAACTATTCAAATCGGTGAAGCGCTACAGATGCAAATTGAGGTGCAGAGGCAGCTAAACGAACAACTTGAGGTGAGGTACTGACCCTGTTCTCATAATAAGATTTAACCCATGACATGGCACATTACGGCTGTTCATCTGGGGGTTTGAGAAACCCATCTAAAACCGGCCAAAATAATTAGTTTTGCGATCTACCAGCCTACCTGTGCGCCGGAAAAATGAATATGGTTTCACCGGTTTGCTCAAACCTGCCAATGAACACCCCTAAGGCACATAGAGTAGATGGACATGACATAAGATAAATAATTCGATCATCCAATTAGAACACCCGCATGCCAATGAGGGCATAAATCTTTTACATCCTTGACTGCAGCAATTCCCACCAGGAATGACCCCAAGAAAAATTGATCGTCAAAATAAGCGATGCTCCAAATAGGATTGATCACGTAGGTTTACCTAAAAAAAAAGTTCTTTCTTAGCACTATGTTTTTTACTATATTGTCAAACTATTATACAGTAGAAAAGTTGAGCTCCAAGTTGTACTTCCAAGTCAGTGAATGTCCAAATTATCACAATTTATGAATAGGCAGTATTATTGAAGTGATTAGAGAACTTAGATACTGGTAGCAAACTATTTTCAAGAAATAAATCTAAGATTATTTATCATGAACTCCTATATAACATCAACAATATGAATTGGATCAATGGTTCTAACCTCAAGTTAATTCGGTATCAGGTACAACGGCATCTACAGCTACGGATAGAAGCCCAAGGGAAGTATCTGCAGGCAGTTCTTGAGCAAGCTCAAGAGACCCTCGGGAAGCAGAACTTGGGCCCTGCAAGCCTGGAAGATGCAAAAATAAAAATATCAGAGCTAGTCTCACAAGTCTCAAATGAATGTCTCAGCAACGCAGTTACAGAAATAAGAGAAAGTTCAAGTATACACAGACTAGAGCCAAGGCAAATCCAATTTGTTGAAAGTTCAGCCCATAACTGTTTGACTGCAGCTGAAGGGTTCATCAAGGAGCATAGGCTACAAAGCCACGGGGTACTCAAAGCATATGACGATAGTACATTGTCTTGCCACAAACGATCTCAGGATCAAGAAACTCAATATTCCCTTAACAGAAGCTTAAGCGAGCGCAGGATGGGTCATTTGTACAGTGGTATAGAGTATCACAAAGCAGAGGGAAGTGAAAGTGATACAGAGGTTCTACATGAGTATATCACACCCCAAAAGAATGGCGGAGGCAGCACAACTAGTTCGACATCAGGAAGCAAAGAAATAAATGTAGAGAAGCTATATCTTGATGAACCAAGCTGCAAAAGACAAGCAGTTGACTATCAAAGAGAAAGTAAGCTACTGGATTTTGAACAACAAAGTTCTGGGAAGAAACTTGATCTAAATACTCACAACATAGATGACAATGATCAAGGTTATAGACATTTTGACTTGAATGGCTTCAGCTGGAGTTGATTAGCTGACAATATGTAATGCGATCAAAGAGAAGAAATGAATTTACAAATAATTTCTTCCAACACTAAACCGTTTTCATTTTGTAAATACATTATGTAGGTCGGGAAAAATGGGTGCTATGCAGAGTTGTACCATAGGTTATAAATATTTCAATGATGTATGAACAAGGTACTGCAAATGTAACAGGATGACTATAGGACGTCAGAAAATTAATCATGGCCCTCTCCATATGAACTAATGAAAAGCACAGATATATTAGGGAACATATAAGTAAAAATAACAACTGAGAAATAGCCATCCACATAAAAGAATGCCATCTTCCTGAAGCTAAGCAGTAAGGGGGAATACTCTGAAGTCTGAACAACACAGTTACCTCAATTTTATGAAACATAAAAGCAGAAGTTATTCACGACACTGTGGAGCTGACATTTCAGGTTTAGAACTCAGCACTAACATTTCAGGAGCTCAGCGCCACTTGAAAAAAAAAAAAGGTAAAAGGACGAGCTTATAGTATTTGTATATACTATTGCAAACACTGTTAGTAAACATCTTATGTACATACACTGATAAATTTGGTCATCCACACGGCATCGATGAGTTATCAGATAGGATACATCCACTGCGCTTAATTATAAAAGCAAGAGGCAATGACCACTTATTGCATGATCCAATTAACAGCTGCAAACAAAGTAGCAGGCTATGTATGATTTGGCGACCCATAATAAGTTCATAAGACATGTATATGTCTACCCCTTTATTTCTCTTCTTATACTCAATTATACTAGCTACAGCCTACAAGAGCAGAGAGCTGTAATATCACTATGTATGTAACTACAAGTACTTTATGATGAAGCAGTAACAGCAATAGCTCATGGCATCTCGCCATTGGGGGTAAGGTAAGCGTCTGCCTACTTCTTGATCCGGCGCACCTTCTTGGCGCCCCAGACCTCCATCCTCCCCTTAGGGCACCCGCACGGCGACCGGAAGATCAGCACGGTGCGGCCGTTGGGCGGCGCCATCTTCCTCAGCTCCGCCTCCAGCTCCCGGTGCGCGTCCCCGAGCTGCACGGGCCGCACCCCGGCTCCACCACCGGCACCTGCTCCGGCGCCGGCGCCGGCGGCCGCCAGAAGCAGCTGCATCCGCTCCTGCCGCTGCTGCTGCCCGCGCACGCACTCCTCCGTCTCGAGCTGGATGTCGAACTCCACAGCCCTGCGGAGCCCGCGGCAGCGGGGCTTGCCGCACCTCCTCGCGCGGTGTCCCACGACGTCCCACGCCGCGACTCCCGCCACCGCCGCGATCACCGCCCCGGCCCCCGCCGCCGCGAACGGCGCGTAGTACGAGCACGGCACCTCCTCCACCGCGGACACGACCAGCCCCGCGACCTCGGCCGCGGCCATCCTGATGTAGGGCGTGACGAGGAACGCCAGCGCGGAGACGACGGCGATGAGCGCCACCGCGTCGGCCGCCGCCGCCGCCCCCGCCGTCGGGGCGTGGTCGTCGCAGAGGGAGGTGAGCAGCCGCCGCCGCCGCCGAGTCGCCGCCTCCGCCGACGGAGAGGGGGATCGGACGCCGAGGCGGCGGCGGCGGCGGTGGGGGTCGAAGGCGCGGAGGAACTCGATGAGGCTGCGGCAATCCGCCATGGCGAAAGCGCGGCGGGTGGAAATGGGAATTTTGTGGGGGAAGGAAGAAGATGGATGAATCGATCGGGATCTGTGGGTCGGTGGGTGGTGGTGTAGGGCAGTGACGGTGAGGCACCTGTGAAGTCACTGACGCGTGGACCCGTGAGGATGGACGCGTGGACCCGTGGGGATGGGCCCCACGTGTCGGTGACTCGCGTCGGAGGGGCGGTGGTAGCCGACTAGCAAGCCGCCCTCGAGCCGGTCGGATCGGTGGGGATGGCGTGTGGTGCGGTGCGTGCGGCGTGGGTTTCATCAGCTTGGGTCGTGGGGCGGCTGGCTGGTCTCGGTCGCCGATTCATGACGTGTTTGGGGAAAGAGCAAAGGAAGGAGGCGGCTTCCGGTGTTTGTTTTTTTTTATTTTTATTTTTTGGATTACTCCCATTTTTGGAACTTAGTTTGAGGACGATTATCCCACGTCATGCAGTATGCTGCGGCCACGGTACGTCTACCGCCCTTACTCTCACATGACACGAATTATTTTGGAGTAGGTCACTACTGCTGAAGTTTATAAAATAAACTAGTTGATATCCCGCGCGTTGCTGCGGGATTTTTTAAATTAAATCTTAGATGTGTTGTATAACTTGTAATGTATATGGCGATTGCACAGTAAATTGCTAAATCAGCATAAGTTGTAATGTATGGCAAGTTATTCAGCTTACATGGGCCTTCGAATTGAATTTGACACTGCATCTTGGGTGGTCTGAGTTGTTGTACCTAACATAATAGAGAAGTAATTGCAACCCACTTCGATATTCCACACATAAGGCCTAAAACATTTTTCTTCATTAGCCCAAACTTTATTGTTGAATTGGTCGGTACATGTAACTTAACAATATCTATAATTATCAATTATTGGTCGTACAGTAGAGTGCTAATCGATCATCCACCTATCATGATGTTCACATTATTTTCCCCCTTCGTGAGAGCTTTCCAAGCTCCAAAGACATATTCCTTGCATACAATATTTTCTCTATATTTTTTTAGACCTTTTGTTGTTGACAGGTAATGACATGTCGACAAAATGAATCAAGCTAACAAACATATAGTCAATTTATTCATTCATGTGTGACACACTACCCTTCAAAATAGGTTACGTGTCTTGACAACATTGCTTAGAAAATTGTGGTTATAGAAAAAATGGGTTGGAATGCAGCTCTGTGCCTGTGCAACAATTATCGAAGGTCCAAACTATTTGATGTGACCTCAAACAAACCATCATAATCGAATCGCAGATGGTTTGCCTCCTATCGTCATCACCAAAACAAAGAAATTGCAAATGCAAGATATATGGTGGTTGGTTTGTTAAATCGTAACCTATTTCGTTTTTGTATAAACACTATATTTGCCTAGGGCTCCAAGCTAGCTAGGTCGTAGCGACACATATTAATTGATTCAGTCTACCTCAAATTTGATATAACCTAAGATACTAAATTCATGAAACAAAATGCATGCTCTTTAATTTTTAGAATAACAGGAATTGGGTTTTATTGGGAGCAGGGTGTGCATGAGCAGGTACAATAACTAATCTAAGCGGGTTTCAAAATTTCCATATCAGATTTGTGCTTAGTTGGAGGAGAGAGGAAAGGAAAAAAAATAAAAAGTGGGCTCTAAATTTAAAAGTAGCTGCAGCACAAGCTTCAAAAAAAATTGTGCTGAAGAGACGTGCGACATGTACTAGTGATAGAGTATACATCTATATATATATATATAGCTATTGTATGGATAGGCTATTAGATTGACTCTAAATGATGTGTTAATTTTCGCTGAGTATTTG
Organism: Leersia perrieri; assembly: GCA_000325765.3. Classification (NCBI taxonomy): domain Eukaryota; kingdom Viridiplantae; phylum Streptophyta; class Magnoliopsida; order Poales; family Poaceae; genus Leersia; species Leersia perrieri. The sequence goes on along the minus strand of CM002483.1, from coordinate 15,801,975 downwards.
CCGTAGTGATGAGCAATGACATCCCCTGACGGCGGCCTCACCCATAGTACACTCCACCCATGCATAAAGAAAGTCAACTGCTTTGCCTTGGACTACATATCCGCATACTCCATTCTGTCTGGCCCATATGGTCCATGGACCATGGACCAACCCAAGGAGGACGACCAAACTAATACTGGGCCGAACAGCAATTACAGGCCTGGCCCTACAAGAGAGGTTCCCATCATCCAACACGCCACCGCCGCCGCCGCAAACTCCACAAGAACGACCAGAGCATTCGCCTCGCCGCATGCACAGAAAACCGGCCGCAACGCAAGGAGACTACGTGGACTCAGAAACAGTGGGCTACTCTACACACTACACCCACCGATCGCGATATGTAGGAGGCCGCATCCAATCCAAGCCGGCGTGCGTGCGTGCAAAAGCGCGAGGCCTTTTCGCTTCACGGCCTTTGCCGACCACGTCACCAGCGAGCGGGAGCTGGAAAGCGAGCGAGCGAGCACGTACACGACTCATCCGGAATCCGGTGCGCCAGATCATCGAAGCAGCCATATTCGAACGAGCACGTGCTAGTATTAATTACTGGCTAAGTACGCATAAATCAGCCGGGACTTGATGATGATGATCGGCATGTATATGGGTAGAGACGAATAATATTGCATCGTCCCGCGCGCCGTACCGCACGTGGCTCGTGCACGTACGCGATCAAATAAACAACCGCGTGTAACGTGGAAGTGGATAACGAGATAACGTTGCGTATCCACAATTCGACGTACGACGCACAATATGTACGTGGATTGGGGGGTTGAGCCCGAACCTACCACTTGTCTGAAAAAAAAGGGGAGAAAACGAGAAGATCGTGCAGGAATTGACGTGTACAATAGTCGCAGCAGGCAGGGGAATCTTAATTTGTGTCCAAATCTGGAGGCCATCGATCGGGGCGGCGAAGGCAGCAGACAGCGCCGCTTTTGTACTACGGTGCGAGCGATGATCCGTGACATCACGTTGTACAATGGTATGCTAGCTCTAATGATATGATACGGTTAATTTTGGGGAAATCGCTCGATAAACCGACTAAATTTAAACCCAAAATCCCAACCTCGATCTGAATTAACCTGTTTTTCATCGTTAATAAAGCGACGATCATGACGTGTCAATTAACCGATCAAGAGTAATGCTCTGCTCGGTGGCCGAAATACATTTTTTGCTGCGTGACGATGACGATGCTTGAGGCTGCCTGTGATCAAGAGTTCGTTGACTCATCCGCCTCTAAACTGGAAGCGTCAAAATGCAGCAGCCGTATGCCCGTGTGTGCGTCAGTTTCGATGCACCCGCGCCCGTTGTTGTTGTCAGCTAGCTAGCGACGTACACTCATTTATTATTCCTCGGCGCATTGTGGTACAAAGTCAAAACTCCATCGAAGCTGCATAATGCGTGCCCGTAGGAGGCTACTGCTGCCAAAGTGTCACCTGCTGGCTAATGCTTACTTTTGTGGACGATTCTCCCTTATCACATGGTGTACTTCTACGAGGAAGTGTTAAATCTTTATAAGTTTAAAAATGAATTATTTGATTTTTAAAGAAATTTATGGTCGACGGGTGATACCGTAGACTAGATAATAGTATTACAGTATGTTTATGTACGGATCGATCTATACAAAACGACATCATTCACAGAAAGAAGGATTATACCAGATCAGACCCTTGAACAGGCAATACTCTAATCCAGTTTATATGGAATTGATATGAAAAATCCACAGAGTACAAAGGAACAGATAAATCTGATGATGTCGATCAGATTATAGTCGAGGGGTTCGACTAGCTATCCCGTCGAGTTGGCTTCTCCTGCTTCAGATTTTGTTATCTATAGTGGATGTGTTGTCTGATTAATTGATATCTGTTGAACCCCTCGAGGGTCCGTCCTTTATACGGTTACCTATGTCTCCAAATAAGACTTGGAGACATCAAACTCTGCACGATATGGGAAAGACCTAGTACTCTCCGAATTGGATTTGGTAGTCACCATAGCTGTGAGGATATTTTCCTTAATATCTTATATATTTTCTTATTGTCTATGAAAACTAATCGTATATGTGAAGGTATATCATATATGTATATTACATAGATCGTTGGATGTGAGGTATGTCTTATCTATAATCCTGATATCTGTATATATAAGTTTTCTAAAATAAAAATAAATTACACTTTGCATTGAATAAAACATATCTTGGTTCACTTTACACCAGTTTTACAACATATTTTCACTTTGCACCGGAATGAAAACAAGTTTCTCTTTACACCGGGTTGTATCATATTATTGAAAGAAAATCTTGTAAAATATATGAACATAACTTATAAAAAATTTGGAATTTAAGTCAGATTTCATAAAGTTTGATTCATAATTTTAAAAACCTATAAAAGTTTTCTTTAAGCTTAGTAACTTATTTTGATGTTAACCCAATGTAAAATGAAACTTACATTGATGTACCCCAGTGCAAAGTGAAAGTATATGCTAAACCCAGTGTAAAGTGAAACAAGATATATTTTATGATCTGTAAGGTGTAATTCACTCTTAAAATAATGCACCGTTTAACATCTTGAGAAACGTAAATGTAATATCCAGAAAATATTCATTCATAATATGCACAAAAGAATCGTGGCCCATATCGATCAATCAGTGGATGTCCATGATTAGCTCCTAAAACAACACTTTTTGAAGTCTACTCACTATCTGTTTTAAAATATAAGATGTTTTGACCTTTTGTCTTATTCAAAATATTATTTATTTTGTTTGTGACTTACTTTATTATAAAAAATATTTTAAATGTAACTTATTATTTTTATATTTACATATTTTTTAATAAAACAAATAGTCAAACGTTAAAATAAAAAAATTAAAATAACTTATATTATGAAATGGAGGTAATCAGGGTTAACCATACTGCCATGGTAACCGTGGTTACTGCGATAACTGCTCCCTTAACGCGGCATGCTCAGTGGCGGAGAAAAAAAAATAGGTGGGTCAAAAAAATCTTATGTGTACTTCCTCCATCACACTATCACAGCATGCAGGAGGCCCAGAGCGTGCAGATGGCAGCTCTATGCTTCTTGCCAACGCGAGAGCTTGGTTGTGACTGCACCTGAGCACGCCGCTGCCCCAAAATGCCGTATACGTACTTGTTTGCTTTGTTTTTCTGTAGTCGGTTCATGCGTGCCCTCCCATTTATGAACACAGAGCACACATCATGTTTGTGGAATGAAAAATCGAAGAATTCCCTAACTAGCATCACTATTGCATATCGACCATGCATGGACATCGGAGTCCAGCGTTCCATGGAAGGAGCACAAATCATCTTATCCACACTCCGCCTTCATTTCTTCCTGCACATCATTTTCCCTCCTCACCACTCAGATTAAACAAGCTTGATGTATCCATCCACATGATCTTCATGAATCATGAGCTAGGCAATCCATTTTACTCTCGCTGATCGTTAGTTCGCGCGCGGTCGCCGAACGCCACTGCCGGACGGCCAGATCGATCTTGCTAGCCACCATTCGATCAAACTACTTTAACGCAACACAGGCGCGGCATCATGCCGGACGCAGACTCGCCATGCCTATTGGGGTGGGGGTCTGGGGTCGGCGTCGGCGTTTAGCTGGGCCAGCTGGCCCACTGTGCCGTATGGGGCGCTCCGTCTCTGGCATGGTGCCACAGTAACCGTGGCATGGTTTATCGAAATTTATTAAATTTGTTTAAAATTATAAATATTTGTTGAATTTCTCGTGATTTTGCTGACGGTTACATGATTACCGTGTGGTAACTGTCGTCCCGCCAACAGACGGCAAGGGGACGGCCGGCGGAAGGTGAACCCCTGGAGGTAACAGCATCCAAGGAGAACATATGTCAGGTTATTGCGTTGTGTCCAGATGGAAATGAACGGCAGTCAGCGGGAGCAATGATTACAGTACATCTATTATGCTGGGTCAATCAGTGTGCTAACTGATTGGAGTGTCCAATTGGCCGTAACAGCAGTAGCAGTGATCATATGGAGATTGCGACGAGATTATTGTTTCCTTAATTAATCAGTCTCACTCGATTGAACCGATCGATCGACAGGATGGTCTCGATGGGGAGAGGAGGAAGAAGCTTCCAATCCATGTGATTAACCAATTAATTAACCAATAATCTAGTATTATATTGACACCTCCAACGTGATGTGCAAGTGCATGCAGACAATCACTGATTTAAGTACTGCAAAAGAGGAGACCCCAAGCTAGCAAAAGCTGCAGTTTTATCTCTGAATTTCGTTCTCCGATTCGATCTGCGGCTGTATAGCTCGCTAGCTATCTGCTCTCTCCAGTTTGTACTACACCCCAAATTATACATACAGCCACTAAACTTATGTAATTAGACACTGCATTAATCTTTTGGGAGTTGCTAATAGCTAGCAACGGAGAGATGAAATTACAAGCAGCTACCGCGGCATTAACAGCAGCTTGATTTGATTTCATGGTCTCCCTGGAGCTTTGGGAGGGTCATGGCGAGTGTTGGGCCCTGAACCCGGGTAGTCGTTCACCTCCACGTTCATCCTCGCCGCCAGCCTCCTCCCCAGCCCTTGCGCACCCTCCGCCACCGTCGACACCATCTCCTGCACAAGCCATGGCTAATTACATTACTAATTATTTCAGAGTTTGGCTTCTGAAAATACAGATTAGTTTCAGAATTGGTTTGAGCAGGTAGCTAATTGCAAGTACAGGGCAGCAGCAGCAGCTACATGAATTAAACTCAAAGGGGAATAAACACTCAGGAGATGAGAAAGATTATTACTTCTTTAGAGATCTCCAGAGACGGCGGCTGTTGCTGCTGCTGCTGGCCGGTCAAGTGCAGGCTTCCTGCAAGTACGAACGAATCAACCCGAAAATATCACAATCAATTAACTACACAGATCAAGATCGAACTCGAAGAAGAAGAAACAAGATCTATGGAGGGAGATCGACGACGACGAAGCTTACTGGAAGAGACGAGCAGTGGGAGGAGGAGGAGGCAGGACAGAGCCAGGACGGCGACGAGTTCACCACCGTATCTCCTCGCCATTGCTGGCATGCAGAAAAAGTTCACGGTGGTGATAGCTGTTCTTGGTGTGTGTGTGATCTGTGGGTAGGAGACGATGATGATGGATGGTGGGTGGTGTTGCTGCAATGTGTTTGCTGCTGCCTTGGGGTTTTTATAGTTGGACCATATGCTATGCTAATGCTACCAATGACTTCTTTTTCTTTCCATTTTGTTCTTCTTCTTCTCTCTCTAAAAAGGTCAACTTCACATCACTGCATGTCTGCGTCTAAAATGGCTTTATTTTCGACGGATGCAATGCGCAGCCTTGCCATGTGGACTCTTGTGGGGCTTTGCATTCGGTGCCTTGGCGTTTTGATGGTATAGAACCTTTTTTGCTCACCGCACCATCCGCACTGAGGATGTATGAGCTATTTTGTCCACTAGTCACGTACTCATTCCATCTCAAAATATAGCAACATAGGACAATGTATCTGGACAAACATAGGACAATGTATCTGGATAAATATTTGATCATCTAGAACAATGTATTTGAACATAATTAAATTTTTTTCTAGCTTACTATATTATAGGACGGAGGTAGTAGAACATATGTATGCATCATTCTGCCGATTACGATTTACATGTAAGATGCATACGTATATATCACATTGGCTACGGACCCAACCAACGATGTGTCTTCTAGCGGCCGCGTGAGAGACGAAGATCAAACGACAGATTCATAGTTTCACTAATATTCTATTATACCAAATACAATAGGGGTGTTAAGCCGGTTCCAAAAACATTTTTGCTGAGTTGGCAAAAAAAGTGGAGAAGAGAAGATGGGTAAGTGTTTAATTTGGAGCAGGCTACACACAAGCCAAGAAAAAGAATCACTTAAAAGACAAAAAAAAAAAGAGAGATGATAGGACACATGAAAAATTTAATATTATTGTCATGATTCAAAAAGCTGAAAATTAGTCACTTATTGTATGCGTGAGTTTCAAAATTACTCATGGATGGCATGGAAGAAATTGGAGCCGGCAACAGACGCTGCTATTGATCTTGCTATTAGAAGTGTATTAGAACGTGAGTAATATCCTAGGCACATCTATTTGATTTTTGATGGAAAGGATTAAACATCCACGACTTTCACCCTCCCATCACCGGTGATTCCCTATAATTCTATTGTGCCTTTATTTAAAATTCTACATATTTTACTTAACTCAAATATTGTGCCCGACCATCGTTTGACCAAGTTAGTTTGAAAACATAGTCACGTCTATAATATCAAATTAATTTTATTAAATTCACCATTAAATATTTTTATAATTTACTATGATATAAAGCAGATGGAGTGTTTGGTCTGCTAAACTTTTCATTTGTCTAATTCGAGATTATAATTATTTTACGTTTATTTAGAATTTATTTTATTTTTTAACACTAGCTTTACTTTTGTTGATTCGTGTGTCTTTTGTTTGTAAGCTATAGCTGTAACTATCTAATTAGTAGTTTGCATTTGGGGCTATTCATTATTTGCCTCGTTTTCAAATTCAACTCTGATTTTGCACCTGTTTTTTAATTTTATGATTTTAACCTTGTTTTTTAAATTATAACTTGTGTTTCCCATGTTCTGTTAAGTCCTCTCGAAGGTGGTAATATCCAATCCAAAACATGGTTAAATTTATGTCAAGCTTGTGCTGATCTTATTTTTAACAAATTAATATTTGAAAAATCATGTCAACTAATGGGCCACAATAATATAAAAAAATGTAGGTGGTGCTCGGTGCCACTGCTCGGTACAGGCACGGGCAAATAGCTGTAGCAGCTGTAGTTGTTTGTAATAACTTGTGATGTACTATTGGCACAGCTGCTTTGCCGTAGCTTCTAGCACTATCGAACAAGGTCTTAATGTCAAAACAAGAGGAAAAATCACGAAGCACTTTAAAAGTAGAAACAAATATGAAAATGACATATATATATATTTTATCTATTTTACATCCGGGTGCATCCTCTATAGCTGTTGCCGCCGGGTCAGTTGATCGAGCCATGACCAAAGATGGTAGGCTGCAGCCACCACACATGCACACATATTGCTCTAATTTGGAAACCAACATATATGCAATTAAGGAATCACTTTATTAAAACATCAAACGTACATAATTTTGGAAACGAGTAATTAAATAATCAAAGACTCACCTAATCAAACATGGAAACCTCTGGTAATGCATGCAAACAAATGACGTTAATTTCGTCACTAATTAATCTTCCATTAATTCTGAAATACATTGCTAGCATCGATCATTAGGTGGGCTTAATTAGGACCCATTAATTATGTTATTTTTTTATTAAGCTGCATATTTTCGTTATCTGCAGCATATTATCCATTAATACAATAATTAAAACATATAAAATAATAGTTATTTTTAATTTTATGATCGTTGTAAAAATGAAAATTTTTATTATAGTTTTACATCAACTGCAAAAATGAAATTTACAATAAATATGATGATAGTAAAATTACAAGCTATAAATTTATAGTGATTGATTGAAAAATTGCAATAATTTTTCACAATGATAGATGTCACCAAAAAAGTAAATTTACAATCAATAAATTTATAACTATATGTTGTATTTTTTTCAATGATAAATATTAGCAAAATAGTCATTTCTACTTTTACTATTGTTGCAAAGTAGTAAATTTGCAATAACATGATTTTTACGATGATAGCTTTTAGTAAATTAGTAAAATTATAATGATTTGCGATAATCCATCTAAAAAGTGCAGTACTATAATTTTTTGCAATCATAGAGGTCTCCAAAATAGTAAATTTACAAACATTGTAATTTCCTATCCATAAGGTTGCATGCTTTTGACTTTCCTGGTTACAATCATGCAGCATTTATGCACATACTTAATGCATATCACAGCACATGCACCCTAATCAACGGAATTAATTGCCAATTAAGGATTATATATATATATATAATCTAAGGATTTTTTTAGCAACGTGGTAGTAAATTTTCTACCATATATTAATCACATCTAATAATTAGTATGCAGGGACAACTCTCCATGCATAAAGCCATAAATCATGTCAATTAATATTTTCCCCTGCATGACACCTTAAATTATGACAGGAAATTGTGAATCAATACAGGTATGAATAAATTGCGATAGTTATGATTGTTGTAATTTTTACGTGACATGTGGCAGCGGCGCGGGGGTGGGCGCAACGCCTAAGGTGGCTGCACCTGGGTGCAGAATAGTCCATCCGTGTGTGTGTATATATATATATATATATATATGAAAATGCAAAAATGATCATATGTACATGTGTACCAACAATCTACACCATTGATGTGGGATCAATCAAGATCTCGACCGTTGGTGTTAAGTCTAGCTTATAATAAGTAAATGAATACTTTCGAGATTATATTTTTGAGATTATATAATCCGGACATTATATTCTTCGAAATTATATTTTTTGAATTTATAATCTGAACATTATATTTTTTCAATTTATAATCTGAACATTATATTTTTTGAAATTATATTTCGAAATTATAATCCGAAAATTAACTTTTTTGATCGTGTTTTAGGTACATAAAGATGCTTTCTCTCTAATCTACCAGGAACACATGTCACTACGTCCATGTTAATGCAAATGTACGTATGATCAAAAAATCCTGCTCATATATATATATACACGGTCACGCTACATGGCGCGCTGCGCAGTATGAAGGTGGTAGCGCGATTCACAGGTCCAGAATTCTTGTTTTTCTATTCCCTCCCCCAATCTCTTGTGCAAGTTAAAATTTAACTCATTTTTCTGTGCCCCCGCATATCCATTGTACGAGTTAAAATTTTACTACTTTCCTATTACCCTCCCGCACATCCTTGTGCAAGTTAAAATTTTACTCTCCGCTCTCAAATGCCCTCTAGCATATTCCTAAAGCGAGTTAAAATTTTACTCTCCGGTCACCCTCGCACGAGTTAAAATTTTACTCATATTTTAGTTGTGCGGGATTGATTGGGAAAGTCGTTTGGTGGGTAGTTAAAATTTTACTCATATTTAAGAAATGCGGGATTAGTCAGTTGGGTGGACGCTCCTATTTAGAAATTCACTAGACATCGTTGGGAGGTCCATGGACGCTCCCAAATCTGGTGGCACGCAATGTGCCATGTAGTACTTATATATATATATATATATAAAAGATCATATGTGCATGTGCATCAACAATCTTCATCATTAATGTGAGATCAATCAAGATCTCGACCGTTAGTGTTAAGTGTAGCTTATAATGAGTAAATAAATGCTTTTGAGATTATATAATCTGAACATTATATTCTTCGAAATTATATTTTTTTGAATTTATAATCTGAACATTATATTTTTCAAAATTATATTTTGAAACTATACTTTTCGAAACTATATTTCGAAATTATAATCTAAATATTAACTTTTTTGATCGCGTTTTAGGTACATAAAAGATGCTTTCTCTCTAATCTACCAGGGACACGTGTCAGCGCGTCCATGTGGGTGTAGATGGACATATGGTCATAAAATCCTGCTATATATATAGCGCACAAAAATAGGACACCATGGTGTATGGCCTCCATGGTATGAAATACACAAATTCAGTTTGAATTTTTGAAAATTTAAAACTTGTAGGTATATACCTAGTGATAATAACGCATTTGACACCCATACCTAGCAATAAAATATTTCAAATTCAAATATATTTGAGTATTATGTGTCACATACCCAGAATATTTATATGTATATATGGTGTTGTGGATGCGTGTGCTCGACATGCGTGGATCCGGGGGACCCCTTTTTGGTTCACCACAAGGGTGCGGAATGCCAAGGCCTGAGTTAAGGGGAAGAGGAAGGCGGGCAGGGGAGAAGCCCACTAAACACGCATGACACAAGGGGTTTATACGGGTTCGGACCGCTGGGAAGCGTAATACCCTACTCCTGTTCTTGTTGTTGATATGGTGGATGAAAAATTATAAAGAGTTCTCTCTCGAGTGGTGCTAGAGCTGATGACTGAGACGAATGCACTCTAAGTTATCAGTGGTTTGTAAGCAATGACCCCCCTCTATGAAGGACCAAGGCCTACTTTTATAGTTCAAGGGTACACCACAGTAGTCCTAGGTTTTCCAACCCCACTGCTAACGCCGTGGAGTAGCTCACGCTTTGTCTTGTCAGGGGTCATGCCCCTCTTCTATTCATATCTCCACATTGCGACAGCTGGTGAAGAAAAACGGGTGGGGTGGCCACCATGCTTTTGACGGGATTGCATGGTCAACCTACCTAAGCATCGGTGGGGCCTACCTGTCAGTAGGCCACCAACCGTGGTAGGGGTGATGCAGGCCATATATACTCATTGCCTCCCCTTCACGCGTCTGTCCAACGCATTAAATGCGACGGTGACCAGGCACGGGAGAGGGGCGTGCATTTGACCGCACGGTCAAATCGCGGTCACAGGGATAAAGACTTTCTCCCCTTTTCCTCCTCGACACGAGCGAAAAGGGGCGATGATGAAGAGCTGACAGTCACACCTCACATCGCATTAAATGCGATGGGGAAGGTGTCAGGCCCTTCTCTCGGCATTTAAACGCGGTGGTTGGCCGTTGGGGGCGTGTCATGATCATACACGTGGCCTCGGGTGGCCCGAACCCCTTCCACGGGGTGTGGCCTCCCCATAGGCCTCCGGGCGTACCCTCCTCAGGGGCGCGCCACGTGGCCTCGGATGGCCCGAACCCCTTCTGCAGGGTGTGGCCTCCCCGCAGGCCTCCGGGCGTGCCCTCATCAGGGGCGTGCCACGTGGCCTCGGGTGGCCCGAACCCCTTCCACAAGGTGTGGCCTCCCCGTAGGCTTCCAGGCGTGCCCTCCTCAGGGGCGCGCCATGTGGCATCGGGTGGCCCGATCCCCTTCTACGGGGTGTGGCCTCCTTGCCAGACCCCGGGTCCGACCCCTCCGGGGGCACGCCGCATGGGTCCGAGTGGCCGTAATCCTCGTGCATAGGTCTGAAGTGGTTTGGGCTGCCGCGATCGCCTGGCCCCTTATGCTTGGGAAGGCGTCGGGCTTCCTCGACTCCTTCCTCGGACGCGGACCTCTAGGTGTCAAACGATGGTTAGCCTTCTGTGGGTACCACCATATCGATATCACCGATAGGTGCATACCCAGAATCAAGGTTTAATCAAATATGACATATATCAGTTCAAATTGAATAAACAAGTTAATATTCATACTAAAAAGTTTTAAAACTTTTCATATTCATTTAAACATAGTTTAAGTTTAGACCTTGAAGGCCATACACCATGTATATATATATAACATTGCTAAGTTGACCTAATAGAATAGGGACAAGCATGAGCTTCGGTTGGAAAAATAAAGACAAGACACAAAGCTAAAAAAGTATAGGTAAAATTACAATTGTGATTGAAAATAGAGGGAATAACACAATTCTTACTCCTATTTTGCATTCTGTCGTTGGTTAAGGGTAAATTAAAAACAGTACTGATTAGTAGGTTTACTTTGCAGTATTAATAGGTAAATTAAAAAGAAGTCACCTCAACCCTACTTCTCTTCCCTTTTTAGTTTCAGGCTTTCAGCCATGTCTGCGAATTTATCAGTTTCATGCATGCTTACGTCTTTAGCCCACAACATTTATGCCTTTGTTACGTACATGCAATTTAACCTTCGTTTTGTTTTTTTACTCGTCTCAGCTTCGTGAATCATGATGCCGACCCGTAAGGCCTTTAGTGGTTAGAGATAGTTGTTTATTTAAAAGACAACTTTTCAATAGTTTTCAATAGTTTAGCTCTCAGTAAATAACTCATAATACAAATTACCCCACAAGCCATCCTCACTTCACTTGACATTGAAGTGTGTGCAAGAGACTATCTCTTAAACAAGAGATACTATCTCTATCCCAAAATATAAGCATTTATCGATTTTCGCACATCACGTTTGACCATCTATTTTATTTAAAAAATTTATAGAAATATAAAAACAAATAAGTCATACTTGAAGTATATCTAATGATAAAACAAATCATAATAAAATAAATAATATATTTAGAAAATTTTTAAATAAGATGGATGGTCAAACGTGACGTCTAAAAGTCAACAAATACCTACATTATGGGACGGATGTAGTAGCTTTTATCTTTCCTCTATTAAAAATTAGATAAGATGGCTTGTAGATAGCTTAGGCCATGGACAACACTCCGACATAGAGCAGTGGTCTCAAGCTCCACATCGGAGTTGAGGTGAGCTGGTGGTGGGGACCAGCGCTTCAGCGAGGCTAGCGTTCCCTCTGCATGCCACAGGAGCCCGAGCACAGGGCAAGGTAGGATGATGTCTGGGGTGACACGCTGTGCGAGCTCGTGGTCCGAGAGTACCTTCGCGACGCGGAAGAGGAGAGAGGGGGCCTATCTGGCAGTGACTCCGCGCCGACTGGATCCGCCGCTGGCAACCTCCTCTGTGCCAACGCCCATCGGATCCCCCGTCGGCGACCTCCTCCACGCCAACACCACCAGATCCGCGGCCGACAACCTCATCCGCGCCGACGCCGACCGGATCTGGCGGGAGCGCCGGTGGAGAGACCGGCAGAGATGGGGAGGGAGAAGGGTGGCGGCAGAGAGACCGGCGGAGAGGGGGAGGGCGAGGGGCGGTGACGGAGAGACCGACGGAGAGTGACGAAGGGTGGGAGGGGGTAAATTTATATTTCTTTGTATATTTTTTGGTGTTTGCTGAAAAATATTAGACTTCTTTACGATTTAGAACAATATGAGGACTAAAATAAAAAAAAGAGGGTCTGACTTGCAAAATCTAAGCTACATTTAGGGCCATTTGCACTGTGGAGAAGAGGGTGTGGTTTCAGCCTAGGTGGTACTTAAGACCATTCCAAACCTGTGGCTTTGGTTGTACATGGCCTTATCCCTTATAGATATCTATTGGAGGAGGCCTAAGGCTGTAAGACTAACAACTTCATGTTCCAACAGTTGCACACTAATGGCTCTACTTGAGGCAATCAATGATTGGTTTTTCTCAAGTACGGGATTAATCAGACCCTGTTTGATTGGTATAATTGGCTGTGAAGCAACATTCTCCCATTCAATTCATGATTGTGATTGACATATATATCTTCTAGCTTAATTAAAGGCTTAACCAATGCATGAAAGCTTTGGGAGATATTGTACATGATGGCATTGCTTCAACCAAATCTCTGCTACCAGGTTAAAACACAGACAGTGCCCCTGGTTCTGAAACCTGAAAAAGGTAGTTTTCTTTTCTGAAAGTTATTGAGTTGTATAAATATAGTTCAGTACTTCAGTTAAATATAAATTATAAATACTTAGCTAATGAGAAAAGATAGGCAATTCATTTGTATGCATCGACCTTGTTACCCATGTCAATTTTTTCTTAAAAAAAAAGACAAAAGTTTTGCCTTCTATATTGATATAGAAAGGGAGCCCATGTCACCTTTTTTTTTTGTGGTCTTGGCTGGTTGATCCCAAGTCAAAAGAACGCAGTTAGAGAATTTGCAGATATAGCCTGCTACCTGGAAAAAAGAAACTTAAATTTGACAACCTGTTTCAACGCTTCGATGCAAAAACTGCGTCATCGTCCCATCTTGGACACATATATGAGGACACTGGTCATAAATTTAGTGACATCGATCGTAAGCTGCTCGGTGGCCACTGCCAGGAGCTTAATTCCAAATAAGAGCAGCCATTGGCAAAAGGCTAATCAATTCAAACTTCTGATAGTCTACTGACGGAATTGTGAACCATGTCACTGTCTTGAGTGTCATCCTCTGCTGTTGAACTGTGCTGATCATAGCAACGCGATTCCATTCAGACGCAGATAATCTCGAGCTGATCTAGTGATTTCGACCTGTTAGTCACGAGTGCTGGACTGATAGTTGCTGCCACTGTTCATGGACACAGGAAGTACTAATGATTTCAATGTTATTATGTTTTTTTCCTCAAATTAATTCAGTGTGCTGCGGCAAATGCCTGAAATTAATTCAGTTGACGATCCACAGTGATCACTACTAGAATAATGCAGGTTGGCCAATCACCACTACAATTTGAAGTCAAACACTAAAAAAACTGAGCTCTCAGTATGTAATGGGACATAGATGCACTAACAGCTAAACAATAGTCATGCCAATAATCTCCTACTTACAATTCAATCGATCCCTGAATTTAATTTGACTACGCCGCTATATTTCGTCAATGGAGGAGATAATCGAAGTTAACAAATGTCCATAATGCTGTAGCTACCTTATTAGTGCCGTGTGAGCTGGGCGGCACAAGCAAGAAGCGAAGTTCAGTCCATCACTCTCTGAAATTCCCAAAAGGCACTTCAGACTTTCAGAAACGTATGCGTGTGTAACAATAACAGCAATATTGACTTTGTTGGTTGTTTTCTAAGTGATGTCACTAAACTAAGCACAAGAAACTTTACGATCGATCCCTCTGATGATTTAACAAGATTTGACATGCATAAATTTAGGCAATTACCGGGGTAGATGCATGTATGTTGCTAGCTACCGTTCCCTCCGTTTTTTAATATACGACGCTGTTAACTTTTAAACACAAATTTGACTATTTATTTTATTCAAAAAAATTTAAGCAAATATATAAAAACATAAGTTATCTTCAATATATCTTTAATGATGAAACAACTCATAACAAAATAGATAATATTTTTATAATTTTTTAAATAAAACGATTATCAAACTTGTGTTTAAAAGTCAACTGTGTCACATATTAAAAAACGAGGGAGTATTAATTAAACACACTCTCATAAACGTTAATTGTTACACGCTTTAATCATGATTGTGCTGTGACCATAGTTTTAAATTTTGTAATCTTAATTCGGGTTAGTGGATGCAGTCATGGATCAATCTGATCGAGGATGTCTGCATATTACTGTACTACTAGACCTGTAGACGTGGACTAACTGAACGACGACACGTGGCTACATACCTAAAAAAATAAAAAACGATGTCACCTTCGCTACGTACGGCCGGCCGGCCTTGGATCGCACGTGTTACTTTTTAAAAACCGATTTGGCTCGCACTTCTGACTGGATGTTGTTCCTTTTGGCCTGGTCCATATATGGAGCAACAGTGCACGCACTACCAACGATGAAAGGAGGAGGGATGACATGGAAAACGCAGGAGTGTGCGCGTGTGATGAGCTGTGTTATCGAGCTCTCTCTAAGGTATTTGACCTCGATGTGTAATCCAATTCTAGTATCGTGTGATTGGAGAGAGATGTGCACTTGATCAATTGGTCTTAGCTGAGTCACTAAATCTATCAATCCTAGGTAGAGAAAAAAAAATGTGCTACTATGGCCGTTTTACAATGTAATAGTTTTAACTTTTTTTGCCGGTCCCGTTTGACCATTTGTTTTATTTAAAAATTTAGTGTAAATATAAAAAATAATAACTTATGCTTAAAATACTTTTGATAATAAAGAAATCCACGAACAAATAATATAATATATCCATTTTTTAATAAGACGAATAGTCAAATGTTGCAGAAAAAAATCAAAACCTACGTTCCGAAATGGATGGAGTACTAGTTCTATAGCTACAATGCATAGTACAAAGTCAACCATCGAATGCTTTATAACACTTGTACAGTAGCATTATAAGGTTACGCCTTGTCTTTCTTGTTGATTAGTGGATATAGCCAATGGCGTCTTTGAACCGGAGCAACTAATAGCGTTTTCGGGTGATTGACAAATTTATAGTAAAATTGAAGCGAAGCCATGTCTGCTGTCCGACCTAGACGAGCTTGCTCTATCGTTGTGATTGGTACTTGGTGTGGCAAATCATGTGTACGTGAAGTTAATTATATACAGATATGCGCTAAACATGACCGATATGATTCTGGTTGTTTTCACGATAATTTTCGATATGTAGTGGCAAATCATGAGGATGTGAAGTCAATATGGGTTTGTGCTAAACATGACCGATATGATTCTGGTTGTTTTCTCCATAATTTTCGATATAATAGCCACAGCATGGAGCCAAAGATGACCGTCGGATCAGCCGAAGAGTTGGCTGCACTAAATTGATGACATGCCCAACAATTTTAGTGTATAGGAAAACCTTCGTTTCCAAACTTGTTCTTTTTCATTAAGTTGTATAGTTGGCGCACTTATCACATTTAGATACTCCATCCATACAAATTTCTTGAGACCGTTTTTTCACGAAGCAACGATATTTGAATCCCGAGCCTTGACATAATGACATGGTTAATCATCGTTACGCTGAAAAGATAACTCTAAGTCGTTGTGCCCCACCGAGCGGGTGGATATATATAAGGTGGGAGAAAATGCACCACATACATCTTTGCGTATGTATTCCTCCTTTGGGAAGGAATGTAATTCAATACTCATGTCGTGCCGTGTCTGCTCTAGTAAACAGTTGCGTGCTCATCATGAATTGAGAGACCACTCCCATATACGTACACATCATGAATTCATGATTCGTCTCATTCTCATGTAGCGGCTGGCAGAGTCGCCTTGTTGCAAACTTGCAATCCGTACGTGCAATTGCCAAATTGTAGGCCATCTCGTTGAAAAACGCACATACTCCAATGTGCAGTGCTAGTAGCATTTGATTTGATTGCCCAAAGACATGCAGAATTGCACATGTAGGAAGCGAGATTTTTGACTCAGCGTGCACCAGCGGCGAAAATTCTGGCATGACGAGAGTGCTAGTGCGGTGGTCGGCTGGCGACCCCGATGATTCAATCGCTGCCGGCAAAATTGAAATGAACCACTTGAAATGAAACAGAATTGACAAGTGCCAAATGGATGCACTTATAAAAGATGAATGGGAAATAGAAAAAAAATGTGAACACATAAAAAACGTAGTAGTGCTAGTATTCATTATTTTAGTAGAGAGATGCTCTCGTATTATCTGATAAAAAATGGCAAAGCAGGGGAAAAAGGAAAAAGAAAACAAAAAGGCTAAGTGGCCCCGAGAAGAATGGGCCGCAGTCCATTCGCATACGATTTAATCCGATGGCCCATTTATACATATGAATAAGTTCACCGAAGATCCCTCAAGCTAGGTTTTTTTTTTCGGGGAAACAACGAGATTTTTTAAGATCCCTTAACCGCAAAACCAGAAATGTGTACCCTAAACTTACGCAAACCATTCACCGGAGGTCCCTCAGCAGTATATATGGATGGTTTTGCTGACGTGGCATCCTAGTCAGAAAAAAAATTAAAAAAATACATGGGCCCACATGTCAGCTGCACATCTCTTTTTTTTTGTTCCTTCTCTTTTCTCTCTTCTCTCTTCAAGCCGGCGCCGGGTGGAGAGGCAGCAGCGGGAGAGCAGCGGCGGTGGCCGGTGGAGGGCGCAACGGCTGACCAAGCAGACGGCGAGCG
>CM002483.1:15670878-15779526 GCA_000325765.3 Leersia perrieri | reverse complement strand
ACCCTAGGCCGACTTGCACGTGTCTCCGGTGTGGCCGGCCGGCCGGCGGATGGGGCCGCCGGCGACGGCGACGGAAGGGTTTGCGTGGCGAGTGTACCCTATCATCATTTCCACTGTTTTCTCGCCCTGTCAATCGATTTTTTTGTTACAGTTAATCGCCGGATTTTTTTTTATTACTGTTGTCGCGATCAACGGAATCTGGAGTATTGTACGTTTTGCCCCCTTTCGGATGGAAAGTCCGAAATCTGGCGTCTTTCTGCTTCCGTCCGAGGAACCTCCTCCTCCTGTAGTTTAATTGCTTGTTAGACTGTAAGCAGTGGGTTATGGGAACCTGATAGTGTATTAGGGTTTAGGGTTTTTGGGCTGAACATCGTTGCTGTGATTACTCCTCAGGCATAAACGGACGACTGTTAACTACATTTTGAATGGTGAGAGATGATTACTACTACTAGTTTTTCGTGAGTAAGAGATGGTTACTCGTGTCCTGTCTGTGAATCAGGGTTGTATTGTGTAAGAGCCGTTGCTATGAACACAAGTTGAATGTTTCCCAAAAAAAAAAAAGACAAAATATAAACACAAGTTGAATTTTCTAGTGAAGGACTAAAGGCAAGCATGTGTTGTTTTTGCCAAAGGATGTTCTTTGCAAGTGGTCTAGAGTTTGGATTTGCAATTCCAATTCGAATTGTTTTTTTTTTTCAAACAAGATTGTTGAAGTTTGGAATATGCTACTAGTACTTATGATTAGATTAATTAATTAATCTGGGGGGAGCTATTCAAATGATGATCAGACTAATACTATCTGTTGCTCTCAGCTTCTCCCCACAATCACCCCTCTCATGCTGCCTTGTAGATAGATTATAGGCACAATGGCTGGCAATGTATTTGGAGAAAGGGACAACAGTAATATTGAGATTCTTCAACGATGTCATATCAAAAGCAATTCGTTGACTAGCCAAGGCAGCTTTCCAAGTAAATCACGTCTTGTTAGGGTACTACACATGTCTTTCCCATGATTTCTATTATAACTCTTTACCCCCTGCCCTGCAGAATTGCATGTAAAGTTCCATGCTCAAGGACAAGGATCTAAAAATTATGGTGGTTCATGCCAAAAAAGAAAAAAAGCTTTATAGAATAAGCACACAATCTTTTGGCATACAATGCAAAATATACTCCATGTGTTGGGCCAAAGGACTCAGGAGAATATTACATTAGAGATAGCTTCACACCCATAGCTGCAGAGTCCTTTTCTTTCTTTTCCTCCTCTCCCTTCCCCTGGTTTCTGTATCCCTGTTCTGGAAACTTGTAAATATTGCTCCCCTTCTTAATATGTAATACCGGCATTTTTTTGGCTTGGTTTCAAAAAAAAAAAAACACCCCATGCAATTTTTATACATACTCAAACAATCTGAGTGTACACCTTTGCTTATTATAGAATAAGAGAGCATTGCCTGCAGAGGGTTCAAATGTGAAAGTTGAGGTAGGTGCAAATGAAGTTTCATTGCCTCGTGCTAATCCAAGCAACATGCCTAGAAAACATGGCAAAAATAGAATGCGAAAAGATAAGGGAAGTGCAACGGGATTGAAGGGACTGCAAACACCGATCAACTTATTTGAAGACGAATGTGCTTTCTGCCATTCATTTAGAACACCTCCTCAGGTCAACAATGATCTATTAACCAGAAATTATCTTTTGATGGCTTCTTGACCCTTTCTGATATTAAAAGACCTCAATTATTCTATTTCAGTTTCATGGTCCAATGGCGCATTATCAAAAGGGAAAACTTTTGTCCAGCGATAATGGCAATCCATGCCCATCAGATATCATATTCGTCCATAAGAAATGCCTGGAGTGGTTTATTTCTTTATACTTTTAATTCTTTATGCTTATTCAGCACAGTTTCGATTTTTTTTTTCCAAAAAAGAACACAATTTACATATCATCATGCCCTTCCAATGCAGCCATGCATTCTGGAGCCTTTTGAAGTTTACTTTTATTTGTTGGAATCTGGACCCGTTGTATAATTTTTAGCTTAATACCCTTATCTGATTGCTTTATAAGACAGACATGCATTCTGATATTCCAAAAATTAGTCTGTGTGATATATGTAGTTTTAGTGGCATACAAGAATTACCATTTTCATTCCACTTTCAAAGTACATTCACTATTTTTTAGCCAACAACAGCATTTTCAAATGTTCGAGACGTGCTGAGTCAAACCATGCCTAATAAAAATAATGATTGTCTGGAGTATACTCTCATATTTTAAAGTGGGGTGTTAAGGGGTGATGGTATGCTCTACATTCCTTCCTTCCTCCGTTGTGAATTTGCTGTCTGCAAGATCTATACTTCTGATAAAAAAAAACTTTGTTTGCACATGTTTAAATTATTTTACACAATTGTATGTCGAGATGGTTGATTGATCTCATGCAATATGTATACAGTTTTCTAGATTGGAGGACATTTCTACCTTTTCGTGTATTTATCTTTACATTATATACTATATTTACTTCATTGGGCACAACAGTTGGCATTAGCTAGTTACTCTCAAAGAAGGGTATTTGTCGGGTAAATTATTTGCCTTTCCCTACTTTTTTTAATGAAGGGCCCCACGAGTATTTTACATGGGCGATACTATTATGAACTTGGAGTTGGAAATACGTCGTGCCTCGAAATTGAAGTGTGCAAGATGCAGGCTTCCTGGAGCTGCTCTTGGGTGTTATTCTAAATTGTGCAATAGGACCTATCATGTTCCATGTGCAATGATGACATTGAATTGCCGCTGGGATGTTGTAAGCTCATGAGGATATTGTGTAATTGATCCTTTTGTTCGTGGTATTTATCACCACTATGAGGTTTTGTGTTCTGAGATGCCTAATTTTCATATTGTAGGTTAACTGTTATCTTATGTGCCCTGAACATGCAACCGAGATATTACAATCGGATAAGATAAACTCACCTATAGAGGAAACTGGCAATTCTTCTTCCTTCCCTCAGAGGTTTTTCGTGAATATGGGAATTTTATTTGAGCTTATTGATGCAAAAGTTCTGTTATTTCATTAATCATTGATCCTTCATTTGTATGTTTTGCTTTATTCTGTGTTCCAGCCCATTGTCAATTGAACAAGGAACTTTTGCTGATTGTGAAAGGGAAGATCATAGAATAGATCAACGGAACACATCAAGTTATTTTCCTCAAGGGTATATGCCTTTCTTCCCTTTGCCTTTTGGAGATACTTCCTAGCAATTTTATGAATTAAATAATAAATAACTTTAACATTCTCTTTTGCTTTTGTTATTCTAGGGAAATTTCAGCCAAAGGAGTTTCTGCTGTTCAGAACAGCGAAATGGATAAACTTAACACTTCATGTTCTTCTTTTCCTCAGGGGTATGAAATCTTTGCTGAACTTTCTTGTGTGGCTCCTTTAAGTTTCCTGAATCGTTTGACCAATTGTAGTCTTCCGTTCCATACATTTGTTCAGCCAAGACAAGGATGTTATTTCCACTAATGATCGAAGGAAAGAAAAGCAAAAAGATCACCTTTGCGCAGAAAGAAATTGCTCTTCGGATCAATGGGTTTTGCTTGGTTCAGCTTTAAGTGCATCTGAGAAGGTAACATTAGTACGAAGTAGCAAGCAGCAGTTCTTTGTGCGAGGAACAAGTTTATGAATAAATAATTCAGCATTCCTACTTCATGGATAAATTCAGCATAGTGGATGCTTCACTACATCTATGAACTCTTTCCTCTTCCATTTCAGCTTGTGGTAAACGTAATATTTTTTCAAGTAGGATGCCTTGCAGGAGTTTGCATCTTGGACAGGTGCGACTGTGGTCATCGAATGGACTGAAAATGTGACACATGTTATCGTTGGGAGAAGTGTTGGTAGTGCATGGAGCCGATCATATGAGGTCCTGATGGCTCTGCTGTTTGGGAAATGGATTGTCACGAGTGGATGTCAGTATTGAGCTATCTTCTATACAGTTCTCTATTTCTTTTATAGGATTCCAATTTGAGTATTCTTTTCTGCACGTTTAAAATGTTTGGTGTGCCTAGGTATCCCTAAGGCCCTTCAAGGTTTGCCATAAGTCTGCAGTGTGTTATCTAATCCGTAGCTGAAGTGCTTTGCCTCTTGCGCTTACAGGGATTATGGATTTCCTCGTAAAGTTTACTGCAAGTCCAGAAACTACCTTTGAGTTAAGATTTAGCCATAACTCACACACATCAATTGATGGAAACAACAAAAGAAGAAATCAAGCTTCTGAAGGGGTATGCATACATGGCTTGCAATACGAATGAACTTATCATGTGTAATGAAATCTATAGTAGGCTGTCATTTTTACAAGTTTATGAATTTGATTTGCATCTCTTTTATCACTAAAATTTTCTTCTTACAAGTTTACAACTGGGTACAGCAATGCATCAAATTACCTTTTATACGTGGCTGTTTAATGTCAAGGTGTATACCTAGAGATCTAGTTAGAATTTACATGCTTCCTGGCCCACAACTGCTTATATTCAGTAAACTTTGTGACATTTCATTCTTTCTACTGCTCCATCTCCACTACGATAATTCGACACTTGCAGGCACAGAAGCTGTTCTCGGGACTGAATTTTTGCCTCAGCGCCTACATGAACCCTGACAACAGGCAGCACATAGAGAGCCTGATTGGAGCTGCTGGAGGGCAGATACTGGAGATAAGCGGCTCACATTCGCTGTGGGGTAAAAATGCGAATCTGGAGAAGCCGCTATACTTTGTCTACAATGGGGGCTTCGTCTACCATGGGGGCGCTCCAAGTGAGTTCACTGCACGCTTGCTTGATGATCTCTCCAAGGAACTGGGAGAGAGCGTAGAGTATGCTGCCCATGGAGCGCGGGTGATCAGCAATTTGAAGTTGTTTGATGCCATTGCTGCTTATGATGCTCAGATTCTCAACCACAAAGGATAACTTTTACCCCGTATATATGTAATGCTGTGGCTGAACACGGTAGGTTTTTTTTTCCAAGGTAATGCAAGACTTGTAGAAGAGTTTATGATAACTCATGAAGAGTTATCCTTTACCCCGTACTTTATACCTACCCTGTATATATGAAATGCAAGACTCGTAGAAGAGTTTATGATAACTCATGAAGAGTTTCTCACCAAGAAGTGAGAATGTTTCTCATAGAAGAGAAAATGGCTTCGAAAAGAAAAATTATATTCATGAAGAATAAACTGATCCCCGAAGGATTACGTTAATGTATGAATTACCAGTTAATCTATATAACACTGATAATTTATGATCCCATGGAGTGGATAGACCCAAAAGATTCATATAAATGAATTGGTAAATTACATCCACCAACATGTAAGTGGAGTGGTGGTTTTTACATACCACGAAGGTATAATAATTATATATATCATGAAGATATAACTATTGGTGGTATTTGGCAATCTCATTAATTCCTCTAATGCCAAAATATATACCAGTTTATAACACTTTAAGTGATTTATGCTAATTATTGAAGATTAATGAAACAATCAAATTGGCAATGATTGATAAATCCCCTAAGAGAAAGTTTCATAGTATAGCACCTCCTGTATTGAGGCTAATTATATTATACATACTGCATATATATATTGTTGCAACTTATTTCCCCATAGTCCTCTCGAAGGATAATTATTTATTTATATTGCACATTTCAATAGGTGGTTATACATATTGCTTCTATACATTAATTTATTTCTCACATTCACAGTAGAACTTGTGAAATAAGTAAATGAATGATTTAGCATTGTGTTAATTTTCTTATCATTGTTTTACCCATTAATAAAAATGTAGCTACGACATTAGAACATGGAAGTTTCAACGGATGTCGTATTGAGGGGGAGCATATATGCTAAACATTGATTATCATAGTTAAGACATGGAAGTGTTATTTTGATTTACCGAGAAGTAATCGAAATTGATAATTGTTTTGAGAATTGACTTTGAAGGTTACTACCACTATTTTATTGTGTTAATTCAAGTTGATTAACATAATAAAGATCTTATAGATCATTAGCTATTTATGAAGTATAGTTAATCTTGAAGATTATACGATTAAGAAGATTACGTGTTGTACTTATTTTTTCTTAGTGAGTTTTTACTTGAATATTTCTTACATAAGGTTTTTAATGAGGCAATAAGTGCAATATAACTAGTGTGTACGATGTACTCTTTTCTCGAATCCTTTTCCATACCATTGGGTTTGACGGAGGCGGGAATGGCCCTACACCCTCCATACCCGTCCCCCACGGAGACCCGCATATATATAGACTATGAGCAAGTCCATTGCAAATAGGTGTCTTTCATCCCACAAAATAAAGACTCAATAGCTTGAGTTTTAAATAACCCCAATCACCTAGGTCCACTCCATTTCTTACTCCACCTTCCTAGCCGCCGCACCCAAAACTCGTCATCTTGAGCGTCACCACTTCGCTTCCCGTCGTCCAGTACACCATAGATCGGAGACGGAGATGGAGGCTCCACGGTTTTTTTTAACCCGCATGGAGGTGGTGATGGGGAAAATTGATCCCATCATGTTTTATGGGGATGGTGATGAAGAAATTTAATCTCCACGGAGACGGGGATGAGGAGGCAACCTCCGATGGGTAATTCCCCGTTGCCATGTGAGCCTCACGTAGAAAAACCAAAAACCAACCATATCTCTGCCACCTCTGTTGCCCAGACACCAACTAGCTGCCCCCGGTCCAACCTACTCTAATATAAAAAGTTTACTCTCTTTTTTTACATGCTATCTACTACTCTCGAGACTTGGGACCTCATTGTTTGGCAATTGGAATATAATCCAATGCCAACTGAATTTTCAAAGTTAATTTTAAAATTAATTTTATTTTTTTCATCATAGTTTTTTCTGGATTTGTATTTTAAACCATAAACAACACATATATGCAAAGTTTCACAAGTAAATTATTTTTTAATTAATAATATACAATTTCAGTATTTTGGCCAAACGGCGAGACCATGGAAGCACGTGACACACAGTGACACAGGACACGACTCACCCACACCCCTACGACGGCTCCCGAGCCCGACCGACCGACCGACGGGCCTGGTCGATCACTAACACGTACGGCCGGTCGGTCGCACCAGCCAGACGCGCCTCGACTTTCTGTTCCACTCTCTCTCACACAGTCCACACCTGTATCGTCGTCTCCCTCCGCTCCTATCGATTCGATGGTGCCAAATGTTTTGAGAAAAATTTCTGGTGACACCTTCTGTTGGGGGCTATGAGATGCGACGGTAACTGTGACTTTTGGTGCCTGCTGCGTTGTATGTGTGTTAGGTTCACTTTTAAGTATACGCTGAGGGACGAGAACCCCGATGTGCAGGAGAGTTGGCTCTTGATGCTCTACTTGCATTTCCGGCTGTGGTCGATTCCCGTGTCGTTTCAAGGTTCGCAGATTGTAGTTCTCTGACAGTAGTTTAATTTGCATTGCAGTACATTGCTTGGGCCTAAAAGACAAATATTCTTCATCTAGAATTTTCAACAACAATTGAAGTGTGAGCATTAGATCTAACCCTAAATCAACAATGTGGGTAATTCATGAGCAGCGAAGTGGCAAACTCCGACGTTTACTTTTTGGCTAATCTCCGACGTTTCTTCTATTTTGGTTCGACGTTGTTTACCAATAGAGATGAAAGCGGAACTCGATTGATAGGATCGACTGCAGGTCTTGGTGATGCTATTTTTTTCAATTTAAGGAAAACAAAGACTAAGATTATGCCGTTGGATGAAACAATGGTTATGAGTGCTTAACTAACCTTTGATGGGATATCTATTTTAGGATAGTCTTTTTTTAGTCTTCTTGTTTCAATCAAGTTGAAATTTATTGTAATTCACAGTTTTTAGTTCTACAAATATTGTAATAATTGGCTATAGCTTCTTTGAAGTAAAGGCCGAAATCAATTCCATTATGTAAAAAAAGCGAAGTGGCAAACCTGAGTAGAAATTCAGTCCAGGGGTGAAGTCATTTTCATGAGTACCCATGTCCTGGGAGAAATCGATGTCGGCCGAATCATCGTCGGTTGAATTCACCTCCTCAGCCTCAACGACATTGCTTGCCTGCTTGCCCCTACCCCGACGGTCGGTCATTGGCTCGGACGAGGAGGTGCCGCCAACCCTACCTGAGGGCCAGCCACCGCCGATGGTCGCAGGAGGGAAATTGGCGGATTCGCCGTGAATCGTCATGCCGCCCCGAATCGAGAAGGTGGTACAATTGGCGGCACTAGGTGAGAGGGAAACGACACCACCAAATCACTCCCCACCATGAGGAAGAACGTTGTCACCTGCAAAAAACCCTGGGAGAGCAAGGGCGCCGAAGATGTGTCTGGAGGCGTAGCGCGGCGGCGGCGCCGGCCTCGTACCATAGCGCGACAGCACCTCACGATCTGCTGACTGTCGGCCCTTCGTCTCATCTCGGCGAGGGAGTGGGGATCGACCAGCGGAGGTGGAGTGGGAGATGGGGTCGTCTACGAAGGAGGGGAATTTCACGCGCGTGGAGAGGAGATTGGGAGCGAGAGAGGAACACTTGAATCTGCGGATGACAAATACGAAAAGAGGGTCTCCGAATTTTGGTATTGACGATAGGAGCGTTGTTGGAGTCTTTTTTTTTTTACCGAAAACTCGCATTAACTGATATTAGGTCCTGTTTAGTACTTTTGAAGGTGATGCTCTAAGCAAGATCAGAACTCATGCCGAATAGTGATAGCCACCCTTCTTCACGAGAAGCACGTATATGGGGGTGACTGCACTGCATGCATCATCACTGCATAAATATTAAATACATACCCTAAACGGATCATTGGTCATCGATCCTAAGGCGTTGGAGTGCATGGTAAGGCATGCAAGACAACCGGACTGTGGATCGTGAAGCGG
Source organism: Leersia perrieri (assembly GCA_000325765.3). NCBI lineage: Eukaryota > Viridiplantae > Streptophyta > Magnoliopsida > Poales > Poaceae > Leersia > Leersia perrieri. The sequence goes on along the minus strand of CM002483.1, from coordinate 15,770,608 downwards.
TCGGAGAGCATGCAGCCCGGACATCAGAATCCTCCTGCTACAAACACACGTCGACCCCGCAAACGTGATACGCTTGGAAATCATACCACTATCCCTGAGCAGCTCAGGCACCAGGAAGTAGACAACGCCATTTTCCTGAGCACTCAGAAAAGGCCACACGAGCAGGGCAACCGTCCGTGGCAAGTGGCAACCGTATAGGCTCCTCAAGTCATAGTACTAAATTCCGCTACGAGGTTCTGGCTGAGCTTGTCGCCCCAGAGCATTTAACTTTTTGCCACTATTAGAATATCTCCAGCAATAGTTTTATTCTAAAGTCTCTAAAGGTTAGATGAGGTTTACCCCTAATTTCTACAGACCTTAAATATGTTTTTAACTTCAGTAATAGCCTTTATTACTCAGCATCCAATCGTATTTAAATTTGCAATTTGAAACAGCATTATTTAAATTCAAATTTAACATTTCAAACAAAAAATGGCATTACTTGAATTCAAATTTGAAACACAAATATTTATAAATGATAAATATACACGATACATAGTTTGTTATACAATATATATATAAGATTTACTAGTTATGCACAATATATGTACATACTATTCGAAATGAGGGCTGGGTGTAGAGCCATAAGGACTAGAGGCTGAGAGGGAGGATTTGAGGGACTTCCTATTTTGAGAGCTTCAATAATTGTCTTGCTGGATCTCGATTTTTAGCTTTAACCCCTCAAAGCCAATTAGGGGTCTTATTTAGGGTCCTTGTTGGAATGCTCTTATAGATGGTGTTCAACCCAATGTCACTAACAGTAGGTCTAGATGGCATTTGGACTCTATTTCATCCGTAAGAGTAACAAAAAGTTAAATTGCCCGCTGCAGCCAATGGCTAGACGAGGAAGGCAAGTGCGAGTGCGATGGCAACACTGCAACATTTCAAATCCCACCACAAATCGACTATTACGGTGACTTAGCCATCAGGAGCTTAGAAAAACCCAGCTTCCTTCCATACTGTTACCACTTCTTTGATGTCTCCGGAGAGTCGCCAAGCGCTGCGAGATCGCTGATTGAATCGGCGTGCATTCCCCTTTTTTCCAAATCATCCAGCATAGCACACCAACAGCACTAAAGTGGGCCTGTTTGTTTGAGCTTCTGGACAGCTTCTCAGCGTGAAAAGCCAGAAGCTCGAACAAACAACTAAAGTGGGCCTGTTTGTTTTGCTTTCATGCAGCTTCTGAAAAGCCATAAGATCAGAAAAGCTGAGTTTATACGGAAAGCTGAAAAACTCAGTTTTACGAGCTTTTCGTGGCTTTTCAGAAAGCAAAACACATCTTCTAAAAACTATGATTGGCTTTTCGTATATATATCCAAGTGCTTCCTGTAGCCATTCCGAAAACTGAACGCCTTCAGCGACCAACTCCCTGTAGCCAGTCCGAAAACTGGGCCGAGCCTACAGCTACCAACTCCCAAGTTAACAGTAAAGACCTGAAATCACAATCCTTTTCACCACGAGCAAGTCATGATCACTTGCCTCATACGCCAGACTAGCCAGCTGTCTGTTGCTTAAATCACAACAGGAAAAAATTTTTACCTCACCAAACTATCAAGAGTAAACCAGGACAGGAGCTGATTCAAGATCCAAAGTATGTCGGTACCTGATAATTTAAACAACAGATCTGGTACAGGTAAAACAGGTTCAAACATTCAAACCATTCAGTCATCACAAGACCGAAACATAATTAAAACGGGTTCAACTTTGTTTCAAAACTTAAAAAATGGGTTCAACTGATTGCTGCCGACAAATCATGAAGTGCAGTATTTCGCAGCTACCACAAATGCCGGCCGTCGCAGGAGCTTCGCTTCCCAGAACAGCATGCATACCCATACCCTGTTCAGAGGAAATGGATTTCAGGCCAAAATGGAAGTTAATCTGGAGTTGCTGTAGTACTAAATAATCGCTTACAAAGAATCATTTCGTGAGAGTAAATTGTACCTTTATAATAATAGCTAACGATTCAAGTCATGAAACTTCAAGTCTTTAACACGCAGACCTAATGCAATGGCTGCAAATGCAAACTTACATCAGTAAAGGGAACCATTTATTATGTAGAATTATGACATTACAGAATAAAACCACACTATTGACGATTTGCACCAAAAATGCCTATTGGGGCTCCAAATCTGACCTTAGTTGTTCTTTCACTATCATTTTGGGTGGCAGGAAGAATGGAAGGAAGGGCAGGCATCTTCTCTAAATCATTATAACGGACGATAAAGTTGTCCTGCAACCAACTTATGGTCAGATATACTTTTTTGCGCCATGGGAAAAGGCTGAAAAATATATCGGAATTTCTTTCGGAAATGTACCTTTTGAGTTGTACGCCACGCGTTCTCATCGAACACAGTGTAGGATCCTTGTTCATAAGTTGTAGTTTGGACCAGAGGGGTCACATTAGGAACTCTTTTAATCCACTGACACAGCCCTTTGTGATAAGCCCATCCTTTCTTGTATCTGAGGCAATGAAAGCAACAGTTTCAGCTCTCTAGCATACCAAACCGCTGTTTTTAATAATAAAAAAAGACAGGCAATGAGAAAACAATATATGGCGAAAAAAAGTTTGTGCTTACAGTTCATTTGCAGCATATAACTGATATGCATCCTTTGGCATACTGCACAAAAGACAAAGTCAAATAGTGCATATCCTAGTTATAAAGAATTCACTGTTAAGTGAACTACGTACCTGTAGAAGATGTAGAATAGTGTCGATAGGAAAAACTTCTGAAAATGCAAGGCCTGCAGCGGAAGAAAATTTTGTAACTTCAGATAACACGAGATTAATGGTAACCCAAACATTTCCTCGCCAAAAAAAAGTAACCAAAACATTGAGGGTCTTACTTGCAGGGGTGGAGGCTGCTTAGCAGAGTAGCAAGGCGGAATTTCATAAGCATACTCTTCTTTAACCGTCTCAGTAGACCATGGAGATCCAAATGTCTTGTAAAGACCATCTGAAGAGTTCATATCCAACCCTAGTGTCGTCAAATCAATCCCTAAAGCAAGAGATGCCGGTCCATCTTCTTTCAACTTCATTAGACCCAATAATCCATGTAAGCCATATGGATCGCCTGCAGTATCAGTTCCCTGAGAAGAGTTGGGACTCTGAATGTTGTGAGACTCTGGGCCTGATGATGACTGCAGCCTAACTGAATTCTGAGCCTGTGGTTCATGGTTTTGCTGGATAAGTTGTTCATGACGCCTCGAATTTAAAGATGACCTTGGAGAATTTACTGGCCTTGATTCAGTTTTTTCAAGGCCAGTCTTTTGAACCTAATAAACACAATTAATATGGTCAGTCCACATTCTACAGGATTCTCACTACTATCAATTATTTTGCAGGATCTTCACTTTCCCCAAAAAACAAAGGATACATGAAAAACAGAATTGTGTTCACCAATAGTGGTGTTTTCTAATCTCAGATATCTGCTGATGATGTAGAAGGATATCCTAATACAGATTGCTTACCGAAGTATCTGTCTGCTTATGTTGTTGACGGGGTGGATAACTGCTGCCTGGGTTAAAGCCAGATGATTTGCCCATCTGTAGAATCATATGCTTGAGAATTTAAGGAAAAGGAAAGGTAACTATTGTCAGAATTAAATTACAAAAAAAAAAACTCACAGGAGAATGCTGTGCTTGTATAATATTTGCATTCTTAGGAAGATGAACCCTGCGATGCAAATCCATACCTTACATCCAAAGAAACATAGCATGAGGTAATGTTCAAGCATGAGGTAGTTGGCAAGGAACTCTCTAAATAACATATAGAGATATACAATGAAATGAAAGTGGGGTAATAGTACCTTCCAATCTTGGTAAAGCTGGGAACTCCTCATTATGGATCCTAAATTCCTGGTTTTGCTGAACAACAGCGCTAACACCAGTTGTTTGTTGTCGTGATGATCCTTCGAATTGTTTGAAAAGAGATAAGTTAGTTATTCGACATTATCATACAAAATTATTTAGTTTGCATGTCAGCATTACCATATAACCCCTGAACACTTGCAGCAGAATTAGGGCGCCCAACTAATTGAGGAAAATCATTGATGTCAAATGGAGAATTTTCACCAAAGTTACCATCATGTCGCATTCCTGAAGAACCAGAGGAACTGCTTCCTGCCTGCAATTGGTTCTTAGATGGTGTTCCTCCAGGTGCTGAACTAGAGCTTCCAAGCATATTCATAACTGGTGATTCTGGTAAATAAACAAAACAAAACAAAATTGGCTAAACACACTAACAAAAGAGAACTTTCACAAAATTGGCTAAACACACTAACAAAAGAGAACTTTCACGTTCTTACTGAACACAGTAAGTTCTACACACATTTAGTTGCTTTGTTTGATTGATAAATGTATTAGAATACACACGTTAACAAGTTGGATGACCTGGAAGTACAGCAGAAATAACAGCTGGCAGAACCCTGGCAAATAAACTCAACAGATGGTACTTCTTTAATACTGGACCTCCCCAGATCAGTTACCGGCCAAATTGAGTCGAGTTAAAGTTTGATCTGTGGACTTTTGGACAATTGCATGCTATCCTTCCTCCACTAATGACAGGCATATGCTTATCCATCCTTGCAGTTCCATATGACTGTGATGTAGTTTTAAAAGCTTAATGTGTGATTATTATTATATTACACCACTTCATTAAGACAGATTGAGAGACATATACACATGCATTCAGAAAGGTGTTTACATGCTTAGCATTTACCTTGTCGGCGAATACCACCCATTTGGTTTGATCCTCGGATGTTAAGAGCCCCACTTCCAGACAAATTCACAGGGGATGCAACAGTATGTACAGATAGCCCACCAGAGCTTATTGTTCTCCCAGTGTTGCTCCCACCAACAATACTCACATAAGTTGACATTTCCGGGGCCACATTCCCCGCAAATGGAGCAGCTGTGAATCCAAGAGCAGAATTACGGTTACAACATTAGTCAAGCTTAAGGAGGAAACTTATATTGAACCATAAATTGCACTCATGTTACCGATATAAACTGGATTGCCCCCGACATGCATACCTCCTTGGTTGCTGAGACTAGGATACCCATGAGGAATCTATAACAAGGGCAAAAATAAAATGTGAGCTGGATTAGAAGAGCTTCATAAACACAAGCTGAGAGAGAAAAAAAACCTGATAAATGGATGTTGGAAGATTATTTGAAGGAAACCAAGCACTAGAAATACCACCCCTAGGTTGTTGAATCCCTAGGGATGGACTGCCAGTCATTGAGGAACCCCTTTGTGCTAGTGAACCTGACATGTTTGTAAGATTGAGATTCCCATGAATGTTACACAACCCTTTCAAGCTTTTCATGAGAGTTAGCATTAGAATAGAGTAACTTTCTAACATGCATGAATGGACTAGCAAAATAAACTACTGTAATCTTCACTAACCAGCATGACGAAAACTTGGAAGGGACATAGATTGACTGGAAAAGGTTGGCGTCAACGGCCTTCCTGTTGAGACTGGCATGTTTGATCTGGCACCACTACTGTTTGACTGAAAAAGTAATAACAGACAAGTTTCAAAATTATAATTGTAAAATTTTAATATGCATTTGTGCCAAAACAAAATAATATGGATCAAATTGTAATCTGGCTGCAGACTTTTTAACAAATCGTAGCTAAATAGGGGAAGCTGATATCACTACTCTAATGAGCACTAAGCTTCCTCCAAGAAAATACAAGAAAAGTGTCCTTCAGCAGCATGATTCATAACCCTTTGCTTCCAATTCAGCCATAGTTTAAGGCCCCCCTTGTGAAATAGAGTTAGTAAACAAAGAGAAGGTAGGTTACAAAAATACAGTATCCAGAAGGATATACAAAGACACCAATAATTTATAAAGAGTCACATGACCTGTTAAACTGAACTTTGATGAATAAGTGAATATAAGATATAACAACATAAAAAAAACATTAAGGATGAGTGCCTTTTGAAACAAGGATGACAGCAGGCAGTGAGCAATCGTGACGATGATCCAAGAACAAACAGGAGAAGAGTAAAAATTAATAATATTCTGTTGGTTCCATAATACCATTTCAGTCTAGAATTAAAGAAAAGACAAAACCCTGTGTAGACAATCCTCCAAACTGTAGGCTACTTTTCAAGGAACAAAAGGGAAAGGATTGATGTATATTGAGCAAATGATGTGGAATTGATGCAATACATGATTCAAAGTTGGTTTTTCCTGTTTAAAACATAATCATAAGAAGATGTTTAGGCTCTACTTGGGATCTCACTGCTGCATTAGCTTGTTTGCAAAAGATATTTGCTACACTGAAGACAACTAACACATGTTAGGGGAAAAAAGGGTCTGTAGAAAATGACCCTTATACCCCTTTGCCTATTTCATCCCCCTCACGCCTAATACCTACACCACCCCCACCCCCACCCCTTCTCGGTCCACCCTCCATGTATAGATCTATCCCTAGATCTACACCTATGCGCACCAGATCCGCCTTCAGTATTGCCTCGCCAACTGTATAACTCTTGAATCAAATGGAAAATTGAGATCTTACCTAGTCTAGCGCATAGTTGCCAGCTATCTCCACCTACCAAATTCCATGCATACCAACCAAGTCGCAACAAAGAATTACCAAAATCAAGCAGTCTTTGCTCGATAATCCCTCCAAGGGGGATTTGGAGGGGATTAATTCGATGCCTCGCTCAATCCCCTCCAATCCCTCATGTAGGTGTTGGTTCTGGTGGGAAAGGGGGATTACCTGCGTCGACTCCGATCGAGATCTGCCGCCGCCCATCCTAAGAATGCTTACTTTGGCAAGAAGGTTGAGAGGTGTAAAGACCAAGAATTGTGGCTAGGCATGGGCTTCAACCCCTTTTATGGAACAAACCGCCTCAATTCCTTATTTGCCATATTTGCCCCTCGTCTCAATAACATGGGCCCTTGGATTGAGAGAATGAGGCACAACTATTAGGGGCGAATAAGGAATTTGGATAATGGGGCCCGACCGGTTGCAGGGGCAGAGCCAGGACGAAATGAAGGGGGGTGCTATTTAATTGCTTTTCACAGTTTTGTATTGAGTTTAGGTTGATGCGGGTGCCTAAATTCATATTTAAGGGGGTGCATATATGGTGAAAATTGGTGAACTATAGCTAAAAAATTTTCTGGACCGGGTTCCTAGGCACCCCCCAACCACAACGTGGCTCCACCCCTGACCGGTTGGGCATACAAATTGATTCCTTATTTGCCCCTTGAGGTTTACTGTATACCTTTTTCCTTCATAAAACTATTGTTCAATCTATTGCCCCTCTTTCCTAACTCTCTTTGTTTGGCCAATGATGCACCAAACGACATTTTTGCTCTTATGAATGCCCCTTCTTCCTCAACTTTGCTATCCTCTTCCCACCACTACAACATTTAATCATTTCTATTACTAATTCACCGGTGTTATATTGTCTCACACATCCCCTTGGTTGGCTCTACCTCCATCCGCTCCTTTTCCGCTAGGTGCTAGCACCACACCTCTTGACCTACCACTCCACTGTTTTCACTGTCTTTCTCCATTATCATACAATCACATCCCTTATCTCTTCCTTGGCTTGCAACACCACTACCTAGGACCTTTTACAACACAACCTGACCAGGTGAGCCGCCTCCTTCTTGGCCTTCTGGCAGTCCTTGGCCCAATGGCCAAGGCGGCCACAGTTGTGGCACTTGTTAAGTGTCGTGTCGCGGTTGTCATTGCCCTTCTCAACTCCACCGTCACCAACGCCTTCCTTCTTGCGATGCAAACGAGGTTGTCGGCGAGCACTGCCTTGTGGCAGCTTGGAAGAGCCCTCGCCCTTCTGCCTCTCTTTCTACCGCGCGAGCCACTGCTCCTCTGTGAGGAGCTGGCCTCCAGCTGCAGCAGAGGATGACGCGGAATTTAGCTGTCGTTCCTCTGACACCTTGAGACGTCCAGTGACATGCTCGATGGTGAGCGTCGAGAGATCCAATAAGGTCTCAATCGACACAGCGATTTGAGAAAATCGCTCTGGGACGACGCGCAGGTACTTCTCGATGACGTTCTGCTCCTTGATCCTTTCTCCTAGTGTCTCAAGCTGAGACACCAGACTTGTGAGTCGTAGAGCAAAGTCGTCGATGGATTCTCCATCTCAGAATGAGATGGTTTCGTACTCCCAGCGCAGCTGTTGCGCCTTTGCCTTCCTCACACGGTCCACGCCGACGCGCATCACTTTGATGGCATCCTAGGCATCCTTCGAGGAATCCTTGGTGGCAAGCAATGGAATCATTTTGGTGGGGACAACGCGCAAGATGGCCTCCATTGCCATCCTGTCCTCCTGCTCTTCACAGTCGCCATACTCCACCGCGTCCCATAGACCACAGGCTTGCAGCATCACCTTCATCAACAGCGACCACTCGGTGTAGTTGGTTCGTGTGAGTATTGGGTAAGTAGATGCGCCGTCAACCTCCCTAACAGTCCGCTACACAACGACCTCCCGAGGACCAGCGGCTCGACCTCTACCTCGCCGTGGCACCGGCGATGGTGAGTGGCGCCGACCTCGTCGCTGCGGCGACATGGAAGCATTGGCTTCAGCAACAGCCATCATTCTCTCACTCCTTAACCTTTGCTCTGATACCAATTGTTGGTTTTAGGATCTCTGAACTACAATATAGTCTAGCTGAAATATATGATTGTGTTGAACTGTTGATGCTGAAAAACTTGCTTGATATCGATTGGAACACACACATATATATATAGGGGTACAAGGTTAAGTCGGTTTGCCTAGCTACAACCGTCCTATTAGAGTTCAAAAAGGAATTTTCTACTGTGTTACTACTTTACTACTGCTGCTACTACTTGCTAGCCAAGCAATATCCTTGCTGATTACAACTAGTACTAGCACACTTGGCTAGTAGAAGCTAGCAACTACTAGATGCTAAACTACTGATTCAGAGAATACATGTCAACAAAGTTTGCCCTGCTTCGCTTGTGCAGAGTCAAAGTTGCTATGCTTCGCTTGTGTAGAGTTAAAGATTGTTCCGCCATGCTGACAAAGTTCAAGCTGTGTCAGTGTCCTACTACCTCATTTTAATACAATCTCTGTCATATTTCGTGGCCAATTCCCTACCCTATGACAACTTGGTATCAGATGCTTTGGTTTCATGTCCAATGGATTGACAAACTTGTCGTGGACACCAAGACCCCAATCGATGTTGCGACCAAGCTCCAAGAACTCAACGCCAAGTTTCGCACTTGGAGCCTCTAATCCCTTTTACCAAAAAAATCTCCACAATCTTCCTAATTGTGTCAGCAATGTCAAAGCTTTAGCCTTCAAACACAACGAGCATGTGTGTGCACTCCACATCATTGTGGCACATCTAAAATTTCCGCATCGGGATAGCTAGCAACATGTCAAGCCACCCGGGATGAACTCAGCTTCTCCAGCAAGGGGGCTGGCCCCTTCCACTGCCCCTGTCGTCTGGCTCTCGAGTAAGATTTCATCAACCACTTCCATCCGCGCAACAAACTTGTGTTCCCCACTCATGATGGCAAAGAAGACCCCAACCCCTCCCCCTTCCATGGCGCAACAAATGTGAAATTTTGTTTTGTGGGCAGTAGACCTAGGAAACCTCAAACTCTGCTACGCATCTTAGCGACACTGCACAATTGTGGTACTACCACTTGGAACTCAACTCCAGCATCCTGACTGGAGGCGGTTCATCTAGCTAGTGCATACTTGCGTCGGGCCACCGATGACAGACAACCTTCTTGACGCACTCATCTTTGTTTATCACATTGGCTCTGTGGAGGACTAATTGCTCACCCTCATTTGTTGCGACATCGAGCTTTTGGAGCGCTAGCATGTCAAGATGTTCACACCCTGCCTTGTCAACCCCTTAAAGACGAACTTCACCCTCTTCCAACCTCGATCACTAGATGATGCCATGATGCTTGCTTGTACCTGCGAGCAAATGAGGCAATCCAGGCCATCCGACTCTACCACAACATGCATATGACGCAGACAAACTTGTGCTCTTACGACCTCCATGATGGCCTAGTCCTCAACAAGTGGCGTTGATGCGGCGTCACTGATGGGCAAGAGCTCCATTCAAGCATTACTATAGTATTGAATATATTCAAACATTACTCTCATGGATCAAATTTTGTCAACAGTAAGCCAATTGTCCTTTGTACTGATCTTGAATAGATACACAGAAAAGGTACAATACTCATTCTTTAGGCACTATATTTAACATGTGGATTCCAGATCTTCCTAGAAATGATTTGTATCATGTGAAAGATGCATTCTTATTTGGTTAGATTGAACAAATCCGACCATGTAATCATTCTCAAGAACTAAAAAGCAAAGTTCCACCCAAGAAAATATGTTAGGTGCTTTTCCCTCATTCAACTAAATATCCACACATCACCTCATGCACAATAACCATCTTTCCAACAATTTTCTTGATCAGACACATTGACCAAATACGAAGGCTAAATGAGGAGATAAATCTATGGTAGGCCACCATTCTTTTGTAACCAATTTCTACGATCTCACACCACCAAAGTTGTTTAGTTTTTTATTTGATTGGTCCAAATCAATAAAGTAGAAATGTTTCTTTGTCATTGATTCTAACAAAAGAATGACCATCCATGGCAAATAGGTGTTAAAAGTGTAGTCTACTTCAAATCTCATTATTTCATGAGTTCAATTCCATGGTACAACTATAGTTAGTTAGACTAACCTTCGTGACAATAGGAGTGGAAAACAATGAAGAATTCATGCTTGGTTTCGATCCTAAAATGTGTAATAATTGAGAAAATAAAAACATATGCATTACTCAGCACAAAACAGAAATATCATTATATTAATTATTTCATACTCCCTCCATTCCACATTGTAAGAGGTTTACCCTCTTCATCTCTTGTTCAGATCCACTAACATCTATATGAATTTGGACACATGTATCAAGCACATATAGTGAAACGTGTATGAATATATTTAAGAGCTACAACATCTTGCAATATGAAATAGAGGGACAATATTGGATTCCAAAAGTACATTCTCAGACTCTAGGGGAGGTCTTGAAAGGTAAAAGGATCTTGAATGCATCATAAGACAGACACTTGAGAAAATAATGTAAACTTTGTGTACATTGATCTGTTTGTGCCAATTTTTCAAACATGAGATGATGCTAATAAAACATTAAAATTTTAGCAAGAGGAAGAAAAGTTTACTGAAGAACAGAACCTCACATTGTTTAGTTGGTTTAAGGTCAGTTCTAACTTCCTCTAGAAGGTAAGAAATCTGCACCATTGCCTGATCTCGGAAGCCTTTTCTCCAAGAATCCTATAGTCTACTGTGTGTGAGTTCTGAATCCCAATTTCTACGGGACAAATTAATCTGCATCGTTAACAATATTTTTTTTAGAGAAAAGATCATTATATTGATAATGACCCGGCCTTTTAAGAAGACCAAAAGGTTCAGAATATCATTAACAATATATAAACATATGTTAAAGAGTTGTTAATCAGCTAGAATACACAAACAATGAAAATGTTATAAGCAAGCACCATTATTCTTCCGCGGATAATATGAGATCCATACGAGAGGATTCTTATATCATATTTCATCATGCTCTTCAGATAGCTACTTCCGAATTCCAAATCCCATCGGTGAAACCCCCGTGAAGTAGACGATCATCATATGCTCTCCAGATAGCTTCTCCAAACGTCGATGGAACCTATCAATCTAGAAGAAAAATAATCTCAAACGGACTTAACTCAAAATCTGGAATTACAAAACAACATCAAATGATACCTGATAGATCGATGAAAACAACACGAGCCCTATAGAACATTATGCAGATTGAGTTCATCAAGAAACCTTCACAACCCACCCCACCCCACCCGGAGGGGAAGGTTACCAACCGCGATAGTAACCGCGAGCGAACCGAGATGATACAGATCCATCCGCCGGTGAGCAGCGCGCCGCCCGATTACGACGAGGCGGCGGGGCGACGGTGAGACCGAGGGAAGAGGGAGAGGGAGAGGGAGAGGGCGGCATCAGTCGCTGATCTCTCTCTCGGCGTGTTTGGCAACTTGAGGGAAGAGAAATGAGAATTTTCACGAGGAAATTGATGATGAGATTAAGAAGGGAATTTGATTTTTAGTCTCAATCTTTAGTTTGGTAGAGATGATGGGAATTTAGGTGGGAGTTTAGATGGAGAATAGATTTAAGTGAAAATGAACGGTTGAGATCTATTCTAGCAACACAAGAGGGAATTCCCTCTCAATTCCCACCCCCACCCCAGGTATTGAAAAAGAAAGAGTTGCCCCCCTCAATTCCCCATTCCTATCCCACCAAAACTCACATGTCCTCTAACCAAACAAGTTAATTAATAGCCTTATCCCTCTAAACTCCCAATCCCTTCTAAAAACTCCCTCCAACCAAACGCACCCTCTGTGGCGTGGCGGCGGAGACGGGGAACGAGGGGGTGTGGGTGTTCTTCGTCCGTCTGATGCGTGCACGAATCTCCATGCAGAGAAGCATTCCTAGGGACCGCAATCTAAATTTGATATTTTGACCTCCACTCTACAAACTGTGCCTTTTATTTTCGTCAAGTGGCAACGAATAAAGTGTAAAATGAAAATCAAATCTCTGGAATGGCGAGGTGATGCAGACATGGATAACGCGTGCACATACTCATATACCTGCGAGATAATTATGTTTTACATATCCAGTCCTAATAAGATTTTTATCCACCGGTAAAAAGGGTAATCGACGGTGATTAGCATCCCTAAGTGTTCGTGTTAATGTTCATCAGGCCTAGAGACCAAAACAGCAGCGTAGTAGTAGTATTTTTTTCGCGTAAGACGAATTTTGGCAGATAGTTTATTTTAATTTTAATTGCTATTTAAATGGGCCATCCTAAGTGGCCTGACCTATTCAATCCAGCCCACTTAACATATCCAACGAACTCATCAAGCAGCCCATACTCCCGAGTCCCGAACGGTCAGACTGTGGGCCCATATGCAGCCCAACTGGGCCCACCTCCAATCCTCCATCTGACTTGACCTTCTTCCACCCAGCTCTCACCTCACCTTCATCACGGCTTCACCTCGCCGGTAGATCTCGCGGCCGCATCGCGAAATCCGCGCCAAAACCCTACTGCTCTCTCCCCTCACCCCCGCGCCCTCCTCAGATCTCATCTCCGGCCCGATCTGAGGTGAGCCAAGCCCTGTTCGTGCTCGGCGCTTAGAGAAGTTTTTTCCTTTTCTTGATTGTTTTGACCGGTGGTGGGTGTTTCTTTGCGGATCTGCTGGTGGTGTTCTGCAGATGGCAAGCACGGGGAGGTCGATGGCGCTGTCGCTGCTGCTGTTCGCGGTGACGCTGTCGCTGCTGGAGATGTACAGGGGGAAGTTCGCCTCGTCGGAGATCATGACCATCGCCGGCGGATTCGTCAGCTCCCTCCTCTTCCTTCTCCTCCTCACGGTGGGTTGAATCGTCACCCCTCCAAATTTCCTCTTGCCTTCTAAGTCTAGCTCGTGATGCCGTTGGCCCCTTCCTCTGTTTCGCTAATTTGAATCGGTAGATTTTGAATTATAGCAGTGGTAAAATTTTCGGCTGTGTTTTTTTTTCCATTTAGACAAACGCCATATCCAAATGCAGCTGCCAAGATGCTAATTCATTTAGCCTCCAATCACCATAGAGAGAAAACATTGTTTTGCTCTGTGCAGAGGTGGATCATAGCATTGTGCTTCTCTCAATTATTATATGTCTGACTAGGTACAGCCGTAAAGATTTTGGCTTAGAGGACCTGAAAACTAGTTTCTTTGGGTTCCGTGTTCCTGATATCTGCACAAGAATAGCTTCTGAAGTAGAATAGACCATTTAATTTAAGTTCACTCTCCACACAAGAATATCCTCTGAAATGAACAGAACGCTAGAACATTTATTTTTAAGCTCACTAAGTATTATGCAGGCTAAGATATCTGCTATTTTCCATGGTGCTATGGGTAATCATAATTCTCGGTAAAGGCCTGTTAATTATGTAAACTGGAGCTCTGAACTTTTCCTTTTTTTGAGCCAAGATAATACTCCTAGAACTAAAGGGGAGTTTGGCCAAAAGCCTGCTTAGCCCCAAAACCTTGTCCAGCGGAACTAGGCTCTCCAATTGCCATGCTACAATCTTATTCGATGCTCAAAGAAACTATCCGTGAAATGCAGTACTTATCCTAGTTTTCCACTCCGTAGCAAAAAACCAGTGCAAGCAGGCCCTTAGCAAGGCAGCAACATAGCAAAAATAAGCACATAAGAATATAAGACATATTGAGCAGGTGGTTTGCACATTTGGCTGTCGTCCTTTGTTGTTTTGTTAAAGATAAGTGAGTTTTGCACTTGTCAAGCTGTCTTTCTGAACATTATTATTAGTCTATGATAATTTGATATACTTTTGCAGTTTATTGGAAACTACCAGGAAGCTAATGGAGTTAGAACTGGTTGGGGTGCAGGTATGTGTAGTATATGATATCATTCTTTCTGTTGCCTCTAATTTTGATTTTGATTTTCTTTAACTGTTTTTTTTTCTTTTCAGTCGTTGCCGCAGAACTTGTTGCACTTATTGTTGCCGGCACCGTCCATCGCGTTTGCATTACAACATGGTATGCCACCTTTAAGACACTTTACCATTTCCTTTTACTGAACTTCAGCATTTTTCTCTATGGACCCATGAAGATAGAGCTGAACGTTTCCTGTTTACTAAATTAAAGAACTCTTGGCCTCTTGGGATTATCCTATTCCAGATATGGTGATCTCAAACATATTAGTGGGCTATTTACTTATGAACAGCTTTGTTTTAGATGTGGGGGAAAGTGGGAAACATACTAGTGGAGTACTTGCTTAATAACTGTTGCTTTGTTTGAGTATGTGTGCTGTGGTGATGGTGGGGAATCCAGGGGTTGTGGAAATCATTAGAAACCTCCAAGGCTGGCGGGCTGGTATTAGGCAAAACAAAATACTCTCCCCTGTTACAATGAAAGGGAACAGGAGATGGTGTAAGGTGTATTCAATACTATATTAATATTTTCTTAACAGTAATGATGTGGATAATTATGGATTTATCATGTGTTGCAAAAGCTTTATGAATGATCTCACTGAAAACACAATGCAATTTGTGGGTTACATGATGATGGATCCTAAGAGATGCTTCATGTAGCCAAGACGCTGTAAATGTATTATTACTAGGTGTTAAACCTGTCCATATAAAAACTAAATGATCAAATCAATAGCTTTTCTATAGCCTGTTGTACTTGCAGAGTAATTCCCGCAGTTTACTTGGCAGTATGCAAATAAATTATCATGACTTTGAAGAATTCTCTGACATTGATTGATACTACATTGATTCATACTTTGGACTGTTCGTTGACAGTGATAAATTCATATTATTATCTTTTGGTTGATCTGTGCATCCATTGTTGCGGTCATAATGCATGTATTGATCATTTTTTATCAACTCTTGCTGCAGCTTCCTGTTTTCTGCTGGATTCCTTTACGAGGTCGATAAATTATCTGGAATGATTCTTACAAGGAGCGAGTCTAAAGTCAGGCGGCACTGAGCTTTTGTACCATGTCATATTTGTAGGTCAAATCAAAAACTAATGTTCACACCCTGCAACGAACTTTCAACCCACCTACATTTTTTTTTTATCCAGGCATACGTATACCACTTGAATTATGAATGCTGAGTGTGTGTTTGCCGTGAGGTCACAGATCACCTTTGATCTAATGAGAATGTTGTTGACTAGGTAATTTGATATCTTTTGACAGTCTCTCGGTGAAATGAGTTCACCATATTTTTGCAATCCAGTGGCATATTTTGCATTTTAGACGCGCCTAGTTGCAAACGTTGAAAACATGGTCAGCTGGTACTGTGGTTAGGATCTGAATCTGATTTTGTCAAGCATGTTGATTAATGTTTTGTCTCCATGAAATACGGGTTTATGTCCACCAACGATTGAAATGGCAACTTGGAACAATTCTTGACATCCTTGCAGGAAGAAAATCGGCGAGGAAATGTCTACCAAAACGTGATTTTAAATTTTTTTTTGGAGTTTGATTTTAGAGCTAATTTCAGGAGTCTCTCTTTGCTACGTTTGTTGTCAAAACAATTTTTTTCACGATTTAGCTAAAATCTACCATAAATCATCTTAAAATCATTATTTAAAAACTAAAAATAGCACAGCAGGCACGCTTTACCGCTTTTTGCCTTAATAATATAGTGATCGCGATTGCCATCGACACAGATCTGGGTATTTTGACCGAGATCATCCCCATTGACCAGGGCTCTCTCTTTCAAAGCTCCACATCAGAATGCAAAACAAAATAAAAAAAAAATCCTGATCAATCGGATGAAAGAGAGGTGTAGGCCGGCAATGTAATTAAGTCGACCCCACAGGGCATTCACGGGTGTTAAGTCCTAGTACTAGCCAATTAAACTCGAGATTAGGCATGACGACCCCAACTGGCAACTTGCCCTTTCTTGCAAAGTTAATTTGCACCGCGACTCTGACGCGGACACTCGGGAGAAGCAGCAACATTTATTACTATTTTTGTGTCCGGCCGACCTATGTGCACACGTCCAATTTTATCATGCTTTTGTTTGGATATCATTCGTTAAATGGAGACGCTTGTGTATGCCCCTGGCCCAGTAGTGATTTTGTTCTGAATTTAAGGTGATGACTGCTACTCACAACTACATTCAATTTCAATACTCTTAGGAGGAGGGTGATCATGTTTATAAGATCTGATTTGTAAGAGCTGACGGATGACAGATTATCACGAGCGTATTTTTAAGATTAATGAACAGCATGTTCTTTTTAATTAAAAAATTCTTCATCAGTATTTCTTAAAAAAAACTAAAACCAAGTTTCTACTTTCTCGTATTTGATTCATTTATTTATTTCCTGGTACAATCGTCATAAATTTGAGTCCATCCGTGAAAAAGAACACGTTTAGGCATGGACGATTATCGAAAGATATTCTCGCCGTAATCAGGAGATTTATTTAGAACAAAGGCGGGGTATCAATTTATCTAGTATTTTCTTTAAAAAAAAGTCAGAAGACGTATGAGGCACTAGGAGTGGTTCTTTGCAAAGACTGTTATGCATTTCGGTGTTTTCGTTTTCTTTGTATTTCATGCATTTATCTGAACCGTTCATTACATGGACAGATAAGACAAAGGGGATTCAGTACTTCCATTCCTATCTTGTATTGTCAACTCAAGGGCAAAATACAAGTAGGAGTACAACAAAATAAAAGAAGGCCACTAACCTGCACATTAACCTAGTCCATTCTCCTTAATATATACTCTAGCTACCTGCTCCCTTCTTCCACAAATAATTTACTCAATTTTATATTATATAGCTATTTTAAAATCTCTATACAAATATAAGCATTTGCAGAGTATTATTGGGTATCCAAGTAATTCACATCCTACTAAAAACCTAAAAAAGTCTAGTGACCTAAACAAAGTTCACCCCTAGTCTAATGAATTCACAAACCAAAATGGTGGAGGATTAACCCTAATTCGTAACAATCCATCTCGCGCGCCCAACGGCCAACACCCAAAAAAACAATTAACAAATCATACATACCACCGCGAACCCGCGATGGGTACCCCGTACCCGCCACCAACAGCCAGCCCTGATTGAGATTAAGAGCTTGACAATACGTTAATTAATCTTAGTCGACTCTAATCCTGTATTAGTGCTCTAGCTAACAAGCAAGTCGGGTCTTTGACCCGCGCGAGGAAGGAAGGAGCAGAGCATCGATCATTGTCCGCGCGCGTGTCTGAACGCGTGAGCTCCCCTTCTCAACATTAATCCTTCCTTACTTGCGCAGCTCGCGCGGTTGACCTCTTCTCCGGCGGCGCGCGGTTGGTGTGCCCATTAATTCTCCCATTCAATCCAGCCACCATATACATCGAGTCGTCGTCGCCTCCCCGCACGTTGTCACGCGCGGACTCTTCTCCTCCTCTTCTTCTTCCTCTTTCTCTTCCATTTCCGGCCTCGTGCTTCGCCGGAGAGAGCAGACGAATTAGCTAAGCTTAGCTCAACTCCGGCGGCGGCGGAGACGAAGACGACGATCGATGCAGCAGCCGGTGTTTTTGTTGTTTCTGCTGCTGCTTCTGGCGTTCGCGCCGGCGGTGTTGTGCCAGACCAACGCCCAAGACGGTGAGTGTTGATCACCTCCGTTTCTTGCATAGATTGTTCTTGGGCTAAACAAGAAGGGAGAAGATTAAATTGATTGGTGTTGCTGGTGTTGATGAACGTTCTTGGATGGAATTGATTTGATTATTGGGCATATGCAGTTGCGGCGCTGGAGGGATTGAAGAGCCAATGGACGAACTACCCGCCGAGCTGGAGGAACTCCGGCGACCCTTGCACCGGCGGATGGGACGGCATCATGTGCACAAACACCGGGAGGGTCAATTCGCTGTAAGAGCCCATCCTCCTTCTGCACCCAGTTCTACTTCTATCACCAAAATCACACAGTTCTATCTATCACCAAATCATGCGAGAAACTTTTTCTGAAATGGTGCCATGCATGTCTGGTTTTTTCGGTTTTCTCCAGGAGGCTATCAAGCGTCGGCCTGCAGGGAACACTGAGCAGCAGCATCGGTCAACTCAGCGAGCTCGTCTATCTGTAAGTTTCTAACCAAATTCGCAACGATATCTCTAGCTTCAAATCGCCATGATTTTGCACGTCATGAGCTTGGGATTTGGGATTTCTTTTTGTTTTTACCGAGTCTGTAGCGTTCCAGATTGTTCAGGCTAGGAATTTCTGGTTGAACTAGTCAAGGGGCCGGATTGTGAGATAGTTTTGCTTCTGTTTTATGTCCTCTGCTTTTTTTCTTGAGGCTTAGCTCAGATGACTGGTTCAAGTTTACCAAGCTTTTAGTTTTGACTATGTTGGCAATGTGACATGGGTTAGGTAAATTTGTTACCAAATGAAAGAAACAAGATTTGATTGAATTAAAGTTATGGATGGCCAATAGACCTGGATGGAATGATCTGAAACTTTGATTATTTTGGCAATGTGACATGGATTAGGTTCATTTGTTACCAAACGAAAGAAACAAAATACACTTGAAGTTAAATTATCAATTGCAAGACCTGGAATCTGTGACCAAATTCTGGAGTCCAACTAATTTGTCTAAGAAGAAAGAATGTAGTAGCTGACAACACAAATACTTGCAGGGATCTTTCCTTCAACATTAATCTCGGTGGTGCGCTGCCCGCTGAAATTGGGAACCTTGGGCAGCTTACAACACTGTATGTGCCAACTTCATCATTGTTGTCAACCCTAATTTTCTTGTCAGGTACAACAAACTTGCTTACTGATGTGCACAAATGCTCTGCAATTGGCAGGATCTTAGCTGGCTGTAGCTTCAATGGAAAAATTCCAACAGAAATAGGCAACATCCGGCAACTCTGGTTCTTGTAAGTGGATAGCTGGTTCATAATTTCAGATGATAAACCCACAAGCTTTTTTAGTGAATTGACACAATGAATTTGTCGCATTATATATAGGGCATTGAACTCAAACAAGTTCACAGGTGGAATACCGGCTACGATTGGCGTGCTCACAAACCTCTTCTGGCTAGACCTGGCCGATAACCAGCTCTCTGGACCTATCCCCATCTCAACATCAACATCACCAGGCCTAGACCAACTTGTCAAAACGAAGCACTTGTAAGTATTTTCAATCACACTTTATGAAACTGATCAGTTGAGAAAATATAAGAATACATAAGCACTTAATTGATTGTTTTGGTCCTAAATTCAAATTGTTGAACAGCCATTTCAACAAGAACCAGTTAACTGGGACGCTTAATGGACTCTTCAACTCCAATATGACTCTCATACACATGTAAGGGGTTGACAAATCTTCATGTCTAATATGAACAGATATATCTTGCTAACTTTCCTCATCTTGTCAGCTTGTTTGATAGCAACCAGTTCTCAGGTTCAATCCCAGCTGAGGTTGGGGGCATTACTTCACTTGAAGTTCTGTAAGTATCTTAAAATTATCACATGTGTAACTCATCCTTTTATTTCACCAAAAATGTTTGATTATATCCTTGACTTGCTTTCCATCTTTACAGCCGATTGGATAGGAACGGTTTTGTGGGAGCAATACCTGCTACAATCGGTAACTTGGTCAAACTGAATGAGCTGTAAGTGACATCTGATCTTAAAGTAACAGTTATGACGCTTAAGGCTCCTCTGTTGAAAATGTTATCTTCTGCAGGAACTTAGCAAGCAACAAACTAACTGGAACAGTCCCAGATCTCAGCAACATGACCAACTTGAATGTTGTGTAAGAAACTAACCACCATAAACCACATTGTCCGATCATTTAATTGTCTGGATAACCAATGAATCCATTCTTAAATTCCAGGGACTTGAGCAACAATCTGTTTGATGTTTCTGTTGCCCCCGGCTGGTTTACAACTTTAACATCCCTTACTTCAGTGTGAGTTTATATAAAACTTTTATCATTTTTTTACTTATAGCTTTTAGTATTTTTAACATTTAATTGTCTTGCGATGACAATCTCTCACTCATCTCAATATGTTTTCATCACTCAGATCAATAGCTTCTGGAAAGCTTTCTGGCCAGATTCCCAAGGGTCTCTTCATATTGCCCAATCTGCAGCAAGTGTAATTTTCTGGCAACTTACACTCAACATATTAGCTTACCACAAAGAAGTGTCTTATTTCTGCCTATTTTGTGGCTAATCAGACAGTGTGCTGAGCACCAACCAATTCAACGGGACACTTGACATGTCAGGCAGCATCAGCAAACAACTGCAGACCGTAGATCTTATGAACAACCAAATAGTTGCTACTGATATTGGAAGCTACAAGAACACTCTGCTGTAAGAACCTGAACTTGATAAGCACCAACCATACAACTTACCTCTTCGCTCATCCTACCTTTCACTAGCATTGCCTAACTTCTCTTGTCAAATCTTTGGCTGCAGCCTGGCAGGTAATCCGCTTTGTGCCGAGCAAGATCCCAACAGCAAAGCCTTCTGCAGCAGGCAGCAACAGAATGCGGCCCCATACAGTACCAGCACGGCAAAATGTGGCTCTGCTCAATGCAGTGATGGTCAGAACGTGAACCCTGCAAGCTGCGGCTGTGCCTTCTCATACAATGGCAAGATGGTCTTCAGGGCGCCCTTCTTCGTCGATTTGTCAAGCAGTTTGCTGTTCCAGCAACTGGAGTCGAGCATGTCGACACAGCTTAACTTGCCTGCTGGCTCAGTCGCTCTCTCTGACATCCACTTCAACAGTGACAACTACCTCCAAGTTCAATTGAAGCTGTTCCCAACATCCGGGCCAAACTTCAACCTGTCAGATTTGATAAGGATTGGCTTTAGTCTCAGTAACCAGACTTACAAACCACCGTCAAGTTTTGGGCCTTATTTCTTCATTGCAGACCCATATGCTCAGCTGGCAGGTACTTGGATTTCACCATGTCAACATTCCATTTATTTACTGACCATACTGTTTTGAATTTTTTCTATTATCCTTAAAATTATTGAGCAGTACCAGACATCTTAGAAATACCAAACATTGTTACCTGAGGATTGGACCTCTGAATTCCAATTACTGGGATGGTAGAGGACATACTGTTTTGAACTTTTTCTATTATCCTTAAAAATTATTGAGCAGTACCAGACATCTTAGAAATACCAAAAATTGTTACCTGAAGATTGGACCTCTGAATTCCAATTACTGGGATGGTAGAGGACTCCTCTATTTAAGTAGAAGAGTTAAGTATTTGCACAGAAGTAGTAGTATATAGTGGTATGAAGAGTGCTCACTCTGCTTTTGTGTGTGCCAGGTGCTCTTGGTGGCAAAAAATCCAAGATGAGCACAGGTGCTATAGCTGGAATTGCAGTAGCCGGTGGGCTCCTTGTTGTCGCCCTCATTTTCATGTCAATGTTTGCCCTGCGACAGAAGAGAAGAGCTAAGGAACTCAAGGAACGAGCAGACCCTTTCGGTAAGGATCTAAAAGCTCACGTGCATCATCTCACTGGCAATGCCAATAAGCAATTTGTCAGAGACACAATAAACAGCCCCAATCACTCAATCAGCAGCAACCTACTGCTGCTACTAAGGCCAGCCATAGCCATGACAAGATCAACAACCTCTGAATTAACTAAACATGTTTTCTGATCTAAAATTTGCAGCTTCATGGGCTGCTGGCCAGAAGGACAGTGGAGGGGCTCCACAGCTGAAGGGAGCAAGGTTCTTCTCTTTCGATGAGCTCAAGAACTGTACCAACAATTTCTCTGACAACCACGAGATTGGGTCCGGAGGCTACGGGAAGGTGTACAAGGGAATGCTCGGTGATGGTACTCGTGTCGCCATCAAGCGTGCGCAGCCAGGCTCAATGCAGGGTGCCATGGAGTTCAAGAATGAAATCGAGCTGCTGTCCAGGGTGCACCACCGCAACCTGGTCAGCCTCATTGGCTTCTGCTACGAGCAAGGAGAACAGATGCTCGTCTACGAGTACATCTCCAATGGCACACTTAGAGAGAACTTGACAGGTAAATTCACATCCCATGATTAACATTGCCATGAATTTGAGCACTCCCCCCCCCCCCATCATTTCGATGGCATTTACTCTGAGAATTTACTTTGTCAAAATTAAGCTGATTTTTTTTATATAAATTTGCAGGGAGGGGGACGTACTTGGACTGGAAGAAGAGGTTGAGGATCGCGCTTGGATCAGCAAGAGGGCTCGCCTACCTGCACGAGCTCGCCGACCCACCGATCATCCACCGTGACGTCAAGTCCACCAACATCCTCCTCGACGACAACCTCAAAGCCAAGGTCGCCGATTTCGGCCTCTCCAAGCTCGTCGCTGACACCGAGAAGGGCCATGTCTCCACCCAAGTCAAGGGAACTCTGGTAATTAAATTCACCCCCTAACCACTTCTTCTACAACTGAACTTCTACCAGTTGAAGTATACACGCTTAATTTCATTTTGACGACATAAAAACCAATCAAAATTGAACTGAATATAAATGGATCCCGGATATAACTGAATTCTGAACCTAGCTTCAGTAACTCCTTTAAAATTTTACCAACATCTTAAGAACCAATTGAACTAGATATGCTTAATTTGAAACCAAAACTGAAACTAATGTGGTGAAATTGATGTGGTAATAGGGTTACCTGGATCCAGAATACTACATGACGCAGCAGCTGTCGGAGAAGAGCGACGTGTACAGCTTCGGGGTGGTGATGCTGGAGCTGGTGAGCGGGAGGCAGCCGATCGAGAAGGGGCGCTACGTCGTGCGTGAGGTGAAGATGGCCATCGACCCGGCCGACCGCGACCACCACTACGGCCTCCGCGGGATCGTCGACCCGCCCATCCGCGACGCCGCCCGCACCCCGGTCTTCCGCCGGTTCGTGCAGCTCGCGATGCGCTGCGTCGACGAGTCGGCGGCGGCGCGGCCGGCCATGGGCGCCGTCGTGAAGGAGATCGAGGCGATGCTGCTCAACGAACCCGACGGCGCCGGCGCCGGCGAGTGGGGCGACAGCTCGGCCGATCCGTCGGCCAACGAGTTCCCCCTCGCCGGCGACGGCGACGGCGGCGCGCGGGGGCATCCGTACAGCGACGTGGAGATCAGCAGGGGATCGTACGCCGGCGACGGCGCGTCGGATTACATGCCCTATTTTGAGGTGAAGCCCAAGTAGTGTAGGAGGATTTGTTGTAAATTGGTGGGGAGGATGTTCAATGTTCTTTTTCTTTGTTACTCTTCTCTTCTTTTTTTTCAAGTTTGTGATGAAATTGTAAATTTTGCATGTGATTTGGCATATGATTATATGAATATACTGCTTCAAATTCTTTATTGAAGGGTTTTTGTCAATTTTTCTGTGTACCAAGGTGCAAATATGCAAACAAAGGAATTAGGAGGCGAATTGTACACATTGGCTAAACATCTTTCGACGTATTTAAAACATGACTTTCTCTTCATTTCATAAGGAAAAAAATTAAAAATATACAGTTCCTCCCTTTTTTGCAACGATATTCGTTCGGAAAATTTTTTGTGAAAATATACCGGTGTTGCAAAATTGTTGAGCGAGAAGACAAAGTCGCTGAGCGGGGGTGAGACTTGAGAGGGGGCGGCCTACCTCGCTCCAAAATCTGCAACTCCGACGGATGATGTCATGGTGGGGAAATGCGCTGACTGGCGACGATCGCGTTCGGACGATGCGACGATGATAAGTCACTTTCTTGTAAATTGAGGGGATGTTCATGTTCTTTTCTTTGTACATATTTAACCCTTTTTTTGTTAAAATCATGACTTACTCTTCATTTCCTAAGCCACAGCCAAATATGAAACTTAGAACTAATTTGGATTTTTCGTCGCTTTATGCTTTTTGGTCTTAGTTTTTGAATCCCTAAAAAATAGAAGTACAAAAGTCTTAGCTAAGTTGATTGAGGCTTTGTTCACTTGTAGTTATTTGTAATTCAAATTATTGAGCCAGATTATTATAAATATGCTTGCTGAGAATAAGTTGTGACGTGTTTGTTTTCTTAGATTATTGGTTCCTAGACTAGTGGATTTGCAATGCTAAGTGGAAAGTGAGTGGCAAAAGATGAGTAATTAATTATCTAATAATTAAAAGTGTCCGGAGGAGCTTATCATATCATAGTAATTTAAACTCTGCATTATAATAATTGCTTTAATATTTTGTTTGTTTCTTTGAAATTACTATAAAAATCTAGATTACAACAATCATAAGGGAAAATAAATAGGGCTTTAGATTGTTAAGTGGATTATTGTCAAAAGCTATATATATTTGATTATAGGGATAAGTTAATTTTTTAATAAATACTCCATCTGTTTCATAATGTAAGACGTTTTGACTTTTTCCTTGCGACATTTAATCATTCGTCTTATTCAAAAAATTATGAAAGTATCATTTATTTTGTTTATGACTTACTTTATCATCAAAAGTATTTTAAGAATAGCTTATATCTTTTCATATTCACAACACGTTTTTGAATGAGCGAACGGGTCTGGGACCAGTTGGTCATCAGAGCATCAGTAGCACCAGGCCTCAGTAGGATGTCCCAGGTTCAAATCCCTTCGAAAGCGAATTTCGAGGGAAATTTTTCTGGATTACTATAGCCTCAACACATGCTGGGAACTAGCGTTCGAGACCATCTATTTAAGGCAGATATGTGAAGTGCGAGTATAGGGGTAGGATTTAGCTTGCGCATAGGAGTGTTAGTGTGGTGTTGGGTGTGTGCGTGTGTGTCTATGTATGAGTTCAGATACTACAACTTGTACTCAGTGAGGCTCCCTAAAAATAACACGTTTTTGAATGGTCGTCGTAAAAAAAAAGTCAAAACATCTTACATTATAAAACGGAGGCAGTAGTTTAAAACAATACATCTAAGCAAATACATCAGAGATATTTCCTTTAAGATAACTAAATTTTGAAACGTGAGACAAATAAACTATTTCTAATAATCTGCCGACTAGAAAGTCAAGACGATTTCGACAATCAAACTCAAATAAAAGTAAGTGGTAGTTCTAAATTACGAAACGGGCTTTAACAAGATCAGTCACCCTTTTTCTTTAAGTCATGGCAATAAACAGCCTGGAGCTGGGAGCTAATTAGTATTAATCCCCTATTCCTATATAGTTCACCCATAAAGCTGAGTTTCTAAGAGACCGTATTGTTTTAGCCATTGGATCTTGATGTACATATAATAGCAACTATTAGATAATTATGTGTATTACTAATTGGCCCTTTGTTTTTGCTGTAATATATAGTATTTACGGCTGGTCACTTGCATGCATACAGTGCTAATCTAGCTACTAACTAATGGAGTAGCTATCTTCATTATTTTTTTTTTATTTTAACTCTGATATCGTCATTCATCTACTAACTATGGAGTAGCTATCTTCATTATTTTTTTATTTTTATTTTTTAACTCTGATATCATCATTCATCAATATGCTCCGATGCACTCTTAAATTGGCATGGCCGTGAGTGTTTTTTCACAAGACAATATTCCAGTTAATTAACCTCATTTATCGTAATTTCAAAAAAGGAAATAAGCCCTGTTGCAAATTAATGCATGTTTGTCATTCAGTATATAATTTCCCAGCTATCTTCATATATACTCTCTTATATATTCCTTGATCTACAGACTGCAATTTCCTCATGTGCAATTTCCCAGCTATGCTTCTAAAAGAAACAGGCGCTATGAAATTTAACTTAGCATTATTCCTAGCAAATTCAAGTCTTGCATCACATTTAAATTTATTGCTATGCAAATCTCCTTATCAATTTATATAGATTCCTGCAGCAACGCGTGGGGTCTCAACTAGTATATATATACATATACATACATACATACATACATATATATATATATATATATGAAAATGCAAAAATGATTATATGTACATGTGCATCACAATCTGCACCATTGATGTGGGATCAATCAAGATCTCGACTGTTGGTGTTAAGTGTAGCTTATAATGAGTAAATGAATACTTTCGAGATTAGATTTTTGAGATTATATAATTTGAACATTATATTCTTCAAAATTATATTTTTTTGAAATTATAATCTGAACATTATATTTTTTGAATTTATAATCTAAACATTATATTTTTCAAAATTATATTTTGAAATTATATTTTTTGAAACTATATTTCAAAATTATATTCCAAAATTATAATGTGAATATTAACTTTTTTATCGCGTTTTAGATACATAAAAGATGATTTCTCTTTAATCTACCAGGGACACATGTCACCGCGTCGATGTTGATGTAGATGACGTATGTTTTCTCTCTAATCTACGTGTCCCTGAAAGATTAGAGAGAAAGCATCTTTTATGTACCTAAAACGCGATAAAAAGTTAATATTTAGATTATAATTTTGAAATATAGTTTCAAAATATAATTTTGAAAATATAATGTTTAGATTATAAATTAAAAAATATATAATTTCGAAAATATAAAGTTCAGATTATATAATCTCAAAAATATAATCTTGAAAGTATTCATTTACTCATTATAAGCTACAATTAACGTCAATGGTCGAGATCTTGATTGATCCCACACTAATGATGCAGATTGTTGGTGCACATGCACATACGATCATTTTTGCATTTTCATATATATATATGTATATATATATATGTATATATATATATATATGCGAGTGTAAACGCCAAGATAACAGCTAACATTCGTATTAAGATTTTTGGGTGATGGGTATACAATTATAGTTATATATGCTACATATGCACGATACATATATTACGAAGAAATTCAAGTCAAAAGGCATTAGCCAATCACAAAGCAAGAATAGCAGTGGTTACCCTTCTGCCTATAGAAAAGGCCAGTCTGGGTCACTTTGATCTTGTCAATCCAGACGATAAATAGCAATTCCGAAGAACAATTAGTCACCCTATAGCTCTGTGGCCTACTCTCGTCTGTGCTAGCTCGACGGTGCCGAACTGCCGGTGACGAAGACACCGGGGCACATGATGGAGCGGCCGCTACTCTTGCTACTGGTGCTTGCATGGGCGAGTTCACCGGCGGTGTTATGCGACACCGACGCTCAGGATGGTGAGTCTCTCTCTCTGAGATCTCGCAGGCATAGTTCAAAAATAGTCGGTTATAGACTCTCTATAGCTGATTGAAAATGATGTCCCTATATGCTTTCCTGTGTAATTAGCAGCTATTTACCGCCATAGCTCTATTTAGCTGGCTATTAGTTGCTTTAGAAGACCAACCGCTAAACGCATTAGCCCGCGATATAAAACATTGCTCGCAGGCGATCACCCTCTCTGCATATGCAGCTCTGCTGCTTTGCAAACGCTTTGTTTCGTTTCTTCCATATGTGAAGTAGTCGTGACCAAAAACTGCTTTTGCTGGGGTGTTTATGTTCTTTCGATGAAATGAAACTAATTTTTCTTGGGCAGCTGCGGCGCTCCAGGCCCTGATGCGGCAGTGGACGAACTACCCGTCAAACTGGTCGTCAGGTGACCCTTGCGGAGGCTGGGAAGGCATCACGTGTAGCGGCGGCAGAGTGAAATCGCTGTATATATGATCTAGTTCCTTCTGGTAGTAGTGTTGTCGTTGATCATGTGAGAGACATTTCATGTGGCATCATGTTGCAGGAGGCTGAAAGGCGACAAAGTGCAAGGCATACTGAGCAGCAGCATCGGGCAGCTCAGCCAGCTCGCCATTCTGTGAGCAGCTTCAACCACCCAACTTTTCAAAGTTGCAACGATCACTAGCTTGAGCTTGATATTTGAGCATTTATTCAAGATACTGTAGCATTCCGAATTGTTCGGGCTAGGAATTTCTGTTTTTTTCTTTCACGGGAACAGTTGCCAGAGCATTTTTGGTTTTGATATATGCTGTCTTGATGCTTTAACGACATTTTATGCTTTAACTATAATGTCACGTCGAATGTTTAGACGTTAATTTAGAGTATTAAAAATACATTAATTAAAAAACCTACTTTATAGTCCTAGACTAATTCACGAGACGAATCTATTAAGCCTAATTAATTCATAATTAGCGAATGTGATGCTACAGTAAATATTTGCTCATCGTGGACTAATTAGGCTTAAAAAAATTCGTCTCACGAATTAGTCTTTATTCGT
Source organism: Leersia perrieri (assembly GCA_000325765.3). NCBI lineage: Eukaryota > Viridiplantae > Streptophyta > Magnoliopsida > Poales > Poaceae > Leersia > Leersia perrieri. The sequence goes on along the minus strand of CM002483.1, from coordinate 15,741,855 downwards.
GCAATTAGTTTTATTATTGGTCTATATTTAATACTACTAATTAACGTCCAAACATCCGATGTGACAAGAACTAAGTTTAGTCCTAGATCCAAACACCACCTAATTAATTCAAGTTTACTTGGCTTATATTAACCTTTGACTGTTTTGCTTGTGTCGCGTGGTTTAGGTTAGTTTGATAATCTAGTCTATGTTTTCTAAAAAAAGAGAAAAGTAATATATTTGGGTTGCATCTCAGTAGCAAATAAATCTGGATGAAATGATTTTTAAAGTTTTAGAAAAATTCCAAGTCAACCCTTCCCACCAACCCCCTCCCAAACAAAATAAAAGTTGCGTTTGCACGATTTACCAAAAACAAAGGCCTTCCTGGAGGACTTGATATTACGAGAAGCAACTAGTAAGAGTCTGAAAAGTCGGGTTTTCCAACTTTTGACTGCTAGCTCATCTTCTAGATTATATAGCTATTGATTCTTACAATTTGGATGAGAATCTAAATGTGGTTTAGAGAACAAGATTCTGAAAAAAAAAACTACAGATGTCAGAAGCTCCACGAACAAAACCTGTGATAGATGCACATTGCTTCGCGGTACGGTCTATGTGGTCTATTGCTTGGTGGTGAGCTGCTGCTTAGGGGTGTGGATCCCCTAGAGTTCAGGCCAACTCCACCAGGTGGATTTGCTCAAATCTCAGCCACTCTTCTATTTCTATGACTGAGATTAACCCTCTTCTAGTTGAGTCCCTTAATTACGGTTGATTTAGAGAGAAAATATGGTTTTTTTTATAAATGGGACTGTGATAAGAAACACAAATATATTCCCTTTGAAAACAAAGATCGCGTGTTTCCTGTGTGCATGTTTGAGGAAAAATATGTCTTGAACATTCTTGATTGGAATTATGTAACGGCAAATACTAGTTGTTTAGTGAAAAAAAAAATATTGTACATGTTTGCATATTTCCAGTTTTCACGATCGGTACTTGCTAATTAATGTTCTGAAAAAATATCAGTGCGTTCATATTGTAGTTGTAGATCATAATTGTCAATTATGTAGGATAATCTTGAAAAAAATGAAAGTGCTTTTCTTAAATTGTACGTCAATCAAGGGAGTTAATTAGGAGCTATTAGGTGCCATGATCTCAACCGTGTAAATCAAAAGAGTGGCTATGATGTTGTCAAATTCAACGGTTTAGAGTTGGCCTAGCTGCACCTGCTTCTTAGGGTGTGGGCATGTGATGGTAGACAGCTAGGTGCAAGTTTGGTGGGAGTTCTCTGGGAAGAAGAAGACGGATAGTGAGTGACGTATGGAGCCAATTAGTCTTTATAAAAACTAGGATAATTTCCGTGTTATTTGGTTAAGATGTAAATTTATTCAATACAAAAAGTTGGGGTTGCTTTGCGTGGTACAAGAGTGCAAAGCAAAAGTAACAAAAGAAACAATATCTAATGTTTTTGAGAGGGTAGGGTTGGTTTCCCTCTTGGCTTAAAATCCTCTCACCATTATGAACCTCACTAATGCTTTGTAGGGATGGATCGTTGATTGTTTGTCATTTACTCTACTTTTCAAAGAAAATAAAACAAAGGCTTTGAAAATACTTCCACCCCCTAAAGGGACTAGATAATAAAAACAATACCTTGTATATACACATAAAAAATCCTCCAGTATATGTAGACACCATCTGAGAGTGTTGTATTTATCCTCATTCACTCTATTCATGTATTATTGAGTTCCATACTTATCCCGGCGATAGAGCAGAGTAGAGGACAACTAGGTGATGTGGATAAGGGATGGGGTATTTTTCTTTTTTGGACAAAGGAAGTTTTATTAATCTCAGATGATTACATTAAGGTGATACAACCGTACTAAAATCTCTCTCGGCCTCTGCATAGCTAGGATGCACACAGCTAAAACACGCCAACACAAATAAAGTTTTAACAAATAAGAACAGAGCTTAGCTAAGAAGAAATCCTCGATCTAGACTGTCACCCATGTTTCGGGTAAAATAAAACTCCATGGTCACCCATTCCAATTGCTGACATGTCGCTGCAAGTGTATCCTGTGAACCAGGCTTTTGGAGGATAGCCCAAGTACGTCACCAGTAGATAGTTCTAAAAATAACCTATAACGGAGGAAAGAATAACTTTTTATCAAACACTATATCATCGCATAGTCAAAGCGACCAAACAGTAGTCGTTGCTACAAACAGACCCCGTAACCAATTCCCAAACATATGGGCAACTGAGCGAGGCTGAGCCAAGCTGAATGACAGTCCATACAGATCTAGCAAAACGACATTGAAAGAACAAATGTAAAATTGATTCATCTTTATGACAAAAACAACACATTTTACTGCCATTCCAATTCCTTTTTGCTAGGTTATCTTCCGTCAAAATAACCCCACGACATAAATATAAGAAAATTTTGACTTTAAGTGACAACTTTAGTTTTCAAAGTACCTTATTGATATTAGGCACATCACAATAAACTTACGCTAGATAGTGTGATTTCACCGAAAACTCTCTATTTTGAGTTAAATCCAAATGAAATCATCCTGATTTTGTGTAAGATCTAAGTTAGCGATTCGTGGTAATAAATTATTCCACGCCACTAATTTATTGTCAATAAGATCTCTTCGCCAAGATATATTTTGTGACGTTCTTGTAACACATTTGCTATTGTATCCTATTTATTCCTTACTATACTGTAAATACAAGAATATTGCTCGTGTAATGTTGTTTGACCCAATTACTAATTTGCCTAGCAACTGGAAATTATTAGAAATAATGTGTTAGCTAACAATGCAAACACTTCCAGGGATCTTTCCTTCAACACTGGTCTCGGTGGTCCGCTGCCCGCTAAGATTGGGGACCTTAAGCAGCTTACAACACTGTATGCGCCACATTACTCATTGTTGTCAACATTACTTCTGTTAGTACTTGGCTGATTTTCGATAATGTTCTGTAATTGTTAGGATTTTAGCTGCTTGTAGCTTCACCGGAGAAATTCCAAAAGAAATAGGCAACCTACTGCAGCTCTGGTTCTTGTAAGTGGATTACTGGTTCATATTTCAGATGAAAACCACGCCATAACGTATTTTGATTATCTCGTGGATTTATATAATAATTTTTTGTACTCTCGATAGAACTTTAAATTTAAACAAGTTTACAGGCGGAATACTGCCATGACTTGGCCTCTCTTCAAAGTTCAAAGCTCTTATAGCAAAAGATGGTTGATATATAAGCTCACTGGACTTATCTTTCACTTACTCACATCTTTCTTCCACTTTATTTGGATCTTTGACAGACGATTGAATATGAACGGTTTTGTGGGTGCAATTCCTACTAGCACCAGCAACTTGGTCAAACTAAATGAGCTGTAAGTGGCATTTGGTCTAAGGAACAATTATAAGTAAATAGCATTGATAGTACTCAGACTTATCAGCTGGATGCAACCTATACACGAATTTATAAAAATACCTGTTTCGGTGCATGAACTTGTGACTAATCATGCTGAGCTGACACACGTGAGAAGGAGCATAAGATGTGTTATATGTGCAAATAAACTCTATACTTGGTATTTATTTTGTTCTGCCATTGATTTTTCTATCCACACATCTTTCATCCATATTTTATAAGCATTTTATTGTGCAATTAGCGTGCCTTATTCTACATTTGCCTGAGCACATGCATGCCTAGGCGACATCATCTGAATATGCATGCATAGCATACTAATCAGTGACCCAATAAGATTAGCCGTAATATGTCATTTTGCCATTGATTCATCCGTACCAGGTAAGTTTGTGCACCAAAACATAAGTTCGTATGTTAAATTGCACTCGCATTAAAAGTGTGTGTGTGTGTGCGGCCTATGCTTTTCTTTTAACAAATCGTTAATGCAATTTACTCAACTGTTTTAATACATGGGCACCTATCTGAAAAATGTTCTCTTCTTCAGGAACTTAGCAAGCAACAAACTAACTGGATCGATACCAGATCTGAGCAGCATGTCCAACTTAAATGTTGTGTAAGATACCAAATTAATTGCCCAATCATACAAATTAACTGAATTTCCTAATATATATAAAGATAGGCATATATATATGTAGATAGATGCAGTTTGAATAAGTACAGACATGTCCATTCTGTAATGACCAGGGATTTGAGCAACAACGCATTTGATACTTCAGTTGCCCCCTCCTGGTTCACAAGTTTATCGTCTCTTAATTCATTGTGAGTTATCCATAATTTTTTGAATTCTTTTGTTCAAACATTGCGTTGCAAAAAAAAAATCACAATAATGTCTCAATCTGTTTGATCACTCAGATCAATGGCTAATACAAGCCTTTGCGGCCAGGTCCCCAAAGGGCTCTTCACATTGCCCCAGCTACAGCAAGTGTAATTATTTGTCAACTTAAGCTCAGTATGAATATATAGAGGAATTTTCTCTACAGTCCATAATCAAAGTGGCACCTCCTGGTAGCTCTACATTAGGAAGGTAACACTTCTAATGCGTTGTGGTTGATCAAACAGTATGCTGAGCAACAATCAATTCAACGGGACACTTGAGATGGCAGGCAGCATCACCAATCAGCTGGAGGTAGTAAATCTCCAGAACAACCAAATAGTTTCTCGCAATATCACAGGCTATAACAACACACTGATGTAAGAACCTGCTGAAAACTCCATCAACACACCATTACACCAAGGGCTTGTTTAGTTCTGGTTGTCACATCGGATATTTAACTATATATATGTCGAAAGACTATTTCAGCGACTAATTAAAAAACTAATTACATAGGGATCAGGAAACCGCAAGACGAATTTATTAAACGTAATTAATCCGTCATTTGTATAAGTAGGTTACTATAACACTTTGGCTAATTATGGACTAATTAGGCTTAAAAGATTCGTCTCGCGATTTCCAGACGAATTATGTAATTAGTTTTTTTTTCATCTATATTTAATTATCCATACATGTGTCCAAAATTCGACGTGATGTTTTTGGAAAAAACTTTTTGGAACTAAACAAGCCCCAAGTATATATATTTGCAGCCCAATTCACCAGTTATATATATTTGCAGCCTGGTAGGGAATCCTCTGTGCGCCAACCAAGAATTCTCCGGGCAACCCTTCTGCAGCATCCAGCGACAGAACACGGCATACGCCACCAGCATCACGCAATGCGCGTCGGCAGCTGATCAGTGCCCCGACGATCAGAGCCTGGACCCGGTAAACTGCGGCTGTACTGCCCACGCATACAACGGTACTCTTTTCTTCAAGGCACCCTTCCCCGACGTGACGGCCCGCGAGCCGTTCCGGCAGCTGGAGATGACTCTGTGGATGCAGCTAGAACTGTGGCCCGGCTCAGTCTACCTCTTCGATGTCCACACCGACAGCTACGGGAACCTCCATGTTCAAGTGAAGCTGTTTCCACCATCCCTCGGGGTGGCCTTCGACCTGTCGGAAGTGTCGAGGATTAACCTTGCGCTTGGCAACCAGACTTATATACCACCATCCAGTTTTGGACCTTATTATTTCATTGGAGCACCATATTACTATTCAGGTACACTTCAGTTTCACCGTATATGTTTTGATAATTATCAGTACCTTCGTACTGTTTAAGCTCCAGCAGATATCATTAATTAAAACTCTTCATCCGACTATATCTAAAATTTCTCCACCTTACCTTCAACAGCCCATTCGCTCTTTAATAAAACCTTAGTCTATTCTAAACAACCCAAACAACAATTATTTCGATACGGGTAGTATTTACTAAAAATTCTAGAGAAGCAAAATTACTCGGTTTTCATTTGCATTGTAGTAGTTCGTGTTGTTCTTTTCCCTCTGGGAACACATCGGAGTGCATATTATTATTTTAAGTATTTTTACCATTCTTGAAAAAAAATGCCAACATACATCGAAATCTTCTGTGCATGTGTCTCTTAAAGAAGGCACTACGTTTGATCTAAAGCCTACACGTTCTCATTTAACCGTAGAAAAAATATAATTTATATGAAAATAATTCTCAATTCAGAGCTCATTTAGAAAGCAGGATTCTAAAAACACATGTATAAGAAAAATGCAAATGTCAAGGCTTGTTGAATCCTTTGGAACTCATAAAACACAGTTGAAAAATGTTGTTTGGATGGTTCAAAGCATATGGTTAACAAAAAATTCCACGAGGTTGACCTCATGTTATAATCCCCAAAATTCCCATGAATTGAAGCAATCCACAGGAATTTAAAAGGTTTTTATATGGGTCATTTCTTGTTCCAAATGAGCATATAGGAATTTTTTTTTCCTAGGATTAGAATCCTCCAATTTTAGTGTTCCAATATAGCTCCGAGCAAAGCTGCACGGGAAAATTTTCTAAATTATCAAGTTTTAATCCACACTGAATTTTTTCTACGTAAGGATTCTTCTAAAAGAAGGTACCCAATGGTTGGTACCATGGTATTTCATCTCCGAGGAAAAAAGTAACAATTTGGTATTTTTGCACTGAAGTAGTATATAGAGAGTAGTGAGGAGAGTGCTATCTGATTTTCTTTATGCGGTATGCTAGATCCTGGTACTGCCGATGACGATAAATCTGGAATCACAATGGGTGTTAAAGCAACAATTGGAGCAGTCGGTGGGCTCCTTGCTCTCGCCCTCATTTTCATGGCAATATTTGCTCTGCAACGGAAGAGAGAAGCCAAAGAAACTGTTGAACGAGTGGACCCTCTCGGTAAGAATCTAAAAGCTTATGTGCATCATCATGGTAATCAATGCTATTCAACGACCGTTCGTTAGATGGCAAACTATTAGCGAACTGATGCTTAGGACTTGTTTGGGGAACTTTCGATTCTAAGAAGCAACTGCTTTAGTCAGATTCTGAGAATCTAAAAAAGCTCTAAAATCCAGCTTCTTTAGCTTCTGTCTTCTTAGTTTATTTTCCAGAATATGTAAGATTCTCAGAATTTATAAACTATTGGGGGCAGCTTCTGGCAGCCGTAGCTTCTCCTAGCTAGCGAAAGCTCTCCTAAATAGTCTCTAAATAAACAACTTTTTGCTTCATGGAAAGTTTTAACTCAAACTTAGATTTTAGAAACTTTCAATTGTATCAATTGTATGTTTTGAGTTAAAAGTTTCAAAAAATTAATTGAAAGTTTTTTTAAGTTTGATTGAAACTTTTAAAATTTGAGTTAAAAGTTGCTACTTCCTTTTGTCCAATATGTGTGACACTGGTCAGCTTCTTTTAAACTAACCAACCTCATATAGAATTAAAAGGATGAAGTAATTAACAATAGTTCGCTAGACACCGGACTAGCGTACGGTCGCTAAATAGCAGTATGTTATATCATGGCTAATATTCTATCAAGCAATTGTCAGGGAAGTGAATTGAAGTTGTTTTTAACCAAAGTTCCAGATTCATGGGAGGCTCCACAGCTGAAGGGAACAAGGCTCTTCTACGTCGACGAGCTGAAGAGTCGCACCAACAATTTTTCAGACAGCCACGAGATCGGATCGGGAGGCTATGGGAAGGTGTACAAGGGAACGCTCACCGATGGCACACTCGTCGCCATCAAGCGTGCGCAGCTGTGCTCAATGCAGGGCGTAGTTGAGTTCAGGAATGAGATCGAACTGTTGTCTAGGGTGCACCATCGCAATCTAGTAAGCCTCATTGGCTATTGCTACGAACAGGGAGAACAGATGCTCGTCTATGAGTATATCTCCAACGGCACTTTGAGAGAGAACTTGATGGGTATGTCTCAATCCATCTTAGGTAACTTTATTTTTAGAAGGAGGGAGTATTTATCACCATTTCGTCTGTATTACTAAAAAGATTTTTTTTAAAAAAAAGTGAAGAGTGCTTTTATGGTTCTTGCAAGGTATATTACTTTTGGTACCAAATTTTAAATTACAAAATGTATTGTTTCCCAATGAGCGCATAAAGAAAAGCATATCTCCTCAAACTAAAAAAATTGTTCATTTGCAGCGAGAGTAATGCCCTTGGACTGGCAGAAGAGACTGAGGATTGCACTTGGCTCGGCAAGAGGTCTTGCCTACTTACACGAGCACGCTGACCCGCCAATCATCCACCGCGACGTCAAGTCTACCAACATACTCCTTGACGACAACCTAAAAGCCAAGGTTGCTGATTTCGGTCTCTCCAAGCTCATCGCTGACACCAAGACCCACGTCTCTACCCAAGTAAAAGGAACACTGGTAACTAATTACCCATATGCTTATTGCATTCCACCTCATTGCCCACTTCATCGAATCTCTTGGCATTACTAGTCTTACAAAGACATTTTAGAACTCCTCTTTCTAAAAAGTTATAATAATTAAAAACCATATAAAATAAACAAGCTTAATTATATTTGATGATACAGGGTTATCTCGACCCAGAATACTACATGACGCAAAAGCTATCAGAGAAGAGCGATGTATACAGTTTTGGGGTGGTGATGCTAGAGCTGATGAGCGGGAGGCAGCCGATCGAGAACGGCGAGTACATCGTGCGGGAGGTGAGGCTGGCCATCAACCCAGGAGACCATGACCACTACGGCCTACATGGCATCGTGGACCCAGCGATCCAGGACGCTGCTCGCACCACCGGATTCCGGCAGTTCGTGCAGCTCGCCATGCGGTGCGTCGAGAATTCCACGGCCGCGCGACCGGCCATGGGCACTGTCGTGAAGGAGATTGAGGCCATTCTGCAGAACGAGTTTGCCGTGGGTAGCAACTCTGCCGGCTCATCTGCCACCGAGTTCGAGGGCGTCGGCAATGGCGCACAAAAACATCTCTGTAGCAATGCGTCAGGTGAGGTCACTGAAGGCTCGTACAGTGGTGACGATGCGCTGGATTATTTGCCCCTTTTTGGGGTCAAGGACAAGCAGTAGGTTGTAAATTAAATTTCTGAAGACCAGTACTCTTCCATTCCAAGAAAAAAAAAAACACTTGATATCTGCCTCTAGCTACAATGGTTTTTGGGATGGAGGATGCAAGTTGTAAATTGAAGCGGTTTTTCTTTCTTTCCATCTTTTAGTTTGCCAATGAATTGTGCATTTTGTAGGTGTTGTTATTAAAAATGTTACCACATCAAATTATTTCTTCGATGGCGTCACATTTTCAGTGTATATCAAAAGAGGTCCAAAAGAGATTATTTCAGCTACACATCTTTAACACGATGAAACAGCTGAACTACTGCTCTTGCTCTTGCACTACTTTAAGGATTCCATTTAATTATTGGCAGCGTTCAGTCATACGATAACCAGCAAATTTCCTCATAAATTGAAGCCGTACTAACCTAATGAAACGCGAACCTGGTTGCATCAAGCCAACGACCTAAATGATCAACCTTTCACACACAGAAAATTAAACTCACAACAGGGAGAAGGAAATGGTTACGATCGAGTTGCAAACAACGCGCAACATCACAGCCCGACGCTGGGTCACATGCTCACACTGCCACCAGCCAACATCCCCCGTCGGATCCAGATTTTATAAAGCAAACACACCATCATATTTGCCTCTGAAAGGACGAGGTTGGTTACGAAATCAGACGAGTCAACCCAGTCAACTATAATCGCAATTTGGAGAAGGTGATTACTGATTAGTCACCAAACCAGACGCTAACCAACACGCCACGCGCGCTCCCCGCGGCTGGTTGGTGGGCCGGCCCATTGTATATATATAGCGAGCCTTCTTGGTGGCCTTCCAACTCTTGTGGGCTCTCTCTCTCTCTCTCTCTGTCTCTCCAAACCAGTTCACTTCTTTGTTCTTCCCCAAACCTCAAAGCTCTAGCGCGGCAATGGCGAGGGCGGAATCGGCGGCGGCGGCACCGGTGTTGATGGTGGTACTCCTGCTGGCGGCGACGGTGCCGACGGGGTTCTGCGAGACCAGCGATGTGGACGGTGAGTTCATCTCTCATCTCAGTACACCGGCGATCACCTCACCTCTGATTCGTTTTTGCAAAATGTTGGGCGGAAAAAACCTGAGAAAATATCAAATATGTATGCTTGGGCAGTTTCGGCGCTCCGGGGTTTGATGCAGCAATGGAGGAACTACCCGTCGAGCTGGAACTCCGGCGACCCCTGCGATGGGTGGGACGGTGTCAGTTGCAGCAACGGGAGGGTGACATCGCTGTAAGGGCCAGCTCCATCGATCTGCTGCTACAGATACCCAAATCATGCGAGATAATATTGGAGTTCCTGTGACATCATGACATGCATTTGTGATTTTGCAGGAGGCTGTCAAGCATCAACCTGCAGGGCACGCTGAGCAGCAGCATCGGATTGCTCATTCAGCTCGCCCATCTGTAAGTCGCCTCTATCAGTTCACCACCCTACCTTCAATGGCAAATTTAACTTTTTGCCACTCTTAGGTTCGAATGCCATCTGGACCCACTGTCAGTGGCTCAGCCAGGCCCATATGTCAGTGGCGACATCCATAAATGTGGCAAAAAGTTAAATGCCTCCCAAATCATTTGATTTTTTTTCAAAAGAAAAAAGATGGAATTGTTGGCTGTACACCGCCATAATTTCAAAGTATTTACAATTTCCGATGCGTATGAAATTGGGGTTGTTCAGGCTACGCACTAGTCAAATTAAGGGGTTAGATACTCAGATTGTTGCCTTGTCGGAACACTTTTGCTTCAGATCCTGGCGGGCTCCTTTGGAACACAGAAATTTATATTACTATCACAAAAGTTAGTTCAGTTCCTGTGGAAATTCTGTACGACTACTCTATTCCAAAGGAAGCCTGACTTGTTTGGGATGTCCTGCTTTCTTGAGATTGATATGTTCAAGCTTCAACAGTTTTTTGCGATTTGACATGGATTGGATTCATTGGCCCCCTATGTTTCTACAGTGATCATTGTTGATCAACACTCATGTTTTTTTTTTATGCAAGAGTTTTCATCTCTTTTTTTTTTAACATAGGGAGTAGTAATTTAGTACTGGATTCCAATTAAGTTGCCTGAATAAGAGAAGATATAATTTTGTAACTAGTAGTATCTGACAAGTGACAACATAAACACTTGCAGGGATCTTTCCTCCAACATTGGCCTCAGTGGTCCGCTGCCTGTTGAAATTGGGAACCTTGTGCAGCTTACTACACTGTATGCGCCACATTGCTCATTGTTGTGAACCCTATTCTTCCTATCAGGAATACCAAACATGCGCTGATTTGCACAAATGTCCGTAATTGTCAGGACCTTGGCTGGCTGTAGCTTCACAGGAGAAATTCCAAAAGATATAGGCAATCTGCGGAACCTCATATTCTTGTAAGTGGGTACCTAGCTCAGAATGTCTTGAGAGGAACCCATTGTATTTTTTTTCCTTCGAATGGATTGACATAATGAATTTGGCGCCATCCTTTGTAGGGCCTTGAATTCAAACAAGTTTACGGGTGGGATACCACCTTCGATTGGCCTTCTGTTGAACCTCAACTATCTAGATCTGGCTAACAATCAGCTCACTGGACCTATCCCCATCTCATCACCAACATCACGTGCAGGCCTTGACCTACTTGTCCAGACGAAGCACTTGTAAAAAATTTCATCCTTACTTTATTCTATTGATGAATTAAGCTACTCCTCTGTTACACTAGCGCTAAGCTTTGATTGTTTATGCTTATATGATGAACAGTCATTTCAACAAGAACCAGTTAACTGGAACGATTACAGGACTCTTCAACTCTAACATGACTCTCTTACACATGTATGGGATTGCCAACAATTTAAATTTATGTCTAATGTCATGCGAAGAGATATATTTTGCTAACTTCCTCTTCAACAGCTTGTTTGATAGCAACAATTTATCAGGCCCGATCCCGGCTGAGCTTGGGGGCGTTACTACGCTGGAAATTGTGTAAGTGTTTCTCTTTTTTTTTTCTGAAAGGAATTTAACATCGGGTGGCATTTATTTATTTATTGTTTATTGTCTCCAAAAATATTGCCTTGTTTATATCTTTGACTTGTTTTGTGTCTTTGACAGTCGATTGGATAGGAATGGTTTTGACGGTGCAATTCCTGCTAACATCAACAACTTGGTCAGGCTACATCAGCTGTAAGCGACATCTGATATTGAAGGAATAGTTATAATACTTTGAAGCATCTCTCTTGAAAATGTTATCTTCTGCAGGAACTTGGCAAGTAACAAGTTAACTGGATCAATTCCAGATCTCAGCACCATGACTAAATTAAATGTCGTGTAAGAAACCAATAAACACAATGTGGCATTGCCTTGTCATAAAAAACCTTTTTCTTGAAACTATTGTAAATTATCTGGTTAATTATTGGTGAACTCATTGTTTCATTGCTAGGGATTTGAGCAACAACAAATTTGATACTTCAGTTGCTCCTGTCTGGTTCACAACTTTAACATCTCTTACTTCTGTGTGAGTTATCTAGCAGTTTTAGCATTTTGGAATTCATGTAATACCATGATGATGATTTCACACTCATCTTAATATGTTTGATCACTCAGATCAATAGCTTCTGGACGTCTTTCGGGCCAGGTCCCGAAGGGGCTCTTCACATTGCCCCAGATTCAGCAAGTGTAATTTCTAGCAACCTGCACTCAACATATTATTGTATGAATTCCAAAACCAGGAAAATAGAAACAATGTCTCATGTCTGCCTCTGTTGTGGCCGATCAGACAGTGTGCTGAGCAATAACGAATTGAACGGAACCCTTGAGATGACGGGCAAAATTGGCAAGCAGCTACAGACAGTAAATCTCCTCAAAAACAATATAATTTCTGCCAATACCCCAAGTTACAACGGCACACTTGTGTAAGAATCTACAAATCCTTCTTGTGTCCTCGTCTTTACATTTGATAATCTAAATAGTTCAAAAAATATTAGATGACATTAGTTCAAAAAATATTAGATGACATTAGATTATGGTGACATCTATCATTACACAAGAACGCAAGTCCGAATTAGATCTGTAGGTAAACGAAAAGAAAAACCAGAATAACAAAATTTTAATTCATGTTCCCAAAATACTACTCCCTCCATTTTCCTATATTTGACGACCAACGCCATATATAAAAAACCAGAGGTAGTACTAGTTTTTTTTTTGTCTATTTATAGATCACATTTAATCATTCATATTCGTGGAATAATTGATTTCTTTGTCGGGTAGACCGGAAGATTCGGCCGACCAATAATGTATGTGATCATTGTAACTATTTTTATAGTTATTTGGACAAATACAGAAAATGGGGTAACAGACACTTAAAGACTCAAAATTCACTTCAGAATTTTCCAGGGCTATTTGCTGTGCACCAAGAACCCAACACAACTGCTACTTTTGCTCCCATTCACCAATATTTCCTCTATTGTCTTTTCAACCCTGCTTGCAGGCTAGTCGAGAATCCACTGTGCAGCGATCCAGATTCCTCCAGCCGATCCTTCTGCAGCATCCAGCAAGAGAATTTGATTGCATACACGACCAGCATGACGCAGTGCAGCAGCTCAGCAGCTCAGTGCCCTGATGGTCAGAGCCTGGGCCCTGCAAACTGTGGTTGTGCCTTCTCATATAATGGAAAGATGATCTTTATGGCGCCCTTCTTCACCGATGTGACAACCGGAGAGCCGTTCCTGCAGCTGGAGACGAGCCTGTCGACGCAGCTAGACCTGCGCCTGGGCTCAGTTTACCTCTCCAACGTTCACTGGAACGAAAACAAGTACCTCCAAGTTCAAGTGAAGCTGTTTCCATCATCTGGGATGGCCTTCAACCTGTCTGAACTGATAAGGATTGGCTTTGATCTCAGCAATCAGACTTACAAACCACCGTCGGATTTTGGGCCTTATTTCTTCATTGCAGACCCTTATTTCCCCTTACCCCCATTATCAGGTAACTGGATTCACCATACTAAGACCTCCCATTTATTTGCAGTGAAGTAGTTTTCCCCTGCTGAGAACACATAAAATTGATGTTGATGCAGGAAGCAATAACAAAGCCCGCAAAGCCATTATCGCTTCTGGTACGGTACCTGCAATCTTACTGATCTTAATACTTCTGTCGATTGTTTATTGTCTGCGCAAGAGGAACAGAAGACCACATAAAAATATGCTGATCCGCATTGTTAGTAAGTCCTTCAGGCTTGAAACAACTGTAGTAGTTTATCTGAAGAAGATTTAAGAGCTTAACTCGTCAGTGTTTTCATATGAAAAGATCCTGGAGATGAAGACGGACCGAGAAGCTTGGAATATCTCATGTATGATTTGCATACTCTTAGAGTTGCAACTGGAAACTTCTCAGAGGAAAATAAGCTCGGAGAAGGTGCATTTGGGCCAGTTTACAAAGTAAGTTAAATAAACCTGCAACCTGACAAGTTCAGTTTAGCCTGCAAAGTAGATGATAGGTTCAGTTATTGAAGCTATGGGCTCTGCATTCGTACATGGAACTGATTCTGATGTTCTTGAGTTAAGGGTACACTGCAAGATGGTCAGGAGGTTGCAGTGAAGCGATTGTCAGCAACATCCTGTCAAGGACAATCGGAGATGAAAAATGAGGTAGACTTGATTGCAAAGCTTCAGCACAGGAATCTGATCCGGCTGCTAGGATACTGCATCGAACAAGAGGAGAAGATCCTTGTTTATGAGTTCCTTTGCAACAAAAGCCTTGACACAATCCTCTTCGGTACTTCATTCGGATAATGTAACTCAATTTTGTTGTGAATTTCCTTGCACCGTAAGCTAATTACTGAATTTACATGGAGAATTCAGACCCTTCAAGACAACAAGATCTTGACTGGGAGCAAAGATTCAAGATCATTAAAGGGATCGGGCGAGGGCTTCTTTATCTTCATGAAGATTCAAGGGACAAGATCATCCACCGTGATCTAAAAGCGAGCAATATCTTGTTAGATGCAGACATGAACCCTAAGATATCAGACTTTGGCCTTGCAAAGTTATTTGATACAGAAGCCAGCGTAGCAAACACAAGCAGGATAGCTGGAACCCGGTAAGTTTTGCTTCACATATTACTAGTGCTTTAGGGTTCATATCCCAATACTCGGAAACATATGCAAATAGCAAAGAAAAAAACTCAAATTCTTTTAATAATGTAGGATACAATATAATTTGATAATCCTAGGAGATTCTGACTTATGTTGTTAGGATGTTTGGTTTGCTCAAAATATGAGTATTTTTAAGTCCGTTGTACATTTTTCGTTTGAATGGTTACATCAAGTTTTTGAAAATTTTAGTCGAGAGCACTGCAATAGCATCTCCGTAACACCTTCCGTGAATGCAGCGGATACATGGCGCCGGAATACATCCTGAACGGCATCTTCTCAGCCAAATCGGACGTCTTCAGCTACGGCGTTCTCCTCCTGGAGATAGTGACCGGCCGGCGCAACACCTTCATCAATAACTCCGAGGCCGAGGGCCTCCTGGCATTTGTAATCTCTGCAAGATCCCACCTACAAATCACGTTTGCAATTTGCAAGTGCAGAACTTCAATTACCTGGATTACAGATTACATCGCTTAATCCTGCTTGCCGACGTGCAGGTCTGGAGGCACTGGAGCCGCGGGGACACCGCAGAGCTGCTGGACTGCTGCACCGCCGCCGGCCACCGGCAGCAGGAGATTCTGCGGTGCGTCCACGTTGGTCTGCTGTGCGTACAGGAGGACCCGCAGCTCCGACCCGGCACCGCGGAAGTCGTCGCCATGCTCAAGAGCCGCTCGGAAACGCTGCCGCAGCCCTCGGCGCCTCTAGTTTCCGCCGGCCGTGAGATCGGTGGCAATCCGGCGGCGGCGGCCGCCGCCGCCGCAGCGGTAGATGCGCTGTTGAGGAGCACGGATCATGCCGTTCCTACGGCTACTTAGAAGCCGTCGATGAACGGCCAACGTCACTAGGATCAAAATAAAGAGTAGGCTCAACTCAAAATAGAGGAGTTAGATATATATTTGCAATAGGCTAATTTACACCATATGCGTAGTACCATGAAATTGACCAAGCTATTAGATAATCTCATAATAAAGAACCGTATTGGAAAAAAATATGAGTTGTTAAATAATATGTTGCCGTACCTCTTGCCGTTCTTTGTCAGTGGAGACAGATGCTTCATCTCTCTGGATATTCGCTCCATTATTGGGTTTAGCATTAGTTGTGTTGTGCTCTTCCGAGGAAGTTCAGCAGCAGTCCTGTGAACCCACAAAATAAAGTTAGCTTAACAGAATTCCCTGACATATTTTATCAATCATAAAAAAAGTACATATATAAACGGTTTTGACTTTTGACAGTATCGATTTCTGATGATTTGGTCATGATTGATAAACATAAGCTAGGATATTTTATTTCGGATGGATGGAACATTGCGGCGACACAACCATCTCAGCATCTGAACCTAGCCCAACGAGATTAAGACCACATCACTCAAAGGCTTGCTCCAATGCTCCCACTTGGTTGGCGTCAACCGCGCACGATCAAAGCATTCCCAACATACGACGCACTCACGCGGCAACAAAGGAAAACCCTCGATCACCAGCCAGGCAGCCACCCCACCCCAAAACCCTAATATGCCATTCCGCCGCTTCGCAGGAGATGCAAACCACGCTCCGGCACCAGTAATCATCATCACAAGCAGCAGTACACCGAACAAACCGCAATCACGTGATCGTCCTGCTAGTACTAACCTGAGACTGCGGCGGCGAGCTCGGCAGGAAACGACCAGGCAGCGGCGCGCGAAGACTACCGGCGGAGACGACGGGGCGAGCCGGCGAAAGTACAGGAGAGGGGCCGCCTCAGCGCCCGCTGCCGAGGCCGCCGCTGCGCGCGGCGCACCTGCCTCGAGCCTGCGCCTGCGCCTTCTGTCCTCGCGCCGCTCAGCCGCCGGCCGCCGCACAGGGGGAGAGTCGGATTGGATCGGGATGGGAGAGAATCAGAGAACTCAGAGAATCGTTTTCTCCCTTCCCCTTCGTCTTCCTCGACGAAGAACAGCCACCGCCGCTCCTGTTAGCCTCCAAAGCTTCTCCAACTTCATTCATGGCAAAAAAAAACCTATATAATTTCTTTTATAAAAATTAAAAGATAGGCTCGAGCCTGATGAAGCCTACCCGGTAGATTTTCCACTGGTCAACGGCTTATTTGATTCTTCAATTCGAGCCCCACCCCCTGGCGGTGACGGTGAAGGATTGGTCCGGAAACGGATTTCTAAATGTTTATAAAAAATTTTTAGAAGGTGTAGTAATATGCAAGATTAAATTTGACTTGCAATAAATCATAACAAAAATAACAAATATGACTAAAAATACATGTATAAAAGTAGGAGTTCAATTTGTTATTTTTTTATAACTTTAGAGATCAAATTTAATCTTACATGTTTGTGGAGTTATATATTTCATATTAATTCATCTTCTTATTTTTTAAAAAAATTATAACTATTTAGATGTTATGTAATATGTGGGTGGACTTTCACTTGGGTGTAAAAAGAGTTTCCCGCTTGCTCTATGCTTTTTGTCTTTTTTTTTTTAAGGATGGCAAGAGCTTTGGCTTGTAAATTTTGTTGCCGGTTTTTGTATAGACAAAATTTTCTCTGTTTTATTGTGTTTCTCGATGTAATATAGTGTTGGGTAATTACATGGATATGAAAACGAACAACTTTGTATTCCCTTTGTTTCATAAATACTTTTGAGTTTCCACCTTTTAAATACATGACTAACGACTAGTCTAATATTATATAAATTTTATTTGATGAAAATAATACTATTGAAGTGACATTTTAAATTTTATAATTTTAATGCCAGAAATATTAATATATAGTAGAAAACTAATAGTCAAAGATTAGTTTTGAAGACTTGAGCCAATTATGGCCATGCCTTATATTATGAAAGGAATGGGGTTTTAATTATAGGGAAGTGTATGGCTGGTCCCCGAAATTTGTTCATATGCAGGTTATCAGTTATCACGTCCGCTTGGATTACAAAGAGGACGGATGTCCATGTTGAACATCTGGACCGTCTCGGCGCCACCATTTGTTATTTGTGTGGAGTTGGACCGAACGAGGTGCGCTGCCACGGCCCATGTGCACTGTCACCTCTTCGATGGTCAAAGCAAAGCCGATCGGTGGAGCGCCAATGCCGGGGAGAGCCCGCCGTGACACCGCTCACCCCCCCACGCGCCCGCGAACGTACGTACGGTCGTGCTCGCCCCTGCCACCGCCGCTCGTCTCGCCCACCACTTCGATCTCGCCGCTCGCCTCCCTCGCGCGAGCGCTATAAATGGCGGCCTCGGCGTCCCCTCCTCAATCCGAAGCTCCCCGGTTGACCACCCCTCCTGTCTCCCCATCTCCGCAACCCGGGACGTCTTCCATGGCTCCCACCTACTAATCCCCCACCCACACATTACATCCTTCAAGAGAGCATCACACACACAAACCCCGGCTAATTACCGACCATCTCCCTCGATGACGGCGACGACGACGCGAATCGCGGCGGCCGCCGGCGTGCTGCTGGTGGCGGTGGCGCTGACGTCATCGGGCGTGGTCAACGGCGAGGACCCGTACGTGTTCTTCGAGTGGCACGTGACGTACGGAACCAAGACCCTCATCGACGGCGCGCCACAGAAGGTGATCCTAATCAACGGCGAGTTCCCGGGCCCACGAATCAACTGCTCCTCCAACAACAACATCGTGGTCAACGTCTTCAACGAGCTGGACCAGCCTCTCCTCTTCACCTGGAACGGGATGCAACACCGAAAAAACTCATGGATGGACGGCCTCGCCGGCACAAACTGCCCCATCGCCCCAGGCACAAACTTCACCTACAAATGGCAGCCCAAGGACCAAATCGGCAGCTTCTTCTACTTCCCTTCTCTCGGCATGCAACGTGCCGCCGGTGGCTACGGCCCAATCAGCGTCGTCAGCAGATTACTAATCCCCGTCCCATTCGATCCCCCAGCCGATGATCTCGAAGTTCTCATCGGCGACTGGTACACAAAAGACCACGAAGCGATGGCAAAATTACTCGACACTGGCAAAAGCTTCGGCCGCCCAGCCGGAGTACTAATCAACGGGAAGTCCGGCAAGGACGCGTCCGACCCACCAATGTTCACGGTGGAACCGGGCAAAACGTACCGATTCCGCGTGTGCAACGTGGGGATCAAAACGTCACTCAACTTCCGGATCCAAGGCCACGACATGAAGCTTGTGGAAATGGAAGGTTCACACACCGTGCAGGACATGTACGACTCCCTCGACGTCCACGTCGGCCACTGCTTCTCCGTCCTCGTCGACGCCGACCAGAAACCCGGCGACTACTACATGGTCGCATCCACACGTTTCATCCACGACGCGAAGTCCGTGTCCGCCGTGATCCGTTACGCCGGCTCGAACACGCCGCCGTCGCCGAACGTGCCGGAGCCACCGGCCGGTTGGGCATGGTCGATCAACCAGTGGAGGTCGTTCCGTTGGAACCTGACGGCGAGCGCGGCGAGGCCGAATCCTCAGGGGTCGTATCATTACGGGCAGATCAACATCACGAGGACGATCAAGCTGCTCGTGTCGAGGGGACACATCGACGGGAAGCTCCGGTACGGGTTCAACGGCGTGTCGCACGTCGACGCCGACACGCCGCTCAAGCTCGCCGAGTACTTTAATGTCACCGACGGCGTGTTCAGGTACAACCAGATGGGGGATGTGCCGCCGGCAGTCAATGGCCCGCTCCATCTCGTCCCCAATGTTATTACCACTGAGTTTCGGACATTCATCGAGGTCATCTTCGAGAACCCCGAGAAGAGCTTGGACTCCGTTCACCTCGATGGCTATGCCTTCTTCGCCGTCGGGTACGTATATACTATTCCTAAATATTTAACGCCATTGACTTTTTACTCTGTTCATCTTATTTAAAAAAATTAAGTAATATTAATTCCCTTTTTATCATTTCATTTATTGTCAAATATACTTTAATGCGTGTATATAACTTTACGTAATCATTAGTTTTTTATATTATTTAATTTATTATTTAACATCGTTGATTTTTTACACATATTTAATCACTTGTCTTATTCAAAATATTTATGTAATTATTAGTTTTTTATATTATTTAATTTATTGTTAAATATACTTTTATGCATACATATATTACAAAAATTTTTAAATAAGACCAACAGTCAAATGTATATCAAAAAGTAAACAGTGTCAAATATTTGGGAACAGAGAGTATGTCATAGTCGTGACAGACTGTTTTTCTTTTCTTTTTTTTTTGTCGAATACGTGTAAGAAGCCGGTTAATCACGTGACATGACACAGGATGGGGCCGGGGAAGTGGACGCCGGAGGCGAGGACGACGTACAACCTGCTGGACGCGGTGAGCCGGCATTCGATCCAGGTGTACCCGAGGTCGTGGACGGCGATCATGCTGACGTTCGACAACGCCGGGATGTGGAACGTGAGGTCCAACATCTGGGAGAGGCACTACCTCGGCGAGCAGCTCTACGTCAGCGTCGTGTCGCCGGCGAGGTCGCTGCGCGACGAGTACAACATGCCGGAGAACGCGCTCCGCTGCGGCAAGGTCGTCGGCCTGCCGCTGCCGCCGTCCTACCTCCCAGCCTGATCGATCAAACACCATATCCATCGATCAATTACTGATCGAATTCGATGACATTCTTCTGCTGTTCTTGACATTTTTCCTTTGCTTAATTTGTCGGAATAAGCAAATGGGGGCTCGTGCTTTTTTGCATGTCCCCACAAAAAAAGAACAAAGAGGAGTGAATCTAGGAAATGAGGAGAAGAAGAAGAAGAAGCTGAGCGCCGTCGTCAGCTGGATGTAATTTTCGATATGCCCTCCAAAATCATTGTAATGGTGGAGTTATAAATATATGATTTCATCCATCACATACCTAGCTCATAAGTTTATTAAAAAAAATTTGTCGAATGCCCTATTCTTCTTTATCAGTGATGTTTACACCATTAATTAGTTTTGAAACCGAATGACCTGACCTGCTCTAGCTGCTACAGATCTCTTCAAACTTACAGTAATGGCGCCAAATGGACGACGAAACAAAAGGGAATGGCAACTCCCAAGTCCCAACACACACAACAGCCTCGTCATCTAAGGTCCAATTAGAAATTTAGAAGAATAGGCCGCACACGTAGGCCACTCTCCCGTTCCGGCCCATCTTTATGGGCCTCATTTATGCTACATTCCCGTTACAGCCCAACAATAATGGGCCGCACGTACGTCGCATCTCTCTCTCGGCTCGGTCGGTGTTTGTACACGAGCGGTACACCGGCGCGGTGGGCCTGGCTAGGCGGCTATCCCCGTCCCGTCACGATCCACAGGCCCAAAAATGTTCAAGCCGCATCATCACGCACAACTCAGCTCACTCCGGCACTCCGCCTCATCAAAAAAACGAAAAAAAAAAGAGGGAGAAAAAAAATCCCAAATAGACGGAGCGATTCGCCGCGCGAACTCCGAGGCGCACGAGCAAATGCGCCGCCTCGCCGCCGCCGCCTCCTCCTCCTCGTCGCCGCAGCCGCCTTCCTCTACGAGCAGCGACGGCAGCCACCGCCGCGTGCGCCTGTAGCCCGGCGCCGACGTCCGCGAGCTGCCTGCCGGGGCGGGGGATTTGGCTGTGCGGGGCAGCGCAGCGGGATGAAGGGCCAGCCGGGGGGCGCGTCTCCGGCGAAGAGGCGGTGGAGGAGCGTGGCGGCCGCGAGCGCCGCGGTGGCGCTGCTGTTCCTCTCCGTCGGGGTGCCGCTCGCCGTGCTGCTCGGCCTCCACCAGCGCTTCCCCTCCGGTCCGTACCCCTCCGGCAAAACCCTACCTTTTCTCTAAGTCTCACTGCTCCCAGATCTGGGCTGCTCGTTCTGTTCACCGCCTTGAGCTCGATTATCTGACTCGATTTTTGTTTTTGTTTGTGTTTTGATATGACAGTGTATTTGGCCGACGAGAGCGCCGTGTCGGTGAGTGCCAATTGGGATTGAAGTTAATTTAGTTCATGCTTAATAAACCATTTGGTTTGTTTAATCCATTGCTGTTAAGATTCGCCCCCACGTTGCTGTTTCACAGGTGTTTGGAGGCAGTGAGGGTGGTAGTTGGGAGCCAAATACTACTACATCGCAGGTAGGGATGCTCATCATTGCCATTTCTGGGATATTTTTGTTCTATTACCTGAAATGTGCCAATCACATGGGGGTGTGGTTAGCCGTGTCTTTATCTAAATTTGGGTTTGGTCAATGATGGCTACTGTTGGAAGAGAATTTAATCTTTAGATCTGTGGTGCATGCTTTTTTTCTTTCCAGGAAAATGACAGCCTGCCAGTCAACGACATGGATAAATTTTCACTGTCTACTGATAAGGTTGGCATTTGCATCAGCTATCCACAGTTGTTTTTCTGTTTACTCGTGCATGGCATTTTTATCCTGGTAGTATGCTTGTTGTAAGTTGCTATCATGCCGGTTGTGCCTCATAGGTAGTGTTTTAATGGAATTACCTCTCAGTACATGGTCCATGACCCCTTTTTTTTTTTGGAAATGTCAGTCTGCTTTTTGCCATACGATTATCGTGTTTCACATGGCCCTTTTTTGCATTTCTACTGCAATCAAGGCACTGTTTCTTTCCCTTTGGCATGTCAGAGCTCAAAATGGGGTTCTGAACTTTTGCTAATTGCATGTCAAATTACACTATATCATCTGTAAATGTTGTATATCTATCAAAGCATGCAGAATTTTATTACATTGCCAAGTTGATGTAGTTGTTCGTTGACAGGACTGGAGTAAAACAAATATTAGTAGTTCTGATGGAGAAAGCGAAGGGATCAACATTCAACCAAATATTGACAAACTGGTTACTAGCAATACACCAATCCTTCCAGGTAAGTAGGGCCCATTAGTTGACCACTTATTTAGTTTTACAAATTCAAATATAAAGGTACATATTTAATTCATCTTTTAATGTGCAGGCCTTCCTATCCAACAAATCGCGCTGTTTGATGATATATCATTACTGAATGTAAGAGCTAATGTGCTTTACAATTGTTTTTAACATGCCCTTGTGTGTTCCTGCAGTAAATATATTTGTAGTTTTCACACGAATTTGTTAGCGGGGCATGTGATATGCACCTTACTTTTGCAATATTTTAAATAAACGTTTCAAGAATTGTTTTGTAACTTGTTTGCGGGCTTGCAGAATTATCACATATTACATAGTACTCCCTCCAAATGTTTGACGTTGGTTAGGTCACATTTTTGTTGATCTTATTTTTCACCGAATTGCAGATTACTGATGTTGATCTTAAGGACAGTTTTGAACAAGGTTTACCTGGCGATGAGAGTATGAAATCGTGCCAACTAGAATTTGGAAGCTATTGTGTTTGGTCTGTTGAACACAAGGAAGTGATGAAAGATTCTATAGTGAAGAGACTTAAAGATCAGCTCTTTGTTGCAAGAGCCTACTATCCAAGCATTGCAAAACTTGAGGGTATGGAAAAACTTTCACATGAAATGAAGCTAAGTATCCAAGAGCATGAACACATGCTCAGTGATGCAATATGTGATGCTGATCTTCCTAGGTTGTAAGTAATCTTACAGAAATACTTTCTTTAGTTCTCATTGTTATGCTATTATCTTTAATCCATAAAGTGCTGCTAACTTCAGAAATTAGTAGTTCACCCTCACCACACATGAACATGCTAGGTATTTTAGCAGCCTGACTTTGCACCAAGAAATGGTCAACATTTTTTTCTATTTTCACAGATATTGATATGCGCTGTGTCATATGTTATGCATGCCTAATTGATAGCCTACAGTTGATTGATCATTACCTGAAGGATTTCTTAGTATTATCAATCTCTTTCATCACCTATGATGTTTGAAGTCCTTATTATTTTCATGAAATGTATTAATACTCAGTAGTTTGATCGAATAACATTATACCAAATTACCAAGCTAAAAGTGTGATATTGGGATGAATATTTTGCCAATAGTTGTAGTAGTAAATGATGAGTGGACTGGTGATCTGATGGTGCAGTGTGTTATACAGTTACTTTAGGACAGCAAATTTCCCCATAGATTTAGAGTTAGCTATAGTGATTGTTTGTTGTGCTATAGTGATTATTTGTTATTTTTGAAGCCATGGAGTCAATATGGCAAAGATGGAGAAGACAATATCTGCAGCAAAGTCATGCCTGATAGAATGCACCAATTTTGAGAAAAAACTGAGGCAATTGCTTGATATGACTGAGGATGAAGCTCATTTTCATGCAAGACAAGGTGCATATCTTTACAGGCTTGGAGTTCAGACATTACCTAAGAGCCTCCACTGCCTTTCAATGAGATTGACAGTAGACTACTTTAAATCCTTTGCTGACATGGAGTCCTCCAATGTGCAAAAGCTTGAAAATCCAGTTCTCCGGCACCATGTTATTTTCTCCACCAACCTTCTTGCATCTTCCATGACTGTCAACTCAACTGTGATAAATTCTGAGGTATGGTATCTTTTGTGTAGGGTGGACTATGTTGTCTTTTAAAAATTCTGCATCATGTCACTCACCTCTTTTCAGTGTTTCAGGAATCAGCAAATATGGTTTTTCATCTAGTTACTGATGCACAGAACTTTTATGCATTTAAGAATTGGTTTGTCAGAAATTCTTACAAGGAAGCTACTGTCAGTGTTCTTAATTTTGAAGATTTCCAAGCAAAACATTTGGATAATAGGAGAGTTGAACACTTATCACCATCTGAGGAGTTCCGTGTTACTTCCAACAGCGATGCCCGGGTGCCAAACACCCGAATGAGGACTGAATATATTTCAGTGCATGGGCACTCCCTTTTCTTGCTTCCTGAGCTGTTTAGCAATCTTAAACGGGTGATTGTTTTGGAAGATGATACTATAGTACAGAGAGACCTGTCACACATATGGAATCTTGATTTGAAAGGAAAAGTGATTGGTGCTGTACAGTCTTGTCGAGTTAGATTAAGGCATCTCAGACCATACTTGGCTGACTTCCCGTATGATGCTAGTTCATGTATCTGGATGTCTGGAGTGAGTGTTATTGATCTCAATAATTGGAGGGAGTATGATGTGACTGCTATTCGTAATCGACTACTCCAAAAGGTTAGTGTTGAATCTTGAATACTGCTGCTTAGCAGTCTTCATTTCTTCTAGGTTTCAAGAATTTTTTTAAAGAAACTAATTTCGGTTATATTTGAGCTAAGGAACATTCCCCATGGCTAAACTCTTGATTTTCTGTTCATGTCCCACTGAACTTACCCTACTTATTAGTGATCTTCATTAATATGATGATTTGCTTGAGGCCTTGAACTTCATGCACAGAATTGGAGTAGTTGGTTAATTTAAGATGTGCATTTTTTTTCTCTTATGTGTTTGGCCTGTTAAGCAAAGAGCTGCAAATTGTTGACCTGATGCAGTTGAGCTCTTGTCTCACTTTTAACAGCTGCGACATGACACTGAAGCATCATGGAGAGCTGCAGTGCTACCTGCAAGCCTGCTTGCTTTTCAAAATCTAGTCCATCCTATTGAAGCACAGTGGATCCAATCTGGTCTTGGTCATGACTATGGAGTTAATCATGGTGCTATAAAGAAAGCTGGCATATTGCACTACAATGGCAACATGAAACCCTGGTTAGAACTTGGCATTCCACGATACAGGAAATATTGGAAAAAGTACCTGCCTAGGGATGATCCATTTATGGTAGGTTGCAATGTGAATCCATGAAAAAGACAATTTTGCTAGTCCTGGAGTCTGGAAGTTCATGGTCGATGAACAGCAGCACCACCTTGTGCGATATGACAGAGTTTGTAACTGTATGCACGGAAGAAGTGTGAAATTTGATGAGAGGAGACGCGCTTCGGTGAGCACGGCATAAATTACTGACGGGTGGTCATTCAGGACGTTGCTGAGATAAGAAGGAAAATTGATTTTTTGCATACTGGTTGTCTACCGCAGTATGTTTCATTTGTTCTTTGATCAATGTACAGTGAGGATTTGACAGAGATGCTGATTTGTACACCAGCATCACAGAATGGTTGAGGGAGGGTGTTGTAGCTAGAAGAGTTCTTTCGGCTTGTAGATTCAGTAGATTATATTCTTGGTGCAGTAACCAAAAAAATTTCCTGCATATATTCTATGCTAATTCTGTTGAAAACATACTTGCACTTGTAGTCAGGCAGAGGAAAGATCCATTGTTCATCGTATTTCCAAATGGACATCATATGATCCATTGTTCATCGTATTTCCTGAAGTCTTGCAACTTGCAAGTCTCCTACTCAGGCAGTTCGGCTGCTATTTGCAGTTAGTTCGTTTTATGATCTAGTTGGTCAAGATCTAATGGAGTGACAAATATAGAGCATAATAAGCATTTTTTTTCAGATGCAGTATATTACTCATTGCAGTAAAATATTGCAAACTTTCTTTAGACGGTTTTTTTTTTCAAACTTTGATGTAGAGAGTAGAGACAGACGAGGTAAAAACACACCAGAGCTGGCCACTGACGAGTTGGCCCAGGAATCATTGTAGGTAATGTGCATTACTATTGTCTACCTCTGGGCCCACTTGCAAGAGACCATTCTGGCCTGACACGTGTGACTTGCTTACTAATCAGCCTGATCAAGCCATAATAAAACCAAAGCTAGTTAAATCAAGCCCGTCCGTCCATGAGGCGACGGGCACCACGTCCACGCCGACACGGCGTAGAGCGGCGTCCCCTTCCACCCGAGCCGCACCGTGCCGTCGTGATCGCCGGCCACCGTGTACCCCACCCCCGCCGGGCACGCGCCGGCCACCATCTGCGCCCGCCCGCCTCCGCCGCCGGCGCGCACGAACCCGTTCCGTTCTAGCTCCTCCCGCAAGCTTCCTCCTCCGCCGCCGACGTCACCGGCGAGAACGTTCGCGATCTCCCTCCCGAACACGCCGTGCTCCGCCAGGTGCCTGCTCGCGTCCTCGCCGTCCGGCCTCGCCGCTCCCATCGCGTCGAACACCGCCGAGTAGTGGTGCAGCGCCGACACGAACCTGTTTGGTTGAACAATGGAAAGGAATCGAAATATGAGCGTCTCAGGAGTTGAACATGGGATCTCAGGTTTGAAAAATCGCACACCCTTACCACTGCACGAACCTCTCAATGAACCGTCCCTCGCCGCCGCCGGAGGCGGCCATCTCCGGCTCGACGAGCGTCACCACCTTCGGCTCAAGCCACCGCACCATCCGCATCGCCTCGCCGTCGCCGTCGTACATCGCGTGGCGATGCCAGTGCACGGCCACCGCCTCCCCTGCCCTCCTCCTCACGCCACCGCCGCCGTCACAGAACTCGAACGACACGCAGAGCTTCCTCGCGAGCGCGGCGAGCTGGCTGCCGGCGTCGCGGAGCTCGGACGACGACGACGCCGAGGCAGCGCCGAAACCGGTCACGCGGATCGAACGCGGCGGGCCGCCGGGACGGGCGGCGAGGGCTGGGAGGAGGGAGAGCCACTGGAGCGCGCCGCCGGGGACGGCGTCGAGGTCGACGACGTGGACGTGGCGCTCGCCGCGGAACGCGTCGAGGATGGCGTGGTTGGACGCCAGGTAGGCGAGCCGCGCGAACGGCGCCACGTTGTGGAGCGCGCGGAACGCCGCGTTGATGGACGCCGCCGCACACGGCGGCGGAAACGGCGGCGGCGGCGAGGCGAGGCCGATCCACGAGCGCGTCAGCCGCGACGCCATGGCGTCGGCGAAGTAGGCGACGAGGCGCTCGCCGCACGAGGCGGCGTACGGCGACGCCGTCTGCGAGAGCTCGAGCATCGCGGCGTTGGCATCAGCGAGGTTGCCCACCGACATCGCCGCCGCGCACTCCATCAGCAGCGCCATCATCCGCACGCCATGAGCCTCCTCCATGGCCGCCGTCCGCTCCTCGTCGGAGAATACCTCCTTGCACGCGCCTAGATCCGGCGCCGCCGGCTGCTCGACGTCGAACTCCGGCACGTCGTCATCGCCGGCGCAATGTTCATTGGGTTCAAGAGGCAAGAAAGGCTGTGGTAGTGAAAGGTTACTGCTGCTGCTATTGCTGTATAGATACTGGTGGTGATCATGAAACTGCATCAAGCCTAGAGAATCTTGCATGTTTGATCCTCTTCGTGTCATGAGCTGATTGATCTATGATCATCAACTAGGGTTTTTGCATAGCTCAATTGGAAGGGAGCAACAGAAAGCTAAGTTTATATATGAGTGTCAAGTGTGACACACATACAATAATACAGAAATCTAGTGCTCTGTCTTCTCTGAAATTTTCCTGATTATTTATGTTATTTACAATTACAAAGAGATTGGAGCCATTTAGTTATCATTTGAGTAGTATTACTAGGTCAACCTGGAAGCTAGTGTCAGTGTGAGAGCAATCTACACGGCAGGAATCTGCGAAACAGCAACCTGATGATTCTTTAGGCTGTATTCAGATTGGCCAGTGTAGGCTTGGCCGGCACAATGAGCCAGCAGAGCTGCATGGTTCTGGTATATATCCAGAATCCAGGGATTGGTAAGAGTCTTTGGTAATCGGTTAATTAGCTCATGGTTTCACTGAATATTTAAGCAGCTAGTGATCATCCTGATCAGATGTATACATCATTCCGGTATTTTCCAGAAAATTCAGATGTAAGTTAACTAGAGAATTGAAGGAGCAAAGGCAAAGCAACTCTGCTTCTCTCTATATACTCCAACAAAGCTCCTGCATTAACAGTTAAGGTTGACATTGACACTTCAGATTGCAAGGACTGATTGCTGAACAATTCACTGATTCACTCTGATGTGTAATCCTCCTAAGGAGAAAAATAAGGTAGAATGATGTTAACTCCTAGATATGTCTCAGAGTACTAACATTTGATGAATGTGACATGTAATTTTTCTATGTTTTGCCCAAGAAAAAACCGAAACCGAGCTACTACTACTAGAACACACATCAGGAAGGAAGGAAGCCATCACACTTGATGATTGTGATGTGTAATTGAGAATTGAGTGAGCACGTAGCTGTGAAACACTAGCTTCTTCGATCCTAATACCGAGCTGATCACTTGGTGAACATCGTCGTCGACTTGAGGAGTTCCATTTAGAAGCAGCGAATCAATGGCTGGCGATGTCATCTACGAGTACCAAGTTTAAGCTCCTAATTGCGTGGATGGATCGGATGTCCGACGGTGGTTGAAGCTCCTACTTGATGGTCAGCCGAGACGCTGGCGCGGTGGCTGCGCGCTGAAGGGGAGCTGCTGGTGGATGTTGCTTTGAGCTGGACAGATGCTAAATGACATGGGAAGTGGGGACGATCGCGGGCGAAAGCCCTGTCTTCGGACTGGCAATGGCGACGCCTGCGGGTGTCGTTCTCCTCTTGGGGCGTTGTTGTGTTTCCCCTTCCTTAAGGGTTTCTTCTGGTGAAAGCCATGTCCTGCTCGGGACGGATGGCGGCGGCGCACTCTGCGTCGTATTCTTATTGGAGGTGTCGTTTCGAAGACCCTTACCTTTGGGTGTCATAGCCGTTGTTGCTCTCTGCAGTGGGATTTGTCGTAGGCGCGTGGTGTGGTTGTATTTTTCTTTTCCCTGATTACGGCTCTTTTTGGGTTGTAATCTTGTATGCTTTTACTTCTTCTCTATCAATATAATATATACGAGGCAAATTTTTTTGCCCTCCTTTTCAAAAAAAAAAAAAAGTTTAGCCAGCTAGCTAGCTTGCTTAATCCTTCAGCTACTAATTGAGTAATTGGCCGGACTAATTGGCATCAGGGAGCTGATCAAATTCCAGCATCAAGCTAGCCGCCTGTGCTTGCTTGCGCTCGTTCCTGCTTCCACATGTCAAACTCATCGTTTCCTATGTGCTATTACATACTGAAATTCATAGTAGTTTATATTTCTAAGCGTGATCTATCAATTTGACCTGGTACTCTTCCTGACAAGGCCATGGAAAATATTTCCTCCTAATCAATTTTGGCTGACAAGGCCATGCGTAGATATATCGTGCTAATTAATTCAGGATATGCATCATCGATCAATGACAATGTAATTAAACTAGTATGCTAGCTAAAGCCGATGATGCCTACCGCTTGCTTTTGTCTGCACTTACATGGACGCATGCACGAGATATTGCTGAGACAAACCTGGCAAGCAGACGGCGATCAGAACCAAAACACCAAATCCAAGTGATTATTACTAACTGATGATTATGCATGCAAGAATAGCATAAAGATACAGCCGGTGGCTAATTAATTAATTGAGTGGTTACAAACAACCAATTAATTACAGTTTCGTTAATCATCAAAAAAGCAAGCAATTTGGCGCCTGCAGGCAATTAGGCGACGTGCATATCCTCTTGTCTAATTCCTAATCTGTCTTGACGCATTAGCTCCTCTTGCTGGCGCTGGACATGGCCTTGATCATCCCCTTGCAGATCTTTTGGAACCAGATGATGTTCATCGCCGACATCGCCGGCGGCACAACCATCGTGCTGTAGAACCCAAGAGGAAACACCGTCCTCACCTGCATATTAATCAAACAGCCAACAGGAACTAATTTTAACAACACCCTCACTAATTTTGGAACCAGATGATGTTCAAACAGTAAATTTTACAAAACCACACATTTTATGGTTCGAGTTGCAAAAAACTATATATACTTTGTCACTTGTCACTTAACTACATACATCATGGCACTAATGTTTCATGAAACTACACTAATTTTTACAAAACTACACTATTTAAGAATGTTTTAATTGTGTAGTTTGTAAAACATTAGTATAATAATATGTGTAGTTAAGTGTGTCAAAGTATAAAGTATATGTAGTTTCTGTAACTTAGACCACAAAACATGTAGTTTAGTGAAATTTACTCTTTTTTTTTAATACGCAAAATATTTTTAAAAAATATGATTGGTTGATTGTGATTACCTGGTCGAAGTGAAGGTACAGATGAGCGAAGAAATACACAAATAGTATGATCCGAGCAATCTGCATACAAAATTAAGATTACGAGTCAGAAAGATTCAGAAAATGCGACTCCTAATTTTTCACATTTACTTATCGTTATCGGCATAATCTTTAAGGTAAACTGCTTGGTGCATGGAACAATAGCCATACCAGCCAACCGGCAAACAGTGCCACCCCGTTGTAAAGGTAAAGCTTGGAGTCCTTCCGGCCTGCAAGATCAAGGTACCTGTATTTTTATGAATAAATGAATGAATTGAGATCCCAGACATAAAAATGGATGCACGATGATACAGTTGTAATATATGAACTGAATGAGCATTACCATCTGAGGTTCACGAAGGGAGTGGTTGCTTCAGTGAAGAGGACCATGAGTATGTACACGTGTCCTTTGCCACTAAGTAGAGCTAGAGAGATTGCATACATGGAGAGTCCATGATGCAACAGCTGAACATTATAATGCCAATCAGAATATATTGTTAGCTTATGTCATCCGGAACTGCATTAAAAAAGGATAACACTAGCACTTACATATTCCTTTCCTCCTAGAGAAGGAAAATGCCACAGGATCATCACCAGGTCTGTTAAGAAGTAGCCCAGGGATATCTGCCAAGAAATAATATTTCAGAAATTTTGGGCATAGATGCACCTTTTCTCCATGGTTTCATGGATGCATAGAGCTGCAAACTTACCCCGAACATGGCATCAGATACCCATGATTTTCTATCAATTATGATGGCACCATGGACATCCTTACTGAAGAGGTCAGATATCACCAGCAGATAAAAAGAGACTACAGCAGCAACCAATGCGTGGAATGTAGAGAATCCCCTAAAAGATGGATAAGTGAGTAGCATGAAGGGAATAGATATACATAACATTTATTAATTAGGGAATAGATATATACATAACATTTATTAGCCCATTTTTAGATAATACTAATACTACAGTTACGTGATAAGAAGAATCTGTCAATGATGTCTGAAAAAATAAAGAACCTGTCAAAAGGAGGGAAACAAGCTAGCTTCAAGTAATCACCTGTTGTTCCACTCAACTTTGTGCAAATCATTCAGTCCATTGTAACCCTTATAGCACCGAGAGCTAACTTCGCGAGTTATGTCATATACCTATAAGAATGAATTAGAAGTTATTTATTGGCATAATACAAAGTATAATGAAGAATGATTTATCTATGCCTCAGCAACATTCCCTCTTCTTTTATATTTCCTTTTTTTTTTCTTCTTGATTATTACTCCCTCTGTCCTATAAAAAAAGTTTTTCTGGGATATGGATGTTGTCCCAGAAAACAAGTTTTTCTACCTATATGAGTCAAAGCAATTAATTGTAAGAAGATATTATTTTCCTTTTCTGCTCTATTGTTTCCGTCTACCAGCCCACCACATGCCTTTTCCCATGCATGCTGAGAATAAAAGAAGTTTTACTAATTATAAGTGCATATTAAATAGGGGTATTGTTGTCTTTTTTATTGGGTGCTAATCTGTATGAAAAAAGTCAGAAAAACATTTTTTCTAGGACCAAGAGAGTATGTATCATGCATGTACTTCTCAAGCTACCTACATAGCCTAAGATTGGATGATGGAAGGTGACACATCTTTTGAGCAAGTATAATAGGGTATGCCTATTCACAAACTTTTCAGTTTTGGTGATGGGGCATTCACACTTTCTAAAGGTAATCTGGTCCTTAAGCATTATATATTGACGGCACGATTCAGTTAGCTCCTCAACCGACACAAGTAAACTAGTTATGCATAAAATCACTCATATTTTCAGCATCCTGTAGCAACTATGAAGGCTAGCTTGCATGCAACAAACGTATGTCTACTGGTCCAACTAAGCTCTCACCATCTAATTGCAGAAGCAGCTAACGGATAGGTCTATTCAAACTTTGGACAAAAACTAGTAGGCGCTTAATTTGCTCCTTGCAAAATGTTAGGTACAATTCTTGTAATGAGAGAATCAAATTGGTACTTGTCATTTGTTCATGACTGGTCTCCATAGTTATACTGCGAAGAGTTTTTTTACAGTCATCCAAAAAAAGTGCAAAGTGCCAGGCAGAAAAGACTGAACTATGGAAGTCAAGTGCAAATTGATGATGACAGTTTGACCTTTGGATCTAAAATAAAATATAGATGTTGATCCTAAAATCAATACACAAATGAGCACTAGCCAGTTTCACAGATTTTTTTTTTGTAAAAAAAAACTGAAACTTCTGTTAGCAATTCTATCTCTAAAGAGGTAATTACATGGGATTTACCCATCGCGTCAGAAAGAACAGTTTATTGCTAGCTTGACCAGAAGCATGAAAATTTTCGGCAAAATTGCTCACAGTTTATACCTAGGAATGCATGCAGTCTCGCATATGGCTAAGTAAATTGACAAGGATCGAACTACTTACAGCTGCGCACATGAGAATCCCAGCAAGTACCGAAGCCGGCCACACGATCTGCTCCTCTGGCCCAAACCTCACATCCATCCCTGCCAATCACTTTGCTCTTCTCCTTCTCGAAACGGTAAGAAGATGAAAACACTCACTCCCAGATCAGCAGAGACCCAAGAATCCAAATATCCAATCCTTGCAGCCGCGCAGGCGCAGCTACGATTCTATGGCCGCTGCTGCTGCAGTGCTGCTTGCAGATTTGCCGTTTCGCTGTAGCTGTCTTCCACGCTCGGCTACCTCTGCGTTTGCTCGGTGTCCCGTGGTTTAAATGGGTGAAAGGCCAGAGGAGATGGTTTACAAGCGAAGCTAGTAGCCGAGTCGTCCATGTACAACGAACACCTCTCTTCTTCTTTTTTCCTTCAGATTATCTCGTGCCAGCAGCCGTCGCGCCGGACCGATCGACAAGTTAGACCTGACTTCACCGAGCCACTGACCAGTGACCAGTCCAATCTGGGTCGCTATAATTGAGTTTTTTTTTTTTTTTTACTAACTAACTCCACCACGAAAGTCAACGCTGAACGGTACAAATCTCTAGGCCCATTTCGGTCCACCCATATCCAATTCAGCCCACATATAATTGGGCCGTAAAATCAGATCAAACGGCCCATTTTCAGTAATTGGCCTATGTGAATTGGGTTTAGCCGTTTAGCTGCGCGTGTCAAAATTAGGCGGTGGGGGATCGCACGCGCCACGGGCAGCCGGCCAAAAAACGAGAAGCTCACAGCCACCGGCTTAAACACACACACACACACACACAAACACACTTTCTCTCTCTCTCCCTCTCGCTGGATCGCTCGTTCCCGTCGACGACCGTACGCCGGAGATGGCACCGATCCTGCAGGCGGCGGCGGGGACGGACGCCGCGGTCCCGCTCATCAAGAACGCCACGCTCCCTCCGCCCGGCGCCGCCGGCAATGGCACGGGCGGCTCCGGCTCCGGCGCCGTCGTCTGCTACTCCCCAATGATGGTCACCGCCTACGGAATCTGGCAAGGTGTCAGCCCCCTTGAATTCTCCCTTCCCCTCTTCATCCTCCAGGTCGCCATCATCGTCGCCACCACTCGCCTCCTCGTCGTCCTCCTCAAACCCTTCCGCCAACCTCGCGTCATCGCCGAAATCCTCGTAAATTAACACACATCCCCAACTCCATCAATTGTCCAATTGATCGATTGATTGATCCTACTGCTGTTAAAATTACTGATTGATTGATTGTTTTTTTATGCAGGCGGGTGTGATATTGGGACCGTCTGTGATGGGGCAAGTGTCGACATGGGCGACAACGGTGTTCCCAGAGAGGAGTCTCCTGACGCTGGAGACGGTGGCACATTTGGGGCTACTGTATTTCCTCTTCTTGGTCGGTCTCGAGATGGACGTCAATGTCATCAGGCGATCGGGGAAGAAGGCGCTGATCATCGCCGTCGCCGGGATGGCGCTGCCGTTCTGCATCGGCACGGCGACGTCCTTCATCTTCCGTCACCAGGTGTCCAAGAACGTGCACCAAGCATCCTTCCTCCTCTTCCTCGGCGTCGCGCTCTCCGTCACGGCTTTCCCCGTTCTCGCCCGAATCCTCGCCGAGATCAAGCTCCTCAACTCCGACCTCGGCCGCATCGCGATGTCGGCCGCCATCGTCAACGACATGTGCGCATGGATCCTACTCGCTCTCGCCATCGCCATCTCCGAGGTGAACAGCTCGGCCTTCTCGTCTCTCTATGTTCTCCTCGCCGGGGTGGCTTTCGTGCTCGCCTGCTTCTACGTGGTGAGGCCGCTGATGTGGTGGGTGATCCGACGTGTCCCCGAAGGGGAGACCATCGGCGACGTCCACGTCACCCTCATCCTCACCGGCGTCATGATCGCCGGCGTTTGCACCGACGCCATCGGCATCCACTCCGTTTTCGGCGCGTTTGTGTACGGCCTCGTCATCCCCAGTGGCCAACTCGGCGTCGTGCTCATCGAAAAGCTCGAGGATTTTGTCACTGGACTCCTGCTTCCTCTTTTTTTCGCCATCAGTGGGCTTCGGACGAACATGACAAGGGTGAGGGACCCAATCACAGTCGGTCTCCTCGTGCTGGTGTTCACAATGGCCAGCTTCGCGAAGATCATGGGAACCATCCTCATCGCCGTCTCATACACCATGACGTTCCGTGACGGCGTCGCGCTGGGGTTTCTGATGAACACGCGTGGGCTCGTCGAGATGATCGTGCTCAACATCGGTCGCGACAAGGAGGTGCTGGACGACGAGTCGTTCGCCGTGATGGTCCTCGTGTCGGTCGCGATGACGACGCTCGTCACGCCGGTCGTGACAACCGTGTACCGCCCGGCACGGCGTCTGGTCGGCTACAAGCGCCGCAACCTGCAGCGGTCGAAGCACGACGCGGAGCTCCGGATGCTGGCGTGCGTGCACACAACCCGCAACGTGCCGTCCATCATCTCGCTGCTCGAGCTCTCCAACCCAACGAAACGCTCCCCGATCTTCATCTACGCGCTCCACCTCGTCGAGCTCACGGGCCGCGCCTCCAACATGCTCGCCGCCCACCACTCGGCCACCACCGGCGCCGGGCTGGGAGACCACATTTTCAACGCGTTCGAGAGCTACGAGGCGAGCGCGGGTGGCGTGTCGGTGCAGGCGCTGACGGCGGTTTCGCCGTACCAGACGATGCACGAGGACGTGTGCGTGCTGGCCGAGGACAAGCACGTCTCGCTCATCGTGCTCCCGTTCCACAAGCAGCAGACGGTGGACGGAGGCATGGAGCCAATCAACGCGTCGCTGAGGGGATTCAACGAGAGCATCCTCGCGTCGGCGCCGTGCTCGGTCGGGATCCTCGTTGACCGTGGGCTCAGCGCCGCCGCGGCGAGGATGGCGACGGTACACCACGTGGCGCTGCTCTTCTTCGGTGGGCCCGACGACCGTGAGGGGCTCGCGTACGCGTGGCGGATGGTCGAGCACCCGGGAGTTTGTCTCACTATTGTCCGGTTCGTTCCTCCCGGGTACACGCCGCCGGCGATCTCGCCGTCGCCGGCGGCGGCGGCGGCGCCGGCGTCGGCGCACTCGCGGGCGATCACGATCGTCGCGGAGGCGGCTAAGAGTGAGAGGCAGATGGATGAGGAATATCTAAATGAGTTCAGGTCGAGGAACGTCGGCAACGACGCGATTCTTTACGTCGAGCAGGTTGTGGCGAACAGCGAGGAGACGCTGGCGGCGATCAGGAATTTGGATAACGCGCACGAGCTCTACATTGTTGGGAGGCATCCCGGGGAGGCGAGCTCGCCGTTGACTTCGGCGTTGACCGAGTGGATGGAGTCGCCGGAGCTGGGGCCCATCGGCGACCTGCTTGTCTCGTCGGAGTTCTCAAAGATGGTGTCGGTTCTGGTGATGCAGCAGTACGTCATCACTGCGCCGTTGCCGGCGCCGGCGCCGGCCGGTGGGGCGATGACGGAGGATCCCGTACGGCAGTACGTCACCAACGCCAACCAGCGGCCGTCGGCGGCGGGGTTCGGCGGCGGCAACCAGATGGGCGCCGCCGTCGGCCGCGGCGGATGGAGCGGCGGCGGCGGCGGGTACTGATCGACCTCCGATTCCGGAGCTGCAGATTTGATTAATTAATTTCTTCTGTAGTGCTACAATTCTAGGTGATTGTGTTGTAGATGTTGGGTTTAATTGGTCAGATTTGTGAATTGTGATCGATCGCTCTTGTAGTGTGGGAGTGAGGTGATCGGTTACATACTTACATGTACGTGTGGTTTAACTCTTTTAGGTTGTTGATTAACTGTTGTTAGATATGTTTCATATGAAAGCTAGAGTGGTCAGTTTCGTTGTATCAGATAGTTATCAAAGCAACAACGACCTAATATCATACATTCATACCAAACTGAAGTGCCTACATATTAGTACTAGGTGTGGATAACATATGAAAAAAAAAAAGATCTGGGTTGGGCCTTTGGGTGTACCATGATCTGAACTGAAAACTTGCTCACTAGTCACTACAGTGTGCGGAGACAGCACAGTGCGCAGAGACAAAATCCGGAGAACACCACAAACTGAAAAGAGTCCTGAAACGGCCCAACGTTTTCCAGACCAACACTGTAAGGCCCTGGCCTCTCTGCACGGAACCAAAGCTCAAGAAACTAAAAAAGGTATGTTCTGTCGAAAAGAAATAACGTACGTGGACTTTGCACGCTAGTTATGATGGATCTCCTTGCCATAAACTTTGCTCCAGGTTGCCATCCTAGACAGGTGGGGGCAACGTTCACGTCATGTCCTCAGTTGAGGTGCCGCTTTGGAGGACCTTTTTTATGCTGTGATGGTTTTTTTTTGTTTGCTACTACCAAAATATACCAATCTAGCAGGGAATTTAATGTCTTCTAGAAGTATGTGTCTAGACATGTTCATATGTTAGATACATTATTCTAGAAGAGATCAAATCCACTCCTAGGTTATTATATTATGAGAATGGCATAATTTACATGTGTAGACTAAGTAGCACTTGAGTTGAAGCTGTTGGCTTTAGCATAACGGGACTCGACACAATGACCTAATAATGGTTGTGGTCAACACAAGCCAACGATGTAGTGAGGTAAGTCAGACTTGTGTCGAGGCAACGGAATTGACAATAATAATATTATATGTCTTGTTTTAGTGAACGAAGGTGTTAGACATGAAGTGATTGTTGGGAGGCCTTAGAGCATCTATAAGAGCATAGCTATATGACTTTTCATGTCAAATTTTAGCTGGTATGTAAAGAAAATCACCTCCAAGAGACTAGCTATATACCTTGACATGATGTTTCAATAACTAAACTTTTCTCATTAATAGTCAAACCTGGCTAGTCATCTCTCATGGTAGAAAGGTAGCCATCTGTGGGTTCCACGCCACAACAACTCGCATTCTACATTTAAATTGGCTAGTCTCCTCTCATATAAATGGATAGTCCTTTGGAGTTCAAAAAAATCAAATTGAAGAGAAGATAGTCAGATAGACATTTGCCTAACCATGTTTTGGCATCTCTCTTGAAGATACTCTTATTTTGAAATTGATTGCACAAAGACGGGGCATGAGGCCATAGTGGTGATAGTTGTGGAGGCAAAAATGATGGTGAAGTTATAGCTGTTGTGTCAAGGGGAGATGGAGGGAGGGGGGAGGGGGACACCTAGCAACAATAACAAGTAATATGTTTCGTTTCGATAAGCAGAGGTGCATCCGTCGTGGAGTAATCGATAGGAGACCTTGGTTTGGAGTCGATTGATTCGAGGAATCGTCACGAGGTCGTGGTGGTGGTGGCCTGACTAAGCAGACGAACAAAGACAGACAATTTAATTTACTTTATACATTCTAACAAGCCCACTCAAACAGACCATTATACTTTCGTAATTTTACATGGATTAAAAAGAAAAAACAAATCCCGAAAGAAAAAGAAGAAAGGCAAACTAGTACTAATTATCTCGGTCGCTAGCAGTAGTAGACGGGATTGCAAAGATGAGAGGTATTTGAATATTTCATTACTACTACTAATACAAACTTCCCTACCCTACGAAATTTTGGCACTGTCACCGAGGGAGGACCTAGCTAGTGAAGCGACAGAGCGCCGCGTTTGTGTGTCATCTCATCTGCACACGTCGAGAAACGCATCGCATCGGCCGGTGTGGGATCAACGCATGGGGCGCATACACGCAAAGGCCAAGGGGGTATATGTGCGTGTGCTTTTATCCGGCTCAAATCCAGAGCCTTTCTTGGATCACTAAACCCTGATCCCTTTAGCCTTTACCGCTTTATTACGTCCCTCCTCCTGCTAGTCTCGACCGCCTTCTTTTACTAAACCCATGCATACATACATGCACATGGCTTGCTCGATCAGCTAGCTAGAAATGCTCATCCATGGAGACCCCATCGCCTTGTGCTTGTGCAGTGCTCCCCCCGTATTCTCTCGTGGATTTGTCCCCTACCAAGCAGATAACCCTAGTGGCACTCTGGCCCAGGCGTGCATGCATACATACAATACAAACATGCTGCCACTCGGACACAAGATTCACTACTCCAATGCCGGATCAAAACTGCTCAAGAGTCGTATTTTCAGATTTAGCGGAAACCATTGTGACAAAAACCGATAAATCTTATAAAAAAATTGAATTTCTGTTTGAATATCTTCAACCTAACCCCATAAAAAAAGAGACGGTTAATGGTTTTGACACGATACAAAGTCTGATATTGTGAAGTTTAAACCAAATAAGTCGGTTTCATAAACCATGTGTAGACATCGCGGCATCCTTACAATTGACACTGCTAATACTTAATGTACTAGTACTCATCAACCTGAATATGTTGCAACACAAACTGGTTTCTAGTTTTACTAGATTCTTACCAGCTAGATATGAACCAGTTGTTTCTTATAATCTAAAACCCTTCCAAACAGATCCAAATTATATTTATATTGTTCTTTCGTCCGCAGCAAGGATGTCATGCAATGTACCATAGGAGACGTTTGGTTTGGTTGGGGGGTGCATGTCAACATGTAATCCATGGGCCTGGAAAAGCCATGGGATCGGAAGGGGATTAATTTGGTGTGTGGGGATGAAGAGCAACGGTCGTTGCAGTTGGAGACAGGATTGGACTCCTGGGGGGACATGCTGCCTTGTTTCCAGGGGCGTTGAAAAGCCTGGCTCCCCATAGGCTCTCTTCAATATGGATGGACACCATGATTGTGGTGGTGGTCTGGTTAATTAAGCCCTAATCATGCATTTAAGTGCACTGGTTTTTATCCTAACTATGCAATTAAGTGCAGACAGTGACAAATAAAGTGGATGTTTTCATGGCTTCTTCAGACTTGTTCAGACCGGCATGCATTTTATACTTTCTGAACAATAGTGATGACAGCATACAATGGCTAGACTAGAGTGATCACACTGATCAGTGCAGCGAATGATCGAGTTTGCTAACTAGCCAGAGTTT
Organism: Leersia perrieri; assembly: GCA_000325765.3. Classification (NCBI taxonomy): domain Eukaryota; kingdom Viridiplantae; phylum Streptophyta; class Magnoliopsida; order Poales; family Poaceae; genus Leersia; species Leersia perrieri. The sequence goes on along the minus strand of CM002483.1, from coordinate 15,701,572 downwards.
CTTAAGCAATGGCATGATGATGCTTCAAGCTTCATAGTGAATAAATATACTTGCCCGGATTGAGTAGTACTGTGATAGCATAGCAGCACTACACTGCAAAAAAAAAAAAAAAAAAAAAAAAGCGTGGCCAACTGAAAGGAGGCCGTGCATGTGAGATGAGTCATCCGGAGAAATTTAAAAACTGTGAGTTAGCCCCTTTGCGAAGGTTCAGAATAGATAAATGGATCGAACTGCCTCCACTAAGTCTGAGGCCTTTTCTTTCTTTCTTTCATTCTTTTTTTCCCTTTCCAGGAGATGGTCGACATGCATGGACAGTGGCAAGCAGGAGGCCTTTGTGATGATGCATCACCTGATCATCTTTGTCTTTGCTACATAAGTAACATGAGAAGAGCGAGTAAATCGATGGTATTCTTTCCTTTTTTCTTTTGGTGACAACAAGTTCAGAAAGAATAAGATGATGAAAATATTAGTGGGAAAGTACCCACTTCGATCGATAAATTAGATGACAAATCTAGTTCCGCGAGATCTCAGGAATCAAAATGAATCTGAACATGTTCTTGTTCATAGTACCATTAAGCTTTCTTTTACAATAGAAAACTCATAGAGGAAGTTGCAAAGCATCCATCCGAAATATTTTGATGCACACAAAAAAAAAATCTAGAGCCTAGATGCACACACCTGAACCTAGTGCAGTATGGACATCTGTGTTCGAGCCATGTTACTAGGACATATTTTAGGATTAATGTGACACATTTTAGTACTACAAATTAAGATATAAACCTATCCAACTAATCAGGTTTCTCTTTATATTCGTAGTATTAGGATGTGTCATATTCATCATGAAATGCTTATATTTATGGACGGCATGAGTATTTTCCGAGGGGTTATCATCCCATGCACCTATGCTAACTGTCAAGAACTCCTGAAAGTCCGAAACTCTCTGTGTGACTATGCCTGTCTCATATTCAGGCCTGAAAAGATAAGAGCAATCCTGCAGATTCGCGTAATTCGGCATTACAGTTTTTCTTGGACTCTTCCAATCATCTTAGCAGCTAGCTGTGGATCAGTGGATAGTAGGAGTAGTAGGTCGTTCGATCGAATATCATGGACATTAGTCACTTCGCAATGGGCACCACTGTCCCGTGATCTAATCATGCTAGCCCATTCGATGCATGGTTCGTCAGCGACTGGACTAGATGCCCCACTAAGAAATCACAAGGAACAGGAAAATAATGGAAAAAATGATCTGAAAGATAATAGTAGCTCCTGAAATGTGACCAAAGATAAAATGTGCTTTTCGTATTGTTCATGTTCATCCAATCAACTGTAATGGCAGGTTTGCGTGGACGTCTGTATTAATTTTACGTTTAAGTTGTAACTCTTATTAAAAAAAATGCAATTGTACCTTACGCATAGTCCTGATTAGTTAATTTCAAAGGTTCTGAGGTTTTTGGCCAGAATTATCGATCTTGACCAAATCTGGTATTTGCAAATTATTATAATTTCAAGATTTTCTTTTTAATCCAAAGCATCTGACCCAGACAAAACAATTTATATTTGAATTGAAAAATATATCCTTTCTAACCGGTCCTCAGCTCCGGATGGTTACTGGCCAGTAACCACTTTTTTCAAGAACCATGGTTGACACCCTACAAACCGTCTAAAAAAATTGATACCATTCGGAGGCCAGCCAAGAACAAGAGGTTAATGGTTAATGATTGTCTTAACTGCTAAGTCAGTCAACTTGTTTCCATCTTTATCGAATGCAACATCAACAGCGGGTCAGAAGTCTAGGCATGCAAATATCCCAACCACCTTCAGATAGTTCAGAGCCAGGTGAGGAGTATGCTCTCGAACACCGGTGGGAGATCAGTTTCTTTAATCATGAAATGGACGTGATAAATTGACTGAGAACATCGTTTAATCATTTTCCATTGGGGTTTAGGCAAAAAAACTAAATTGACGTCAAAGTTCCTGACCAGTTCCTCAACCTTCGTCTGTTGTGCTGGAATTATATTTTTGCCTGGTATAGCTAATTGCATTGCCTTAGCAGGTGATTTGTTCATTTTTTGCATCTACACTAATGATAAGAGAATATCTAATGCTTGATTATGGACACTAATAATCATGATTCTTCAAAGATTGTATCATGGGACTAATATTAAAGAAACCGATAAATTGGTCATTTTTTCTTAACAAGAAGATCTGCCGTAACAAATTAAACTAATCAATTATTCTCCTACAAAATAATTAATTAATTTGGCTGAAGGACATACACCGATTGATCTGTACATATAAACAGCCCGTAAATAACTGCTAATAAATTGGGCATTGCAGGCTATAATAATTCAGTTTAGCGATACGTAAAAGCAACAAACTGATAGCATATATACACAGACTTTAAAAAGTACTACTATAATACTTAGCTGGATCTCACTTTCTTTCTTCCTCTAAAAAAAACAAGTACACATATCGATCGAACATGTACTACACCTACTAGTTACGATCAGCTACCAGCCGAAGGATCTACGTCGGATGCAACCTAAAAATGCTCTGATCGAGTCACACCAGATCACCAATGATTAACAATTAGGCTATACTATTAGCTAAAAATTAATTATATTATTAGCTAGGCGATGGCATCGCTGAGCTTTATTTTTTGCTCTTGAGATGATCATGTGCGTGCATGCCTCGCACTAATGTAATTATCGCCGTGTTTGTCCTATATAGCCACCCGTAACCTGGCTTCTCTGTCCATCCAAAAAAAAACTGGCTTCTCTGATACCCTGATTGATTCAGTCCGGATGATTTTTTCATGGCGCATGCAGTGCTCCCAATGTGATTTGATCATCAGGCTAAAAATATCAGTTCCTTTGCATTATTTTTTAGGCATGATGAATGTACGACAATGTGATGTTTACACATTACTAGATTTATGTCCATAGTTTTATTGCGAATGTACAAATCAGTTTGGTTGCCATTACACAATAATGTATTCAATATTGAACAACTTTGCTTCCAATGTAAGCTTGAGATCTTCGACTTATCCTGCCCAGCTGAGATAATTATTTCCTTCTTCCTATCCATAGGGGCTGGATGATGCATTGTTGCACAAAGATTTATGTAATGTAGATAGCGTGAGGTCCGTATTTCAGAGTCCTAATATCCCCAGCTGCCCACTTTTGTTGGATTTTTCTCCATACGTTTAAACAAATCATAGGGAAACTAAAGGAAATACTGGTGGTGTGGTGGTGAAGTTATGGATATATGTCTTCACCCATATTATGCACGTATATAAGTGGACTTTTAAATAAAAATCATATTGTGTATATTAGGGGGCGCATTTACGAGCGTATGATATCCTAAATCATTTAGAAAGATCTAACCGTTAATTAGACACATCGTATATTTATTTTCTTGATTATATTGGTAATTAACTCATGATAATTAAACATGCCATAGGAGGTACAATAGTCTTTTAAGCTTAATTTTCCTAAAATTTAAAATTAATAGGCACGGATTTGTAGCCGTTTTGGACTCTTAATTTAACACTTCTTGTGAGTAATGAAAAGTACTCGGTCAGCAACAAACAAAATCAACGCAACTTGACCGTTCCTTGTTGAGCTAACGATAAAAATCTGGCCTGGGATTGGATGGGTTCGATGGGATCATTCCTTGGCTTCCACTAATAAAACCTACTTAGCCATCGTAATCTCCAGCCGACCACGCCGCGTGCTGACGCCGGCGCGGCCGCCCCCACGCGAGCCGCCTCATCCTCGCCACCCGAATCTCCCCCTCGCGCCACGCGTCGACAAGCGCGCCGCCCTCTCACGTTTACTCCTATCTGTTTCCCCAAGGAAATTTTGACTTGCGCCTTGTATACTACTGTTTTAAGACACTGAGGTCTGAGCTGATATGCACCACGAGATTTGGGGGCTGCAGCGAATTCGGCGCATAAGCCGTAGCAAATTTTTAATTTAAAACTTGTTTGTCCCTTTTTCTTTCCTCTTGATTTTGGCTTATAAGTAATGGTAAAAGAGTCGCATCAAAAATGTTTTTCTAGTTGCCTTTTTTGGCAGTGTAATTTCAAGGCAGATATATACATATCAAACATTTTTTAAACTAAGGATTTCGGAAGATATTTCAAACTTTTAAAAGTCTAACCAAATCATGTACTACTAGTAAACATTAAATATTAGCATTTTACATTATTGGCATAGTAAAAAAAAAGGAGACTAAAATTACGAATGTGAAAGTTTAGAATTTAATTAAACATGTTTTGTGGATCTTAAACAAATATTTTCTAAATTCAAACATTTTGAAAGTCACTTTCTAATTGGACCTATTGGTAGACCCAAAATTCTGGAAATTTCATTTCGAAACGGTAAAACCTAGCTCTAATGTGCTTGTTTAGCTAAGCTTTCGTATAGCTAGCTAGATCCCTCTGTCAAATACTTCAAACTACTAGTACTAATCTTCTGTTTAAAATCTCACTTCACACTAATCTTCCATTGCACAAAAGGGACAGCGCCATTATTAGTTGATGGCATCCCTTGTCCCGTACACACGTGACAGCCATCAACCACATAAGTACATAACCCTTCCAATTAGTTCCAACCGAACCTAATTATCCTAGGGGCATTCCCGTCCATCACCCGTGTATATATACTCCTCACCTCCACCCTTCTTCTCGAACCGTGACCTAATCATCATCGATCACCACCAACTAACCACCACTCTCTCCTCCTCCTCGCTCTTTCCATTTACCCAATTCTCGATCGTGTTACCGATCTAGTCGTCAATTCGTCGATTGATCCATGGCGAAGGTGCACCCCAACTTGCCGGTGATGGCGCCGCCGTCGCCGGCGAAGACGGCGGTGGTCGGCGGCGGTGATGGAGATGGGGATCAGGCGGTGGTGCTGACGGTGTGGAGGAAGTCGCTGCTGTTCAACTGCAAGGGATTCACGGTGTTCGACGCGAGGGGTGACCTGGTGTACCGCGTGGACACCTACGCGGCGGACTCGCGCGCCGAGGTGGTGCTCATGGACGCCGCCGGTGCGCCGGTGCTCACCGTCCGCCGCAAGAAGGCGATCGCGGGCCTCGGGTCCGACCAGTGGCTGGTCTACCCGGGAGACGACGAGGAGACCCGCCGCCGCTCGCCGCCGCTCTACGCCGTGAAGCGCACGCCGCAGTACGTCCGCGGAAACGGAAACGGCAAGTCCATGGCGCACGTCGCGCTCTGCGGCGGCGGCGGCGGAGGGTACGAGGTGGAGGGGTCGTACCTGCGGCGGCGGTGCGCGGTGTACGACGAGCGGCGGCGCGCCGTGGTGGCGGAGGTGCAGCCGAAGGAGGCGGTGGTGGGGACGGACGTGTTCCGGCTGGTGGTGCGGCCGGGGATGGAGGTTTCGGCCGCCATGGCCGTCGTGCTTGCGCTCGACCAGATGTTCGGCAAGCCCTCCCTCCTCAGGAGCTGGTCCTCTTAATAATCAATAGCTTTTTTTTTCTCTCTTTTTTGTGTTCCAATTTGCAACATTGTTTGGGCCTGAGAGAGCAAAAGAGTTGCTCTTGAGCAGTTGCCCTCTTTCTCTCTGATCCAGATATGAAACCTCAGATTGGGTGTCACTGTGCACTGAAAAAGAAATCCCTCTTGGGTGAGCATGGTTGTGTGTATTTTTGCAGCAAACCATGCACTTTGTAATTTGTGAAAAGGGATAAAAAAAATGTAAACATTTCCAAGAAGAAAATCGAAAAAGGGGTTAAAAATTAGGCAATTCCCTGTGTGTATATTGCTCTATTTCTTACTCCAGCTATCACTGTTTGCCAAGCATAATTTCCCCGATCACTACAAGAATTGAGCAATCTACTGTACAAATTCATCCAGGATCCATGCGTGATGCGTCCAAAATATGCCCAAAACATGGAAATCATTTTAACCACTACATTTCTACATATTCTTTACAGAATCTGAAACCTGAACTCCATGTCTGAACTCTGAAGTCCGAGCATCAAACTCTGTCTGTTCTCAACCTTCTGTCTGTTCTCGACCTGCTGTCCTGCTTCAGTCTGAAACCTGAAGTACAGTACTACTACACCTGAACTCTGAAAAAAGTTGGTGCCTTGTTCCTTTCCATATTAGAGACAAACGTCGCCGCCCTAGCACTCGGACAGGCTGCATATGAGCTAAGGATGATATATGCAAACAGGCTGATGATCATCATGACTTCATGAGCCTCCTCCTCTTCCCTCGCCGAAAGTCGCTCAACCACCATGGCAAATCCACTGGCCGGGCACGGTCAGTCAGCGTCATCTTGGCTTAGCTTTAGACCGACGGTTGCGTTGCGTCCTGCTCAGTGGAGCATATACGGCGCCGGGATTGTCACAGTTTGACAGTTGTAGTCACTTGCTTTGGATCACTGAGGCTCTGTTTGGAATACGGGAAAATTTTCGTGGCTCTTTCGGGGAATTTCACGTTGAATTTCTACCCGTTCTGAGATCACTATTCATTCTTTTTGTATGCTGAATTGAGAATTATACTACTATCTGCACAGTGCCACAGTGTACTGTACTCGTGCAAAATTTCCTACGATGCTATTCAGGTCTAGCTTGGTGGATAGCGTCCCACTTCACTCGAAATGCTGCTTTTCTCATAAACTTCTGCTCCTTCCTTTCTAGCTTAGCGTATCAACGTCGTTATTGACTTGACATCTGCAATATCTCTTCACGTATGCGTCTAGTTTATCAGAGTAACAGGCCGACATGGTACTGTTATATGGTCTGATCTGAATGAAGCTGGTCGGCACAGGTATTTAACAGCACAAATACAATTCTAATCGTGCTAATAAGGAAGCACCCAACCATCAAATGATCCTAAAAGTTGAGAGAAATGAATGGGGAATTCTGATATAACAACTCTCATCTGATTAAGGGTGAATAGATTAACATGGTGCCCCTATGAACATGCCATGTTAGTGTTACTGAAAATTGCTGATCACCTTGGGATCAAAAACCATATCTCTACTGTTTAACCAGATCCTCTGCTACTGAATATTCTACATCATGCAAAATTGCAAATCATAGAAAATAATTCGTGGCAAAAAAAATATTCAGTGGCATCAGTAGTGACTACTAGTACTTCTAGACTAGTATCTGACAACAACTAGTATGAAGAAAAAAATACAAATGACACTCATCTTTCATATCTACCTGAAAGCCTGAAAGTGATATACAGTAATATCACAAGATTTCCTCCCTTCTTTAGAGCAGAACAACCTTTGAGTCTCTGACTAACTAGTGACCAGATTAACATAGCAATACCAACACGATGTGTTACTGAACATTACTGATCACTTCGGATCAATAACTGTCTCTTAACTGTTTAACCAATTCTTCTGCCACTGAAATATACCCAGAATTCTACATCATGCACATAATAGTTTAAAAAAGTAATGGCCAAGAAAATAAATTCAGTGCCATTAGTAGCACTCCTAGCCAAGCATCAAAAGACTAATTACTTGCTGGCTAATTCTCCATTGCCATTCAACCAATCATAGAACAACTAGTAATATGAAGAATGGACAAACAAATTATATGCATCTTTCACAGATAGCTGAAAACCTGAACCTGAAGTATAGTGTTATCGAGGTAGGAATAACTGAAAGCTTGACATGCCAAATTATGGACAAGCAAAGAATACTACAAATGCAGTTTATGAAATCGGTTGCAATCACTAAAGAAGTCTGCTTTATATCCTTCTAGTAATAACTTACCACAGCCCCATCCCAAACAGAGCATACTATTTACTGTCTTTGTAGATGGAAGATCATTTCATTGATTGGCTTTGTAAGAAAGCCAACATATTTACTTTTTTTTAGAGGAACATACTTCTTACTGGTAACAAAGCACTTTATCACATCGCATTATTATTGACATCAATCCAAATTATAACTGACAATCACTGCTGCATTCATCTAACTCATCAGATTACACTGCATTCGTGCATCCGCTTAACAGGTGACTACTGGTGACTAGATTAGCATAACGTTATCAATAGGATGTGTTACTAAAAATTTCTTACCACTTAAGATCAATTATTATCGATTAACTGTTTAATCAGTTCCTCTGCGGCTATCTTGTACAGTAGTACTCAATATTCTGCATCATGCACATAGTAAGGGAAAAATCATGGCAAAGAAAATAAATTCAGTGGCATCAGTAGTACCCTAGTATTTACAGAACAATAAACAGCACAATACTAATTATTTAACACGGTCTAACTTGCTTGTTGCCATTCAACCGATCAGACAACAACTAGTATGAAGGAACAAAAGATAAATATGATGCATCTTCGGCAGCTACCTGAAAGCCTGGAACCGGTGTATATGTTACTATCAGTACGAACAATTTGAACTTGACATGCCAAAGCGAAGAATACAAGAAATGCAGTTATGAAATATGCAGCAGTCACTAAGAATTCTTCATAGATCATCATAAGAAAGGCACAATCATAAACACAGCCCCAACATGAGCTTACAACAAGAAACTGTAAGTCTTCTTTCAGAAAAGAAAAAACAAGCAACCGAAAGCAATTATTCGCCTTCATCGCAAAACCATTTGATGCATATCATGCTTCTTACTGCTAGTTAAGCACATTCTCACATCACATTATCATTGATAGCAATATAATGATGTACTAATTCAATCCAAACCATGACTGACAATCACAGATGAATTCATGTAATTCATCAGATCACACTGAATTCATGTAATCCTGACTGGAAAGCGTTTTCTGCTACAGAAGGAGAATTGCCTACCTAACTCCAGCATTCTACTGAGACGATCTGGAACTGAAACAACAACTACCGACTGATCAGCTAGCAACGACAACATCATCGATCGAAGCAACAGCAGGCGGATTAGAACACTAGTACATCACATCAACTCAGCCCGATCGACAGCAAACATACCTGTACTGTACCACGGGGATCGAAGTAATTTGAGCACTTTCGAGGGAAAAGCCAAACCGGCGGCGAGTAGTTGGACGGGCCTCGTCCCGGGAAGAAGTTGTCGACGCACGGAACAGCAGCCTCCCCCATCCACTTCCCGCTGTCATTGCAAGGGTACTGCCGGAATTGGGGATTCAGGAACATTGCCCCCTCATTGTGGAGTCTCCCGTCATCCAGGAAGTAGACGCCCTCGTTGAACCCAATCCACGGAAACTTGGCCGCATCGTAGGATCTGGAGCAGCCTCGCGCGACGAACAGCACTCGCCCACCCAGCGAACGACGAGGCGCCGTCGTTGCTAATGGGCGTAATCCCCGGCGGCGGCGGAGGCACCATCTCGAACACCTTGAACGTCGAAGTCGGCGGCGACAGCGGCACGGGATGAGGAGCGAGCCTGGCCACCATGAGGAGATTCCCGCGGGACTCGACCAGGTAGCGGACAGCGACGGCGTTCTCGCCGTAGTCGTTCCGTGAGAAGCGGAAAATCTCCATGGGTGGTTCATCCAGAACGCCGTAGAGGCCTTCGCGGAATTCCGATAGCCGAAACACATGGAGATTTTATTCTCCGGTGAGGAAATAGAAGGCTCCGCCGTGGTGTATCACATCCTCCAGACCTGACGAACCACCGGCGACGACGGCGGCGTCAGTGCTCCTCGCGACCGGCGGATTCGAACCCATGCGCCAGAACGCGTGAACGCTTGGGTGGGGGGAGTGACCATGGGGATGGTGTAGACGATGGCGGCGCCGACGCAACTCTCGCGCTTCGGTGGCGAAGAGAGGGTCGCCGCGGCCATGACGATGCGCATGTCCGGCCGATCAAGTATCTGGACGAAGTCGGGGATGTGAAGTTGCTGGACGGTGCGGAGGCTGATCATCCCGTGCTTCATGGTCTGGTAGATGGCGAGGAAGAGCCAGCCGCCGCGGTAGCGGGCGGCGCGGGCGTAGCTCGGGACGACGAAGCCGCGGGTGGCGTGGGTGCGGCAGCCGCGGAGAGCGCACGAGAAGGAAGGCCCTCCTCCTCCGTCTCTCGCGACGAGGATCCACGGGAGGGGCGTCTCCTCCGGCCGGGGCTGCTGCGGCTTGATGGCGTCGCGCCATGAGTGGCAGATTCGTGCCATGCGGCGCCGGGCGACGAGGCACGGGAGGCGCGCGTGGATGATGCGGAGGGCGTCCGGGATGAGGGCGCGCGGGGGCGATGGCGCCTGCGCGTCCATGGCGGAGGCGGAGGCGGAGCGCGACGAGGACGCGGCGTCGTTGTGTACCATCCTGTCTGATTCCGTTTGGATGCTTCTCGAAGCAGAGGATGGGAAGAGGACGGGGGCTTTGGTATGGAAGAAGCAGAGGACAACCGTATATGCAATTGGGCTCAATTTATAGGGCCAATTTGGGCCTTAAGTTTGAATGAAATGCTCTTTGCTGACCGCCCCGTGAGGAAAAGCTGTTTCACACATTATTTGCTCTGCTCTGAAGTGTCGATACATACATTGGATGCTTATATTTGCATTCCATCTGTGATTCTTTTACATAATGAAATTCGTTCCGGCCCGTTACTTTAAAAAAGCTGTAATTAATTATTATAAAATTTATGGGGCTAACAACATTGAATTACAACGGTACCTAGCTTGATTAAAAAAAAAAGATTACTTTATGGCTGGTTGAAAATAGCATAGCCATTGTTTCTACCATATGCTTATAAGATGCATGTAGTATATTTCTCAAACTAAAATAGTAGATTCTTCGAAAATAGTAATCAATTTTTATACAATCGAGTCCTACTCTCATTATCATTGACGAGCAAACGCCAACCAAAGCAAAATAAGCGTCGGAGATTAGCTAAGTTATAAACAACAATCATTAGTCTAGAAGTTTTCACCATTAAGCGAACCTTGACGTTACAACATAGATGGACCTCCACTAAGATGTGTCTATGAAAGGCTGCAGCATCTGAAACATTGTCATCATTAAATTTTCACCTGGAGAGTTTACCTTATGACACACGAGTGACAGAAAAGGTTCCACGACAGGCCGACGCCTAAGAGCATTCCGACATCGCCTTCAAAACAATAAGTAACGTCTACCGTCGTCACCGATATCGGTTAACGGCCCTCGTCGGTAGTCGACTCCCGCAAGGCGCCCGTGCCTGCCGTAGTGCCGTCGGCTGACGGCCGGGCAACGCCACCACTGACGCACGCCGTTGGCCACCACAACACTGCCCCGCCCCCAACAGATCCACCACGGAAACGGCAAACCCATCCACGGGGGCGCACAAACAGCAGCACAGGGGTCACCGTGCGTTAAGTTGTCGTCCCCAACGCCACGGCATCTACGAGCCGCCGCTCCGTCGCCAAAGAAGTAGATGCCCTCCTCGAACCCCGGATGTCTCTCTCGCCACCCCCTTCGTACCATCTAGAGCGCGACGAACAGCACCCCCCACCCAGCGATTTCAGGCAGCCCGTTCCAGGCGCGCGTACGGGTCCTCGGCGTTGCTGATGGGCGTCACCGGCGAAGAGTGCCACCTTACCCAATATGTCCGATTTTGGACAGGAAAACAAACTGGAAAGCAGGCTACGGTAACAGAAGCAATTCAGCTTCATTGCAAAAACCACTTTATTCAAAGCGTGCTTCCATCAGAAAAACTAAGCACGGGTAATCGAGCTCATGTTCTCATTTGCGTTAGTATTGACTGACTGCATATACAATGATGTTCTCACGTAACCCATTCATCAGATTTTGTAACAACTTAAGTCTGAAACTCTGAATAAAAAATATTTTCAACAACAATAAAGGAGAATTAATTGTACTAAGTGACTGATAATTTTCAAGTGAGATCTCGACTGAAACACGCTTATCTCGGCAAGACTACAATATCCATCCATAGCAGTCAAACTCACTTATATTACAACGATGCTGGCACCTCGTCGGGCCTTGCTCCAGGAACAGGAAGAGGTTGTCCAATCGGGAAACCGCCTCCGGCAACGCCGGCCACTTCCCATTTGGATTTGAAATTTGGAAAATGCTCAAGTCTATTAGGCCGTTTATTATCTCCCGATTATGCAGAGAAATAGTTGGATATGCAGCAATAAGGTTTCAGTATTCACTGATTACTTGCTCTTGTGAATATGTAATAGGCTCACTGGTCCAGATACACAAAAGCCCAATTCTAGTCGTGCTAACACTAGTAATCAAGCAACTAGCTATGAGCTATCCAATGAAATAATTTCGTGCAATTAGCTGTTTATTCTGTTCCAAGTTAGGGAGAGAAATCATCTAGAAGCAGAAACATGTCAGCACAATAAGCAACAAAAATGTCAACACAATGAGCAAAAAATATTCACTGAAAGTTTCTGATCATTCGGATCAATAACCAACAACTTGTGATCGGAAACACAGCATTATCCATCACAGAAATTTACAAAGAGCCATAAGCTAAGAACATCTCAGACAAAGCAACAGGAACCTAGCCATAAGCTAAGAACATCTCAGACAAAGCAACAGGAACCTGACGGGCCTTGCTCCGGCAGGAAGTTGTTCACGCCATGAACTGAATCCGCTTGCCGGCGTCGCTGCGGCGACCTATGTCCGGCGGAAAATTGCCGCCACGACGACAAAGATGATCGTCCCGACGCCGGCTACCCATAGGGACCAGTTCCTGTTGTCCGACGGAGATGGAGCCGTCGCCGGTGTGGTGGTGGTCGAGGGCGGCGGAGATGGTGTCGCCGATGGCTGCCGAGACGACGTAGTGGGAGGGGGAGGCCTGGTGGTCGGCGGGTGCTTGGCCTCGCCCTCGGCGCTCGTGGTCGCCGGAGGCGGCGGAGGGTGCTTGGCCACGCCCTTGGCGCTCGTGGTTGGCAGAGGTGGCGACGGCGGCAGGTGCTTGGCCTCGCCCACGTCGCTTGTGATCGGCGGAGGGTGCTTGGCCTCGCCCTCGGCTCTCATGGTCGGCGGAGGCGACGGCGGCAGGTGCTTGGCCTCGCCCTCGGAGCTCGTGGTCGTCGTGCTCGGCGCCGTTGGCCGAGTCGCCGTTGGTGGAGTCGCTGTAGGTGACGTTGCTAAGCTGGGCTACGACATATCTCTTTGGCGGCGCCGCGTCTTCACCCTACCCGTCCCGTTGGGTGAGGATGCCGATGTATTGGAAGCCCACGGTCTTCTCCGTACCGTCGAATTCCGGTAGCCGGAACAGCTCGCCGGTGAGCGGGTTGCAGATGAAGCTCGCGAAGTGCTCGTAGACGGTCTTGATGGCGTCATCCCTGGTGAGCGCCGGAATCGGATGTCCATCTTCGGGATGGATACGTGAGCCGGACCAGGGAAGCAGGCCTTGAATGTGTAGACGAGGAGGAGGCCGTCGCCGCTCGTGGCGAGGACGCCGCGGCCACGGAAGGTGACGCGGCTGTCGCCGGAGATTTTCGCGTGGTCATTGACCGCTATGGCCCTCGCCGGGATGGTGACGTGGGAGGCGCGCGGGGGCGGCGCGAGGGAGAGGGACACGCCGGGTCCGGTGGACTCCTGCGCCGTCAAGATCCGGTGGATCAGAGCCCACGGAGGATGCGAGGTGGCAGCGGTGGAGAGGGCGCGGCGCAGGCGGCCGGAGGCGGCGGCGGCGGCGGAGAGGCCATGAAGGAAGAGCATTTTGGAGGAGAAGAGGAGGAACCACCACCTAGTCACCGTCTCACCGAGGCAGCTAGAAATCGGAGGAGAAAAGCTTGCAAAGTGTTGCAAGGCTTACAAGAGAAGAGTGCTTTTTTTTTAATGGCTTTTTGGAGTTTGTCTTTTAGCAGGACTGCTGGATGAATGGAGAGAAAGTGGTCCATGTAGACTCGCTCGACCGAGTCCTGAGTAGTAGTGCGCAGTGGTGTCACACTGTCACGGGGCAAAGAAGAGGTGTATGGGTTTGCTCCAAACTTGCAACTACTACAAGAAAATTTTCAACGGGCCAACAAACAGGTTCACCATGCCGTATTATTACCGTGTGCTAACCGCAGTAATAAAACCCTATCGTAACAGGGTACCATGGTAATCATGGCATAGTTTATTAAAATTTGTTAAATTTGTTTAAAACTTACAAAAAATTAATAAATTTTTCATGGTTTGCTGGTTACCGTGTGGTAATTGTCGTCCGTTGGCGAACGTCAAAGCTCCATAACATGATGACCCCTATCAATAAGTCAACAGCAATGGTCCACCAAGAAGTGGGAACAACCTACAGGAGAGTAAGAATGGAGTTTCACTAGAAAGAACTGTGCTTTTTCTCTTCATATATAATCGCCATGGTCAATGTGCTTTTTTTTCACTTCTTATATCGCCATTAGCCATGATTGTCCAATGGCTAACGCGGCAATGACCATATTCTCTAAGAGAAATTTTACTATTAACATATAAAGTTCATTATCCTTGATCTATATGTCAGTAACATAGTCATTCTAACTTAAATTAGTATTCACAGTCAAGGATCTGATAAACGTGAGCTATAATTGATGTCAATCTCAGCCGCAGATGTTCCATCGTAATTACCGATCAGTATTTTTCCTAAAAAAAACTGAACAGTCGATTAGCAATGTAAGAAAGTAAACTGAATAATAGTACCAATTGTCACATCTGTTTTCGTATCATAATAGTCATTCATATACCCTATCCTCATTCTCCTATATTTGATGTAATGTCAAACAAAAAAAAAAGAGGTAGTAAATTTAAAGTAAACCCACCGATCAGTTGAAACAATACGAGTATACGACAGTACAATGCTTATACTGATCTGGTCCTTTTGAGGAATCATACAGATCTGTTGCAACAATACGACCATGGTTATCTTAGGCCTTGTTTAGTTGGTGAAAAAAAATTTGGTGAAAACACCACATCAAATGTTTGACCTGGTGTCAGGAGGATTTTTCGGACACGAATGAAAAAACTAATTTCATGGCTAGCCTGAAAACCACAAGACAAATTTTTTGAGACTAACTAAGCCATCATTAGCACATACGAGTTATTGTAGCACTTATGGCTAATCACAGTTTAATTAGGCTTAAAAGATTCGTCTCGTAGTTTACAACCTAACGGTGTAATTAATTTTATTTTTTATCTATATCTAATGCTTTATGTATGTGTCCAAACATTTGATGTGATGTTTTTGGGTGAAAATTTTTGGTAAGTGCATAACCTTCTTTTTTTTCTTTTTTTTGAGCAAACTAAACAGGGCCTAAACAAGTGAACATGACGAATGATTAGATTTGCCACAAAACATGATTTGCATTTAAACACACGTGCTGCCCTGTGACGGTTACCACACGCTGATTGAATTGACATTCTACTACGATCTACGGATAACTGATAACAGGTCTGCAGGCAAAGCCCCCCCAAAACTGAAGAAACTGTCAGAATTTTCCCCAAAACGAGAGTTTATCATCTGCTTCCCCAAAAAGATAGTTCGACAATACCAACATCAGCTTCCTAATCCATCAAAATGCCGTCTCTTAATCTTAAAAACCTGAAAAGGAAAATGGTGGACACCTGAATAACCATACGAGGGTGATTTGTTTCGGTAATGATTATTATTATGCATTACACGGTAAAAACTTAAATATCATCTGCAATTCTGGCCAATAATATTTTTAGAATTTTTTAGGAACAATATTTATATGACAAGGAAAGACACGTGAGGCCTTAAGTGCTAAGGCCTTCTCAAGGTACTCACATTTTCCAATTTTCATGCATTTAATCATGCTTGCTAGTTGAAGAAATAGTAATATACCTTAGTTAGATATACAACTAATTAATAATAGTAATGGAGTAAATTAGGCTGCTGGGAAAGATGAAGTATCTACTTGGCTCTGCCTGAACGGACCTGTCAGCCAACGTCTCATTCTTGTCAGTCAACTTCTCGTTCTTGACATTGTTCTTAACTGAAAGGTTAATCATTAGTGTAAGAACAAAAATTTAGCAATGGCCAACAGTTGGTAATATCACCATAAAAGAGTTATAACACGTGGATTTGTCCACTCCACACTCCACATACAATAATTCACGGGTTTGTGAAAAGATATGCCATTAACACAAAGAGCAATAAACTTGCAAGTGATATTTTTTCGCCAAACATTACATTGCGAACTATAAATACTTTGTCAAATATACCAACAATTTAAGCTTACTCTATGTAGATGTAAGAAAAATATAGAAACCTAATTATAATGACATGGTTGTAATTTTTTATATTTATAAGAGCAAAGTGACATGTGAGGAGTAGCCTAACCTAGTGGCAAATAGATAAATTTCCCTACGTTTAAGCCTTCCTTCCTTCTCCGCAGCAACGCCCAACCCACCGCCGCCGACGCCGTCGTGTCCGAGAACCCCACCGCCGCGTTTCACGCTGTCCGGTCCTACCCTCCTCTCCTCACCCCCGATGGCGTCGAAGCTAGCGGCTTTGCGGTCGACCCTCCGCGAGCTGTTCGGCCTCCGCAAGTGCCTCGGCCAAGGAGGCGGCAACTTCTGTTGCCACGGTGAGCGCCGCGGTCGAGGAGATGCGCCGCGCGCCCCCGAACGCTCAGCGCGAGGCGTACTACGCGGAGTGCCTCACGCGGGTAGAAGGAAGCCTCGTGATCAGGACGTTCACCGTGCTGAATACCGCCGCCACAACGATCGTGCTATTCGAGAGGTTTTCTTCACCAGCGGCGCGGCTCGAGGATTGCAGCCTACTGAAATGCATAAACAGCCAAATACACACGTCAGGAACAAATCTGCCCAAACAATATAGAACTCAAAAGCGTCTGTTAGGGAACCTTGTGATATGATCCATAACGGACGTAGAAAGAGCGGCAGCGAAGCTTGTGGACCTGTTGGGCGCTGATGACTTCGATACAGGCGTCGAGGCGGCAATCTCCGCGGCGGCGGCGGAGATCGCCGCGACGGCCGCCTTCTCGGCCTTCTTCACCTCCTTGGCGGTGGAGATCGCCGCGGCGGAGATTGCCGCAGCGGCGGCCCTCATCTCCTTGGTGGCCGCCTTCTCAGCCTCTCTTATCTCCGCCGCGGTGGAGATAGCAGCGGCAGAGATCGTGGCGGCGGCGGCCTTCATCTCCTCGCGGGCCGCCTTCTGAGCCTCCTTCACGGAGATCACGGTGGCGGACAATCCAGCGATTTGGGCATTTGGTTATGTGGGGATTTGGAAAATTTGATTATGTGGGTTAGAAATTAGGGGCTGTTTGCAATACATATGGGAAGAACTAGTTATGAGACGTATCACATATGTGGGGGCATTTGGTTTTAGAAATGAGTGGGTAGTTGTTTTTCCGGTTTGTTGTTTGATAAGCACTCTGAATTCTGAGGCAGTGTTCTAGATGTATTCAATGTGCTAGTATACCACTGCCCATCACATGGTGCATGGATGTTAGGACATGTTTGGTGTATTATCAATAATCATCCATAACTTTTTTAAAAAATCTGTTCTGCAGATTATCATAATTGTTACTTGTAGGTGCAAATGAACATGTTGGTAATCTTGTTCTAAAATCAGTACATTTGATTGTAGTTCAGTTCTGAAATATGGACATTTTCTGTAGTTCCATTCTGTATTTTAGTTCTGAAGTGTTGGCAATTCAATACTTGCACGGTTACACCTGAACCCAGTACTTCGTATAAGTTCATTTGTATTTACTCTGGGTAGATCTTAAAACTCTATCCAATCTAATCTGGGTAGCTCAGTGTAAGCTGAAACTCTATCCAATCATTACTTGATACTCAGCTTACTTTCAGTGTAAGCTGAAAATATGAATTGCTACTGAAATCTGAAGCTCAAATTCAGTTCTGAAATCTAAAACTCTAGTTCAGCTGGAAATCATTACTTGATCTGGTTTTAAGTTGTGGCACATGAATCTCTAGTTCATTTTGTGAAATCTGAGTATAATCTGATTTTATGTTTGAACTTTTTTTATATCGTGTACTTCCTCTGATTTTAGTACTTTCACCCCAGCAGGAGAAAGTAAGCTGCGGAGGTCCAATATCTACGTTCCCTGAGCAGGAGCTGCTCATCATCGATCTCTTCACCAGTGGTTTTCCTGCTAAGCTTTTTCCTTTTGCCTCCTGTCCAACAAGAACAGAATCTGATGTGGGTGGTGATTGAACTGTTCAACTGCTTGCATGTTTGCATTAACTGAAGTTTTTGCCCCTGCCCCTGCCACTGTATGTTCTGTTCCTGCAGTTAGTCATATTCAACGATTTCTCTGTCTGCCTTTGGATGGAATACTTCTAGTATTTGATTAACTGATATGCTTGATCGTTGGCACAATGGCTGAATGGCATGTAGTTCTCTTATGTTGTCTTTAGAGATTCGGTTCTTCTGGTTTGCGTCATTTCTCAGTACCGGGCATGTCTTTCCTCTCAGATTTTTTGGATTGCGTGCTCAGATGTGGGTGTATTTTGGCTTGGATACCCATTTCAGTGCAACATGATATTCTTCTCTGTTGTTCATGCATTTCCGTAGATTGCAATTACACCCCTCGATTTGGGCATTTGGCAGTAACAAGATGTGAAACTTACGTGGGGATTTGGGCAATTGGACTCTCTGGGTTACAAATTGGGCATTTAGTTGCAACACATCTGTGAAGATACTAGTCATGAAACACTGAGACTTATGTGGGGCATTTGCTTTCAGAGATGAGTGGACCCATGTGATATATGTTCCTGCAAACCTTGATCCCTCTTTGTTCCGCAACATCTGGTGTTTTTTTGGTTTGTTGTTTGATACGCTTTATGAATTCTGAGGTGTTTTAGATGTAGTGTTTGATACATTGGCTATAAGCCAAGCCAATATGTGTGTGGCTGTTCCTTTTTAGAGCATGGTTTGTAGTGTACTAATATTATGATCTGATGCTCTTAAGGTCCATAAATCTTAATGATCACTGCCGATTACAAGATGCATGTGTGTTGTGCGATGTTTAATGTTTTTTTCAATTGTCATCTGGAATTTGTGCGTCGGGGGATGTCTGCTCTGTTTTTCATAACATATTTTAATTTGATTGTAGTTCAGTACTGAAATCAGGAAATTTGCTGTAGTTCAATTCTGAAATCAATACATTTGCTCTATTTCAATTCTGAAGTGTTGACAATTCAGTACTTGCATGGTTACACCTGAACTCAGTACTTGATACAAGTCCATTTGTATTTACTCTGAGTATATCTTAAAGTTCTATGCAATCTAATCTTGAACCTTCTACCCAGTATAAGCTGAAAATATGAATTGCCACTGAAATCTGAAGCTCTAGTTTAGCTGTGAATTCATTACTTGATCTGTTCTTAAGTTGCATTTAGTTCTGAGTTTATCTGAACCTTCAAATTTGAGTTCAATCTGGAAATATGAGTTGTCATTGAAATATGAAAATCTAATTTAGTTCTGAAAACTGAAGTCTGAAGCTCTAGTTTATTTTTTAATTTCGTATAATCTGAAAAATGTCTGTAATCTGTATTGACATGGAAGGCATCAAAGTTGTGACTCTAAGAGAGCGAACCTTTAGTATCTTGCAAATGCACTAAACGTGAACAGCGCACAACGTTTCTGAATTCTGGATAGAGTGAGTACTGTCTGGATAGAGTGAGCTTTCTCCTTTGTTATATGTTCTCATCATCCATGGTAGCTTGTTCGGGCCATGTGACACATACCCAGCGGTACCAACCGATAACCATCGAGACAAACCTTGATCCGGTTCCATCCGTAGTACGCTGATACCCCTTTCCTCTCCCCTCAATTCCATCTTCGCTGCTCCTCCTCCGGCGTTCTCCGGAGACGATGACGTGCTCCCTTCTCCAGCAAGGTCCCTTCGCACGGAGACGTATGCAAGCAAGACGGCACACGGAGCAAGTGGCAGCATTGACGGCGAGCTCTGCCTCCGCACCGTTGACCATACCAAGCCACGGCACGATCGAGCGAGTCAGGGGGGGATCAGGGGAGCCGAGGCCGAGCGGAGCGATGCCCTTCCACGCCTTCCACCTCCCTCTGTCGAACGAGCCGTCGCACCTCTGCGCACGGCAAATTTGGTTTCCCAGTGGCAACCCTGCTAGTTCATTTGATGTGGACGTCGCAAGTTATTCAAATGGGCCGTCAGCCAACGGAACATGTGGGCTGTAGCCCCGTATGGCCAAAGCACCAAAACTGCCAAACATCTGAAACCCTAGAATATTTTTGGCGGGAAACTGGTGACGTGGTTCTATCTGGTCGTTCAAACTGGTGGTGATCTCTTCGGTTCCAAAAAAAGGAAGGAAAATTTCACCTCCCGTTCTGCTGTAATCGTACGAACGATTCAGAAAGAGGAACTGCGGAAGCCGGTTCCACGAACCAACGCCCTTTACTCCTGTAGGCTATTCTGTAAGATTACCTCCGATGGTGAACGACGTCGCTAGCATAGGAAAGATTTAATTGCCAGGCTATAGTGTTGTCCATCACTCACCTCTATCACTGCCACAACTGCCAAAGCTCCTGACAATCTATTTTTTATTCTTCTCTCATCCACGTCGGCTAGCGATAACGATTGCCCGTTGGAGGCAGCCTAACTGACAAAAGGGACCGAGAAAGTTGATCTCGCTACACGGCTACACCCGCATAGACCAAACACTACAACATAGTATACATTTTGAGGCACTCTATTTGAGGCAGATTTGGACAACCTGCCTCAAAATACTTCTTGGAGGCAGAGGAGTTTGAGGCAGACAAGTGAGCCTCAGGCAATTACGGCTAACAAATCAGCCTCAACTAGCTTTTGAGGCAGCCCAGCCCATAAGCAAGCAGCCTCTGAAAATGGATGAGCGAAAATAAAAAAAATAAAGGGGCCACCCACAACATAGGCAACTTTCTCCAAATCTTCGACTCCTCCGTCACGACCCAAAATCTGAGAAAATTTAACTATTTGCCACTTTTAGATTTGGGTACTCTTCAAATGTCACTATTAGATTTGCTCCTACAAATATGCCACTAGAGAGAGATTATTCTCTAATATCTTGTCACTTTTGCTGACTTGTCATGCCAAGTCATCTTGGCAGTGTGGACATGGCACATGAAATGACCAATCTACCTTTAAGAAAAGCTGTTAAAACCCAAGTACTGGAAAATCGATCCCCCAATCCCTTTCAGGTACCCTCCCGTCGTGAGCTACTGAAGAACTAGCGCCAACACTGGCATGTCGCCATTCACTGCCGCCCTGAGTGTTCATCCCCGTTTCGCGCGCCCCCGCCTGCTTCTCACGCGACCACACGCTGCTGGCAATGATGTCGATGAGAACGGCCACTGCAAAAAAAAATAAAATCATGACGATGGCCAAAGAAATGAGCCCCAACATATCAATTCATTACGAAGATGCAAGTGCTGGAGGAAGCAAGCATGCATCAATCAATTCCATCGAGATGTTTGTTTCTACTCGTATCAATCTTTATGAGAGATGCTCACGGATCTCGGATGTCCATGTCCATGGTGATCATCACCGCCGCGGCGTCGTTCCCAATTCTTGTGCAAACTGTTCTCAGAGGTGGTAGTTGTTTAGAGGGGTAGTCTCACATGCCCTGTTTATGCTGCCGAGCTGATATAGTGTGACAAGTCAGCAAAAGTGCCAAAATATTAGAGAATAATCTCTCTCCAGTGGCATTTTTGTAGAAGCAAATCTAATAGTGGCATTTAGAGAGTAGCCAAACCTATAAGTGGCAAATAGTTACATCACTGCCATCAGCGTGTGGTCGCGCGAGAAGCAGGCGGGGGTGCACGAAACGGGGATGAACACTTGGACAAGGCGGCAGCGAACGGCGACGTGCCACCGTCAGTGCTTGTTCTTCAGGAGCTCACGACGGGACGGTAACTGAAAGGGACAGGGGAATCGATTTTTCAGTGCTTGGGATTTAGCAGCTCTTCTCAAGGGTAGTTTGGCCATTTCACATGCCATGTCCACACTGCCAAGCTGACTTGGCGTGACATGCCAGCAAAAGTGGCAAGATATTAGAGAATAATCTCTCTCAGTGGCATATTTGTAGGAGCAAATCTAATACTGGCATTTGAAACCTAAAAATGGCAAATAGCAAATAGTTAAATTTCCCCCAAATCTGCGAGCGAGGCTGCGACATATCCGCCCCCAAATCCTTGACTCCTCCGCCGCGACATCGCCGCCGCTATGCACTTCCATCTCACCTCCGTCCACCCCCACCCTTGCGAGCCTCGCCATGCGTCGCCATCCACACTGCCGCTCTACCGGTGTCATCTTCGGACTGATGCCGCTCGCTACCTCCCTCCTTCCCCGTCAGTCTTCGCTGTTCTTCCTAGCCACCGCCCCCTCCACATCGGCGTTTCTGTAGGTCGTTTGTGGCTTTGTGCTCGCACTTGTGAGAACTATGCAAGGCCTCCACAGCTGCAAGATGTTTTTGGTTCGTGTCGCCACCACAACCACGGAAGGTAAAACCCTAATTCCAATCTTCACAATTCGTCAATTCGAATACCCATGTGCCCTATCGTGTTGAATGTGCATCACTGCTCTACATGATTACTCGGCATGTTTTTTTTTATTTATCTCTGTGAGATCCTGTGGACTTTTTAAAATTCTAATTAGTGCATGGATGGGTGCAATTTTAAAATCCTCTACACAAAATTTCTCGAATTCCCATAATTTCATTGCAAGTTTGCACTGTAATTATAGAAGAATCCAATTTTGTTTTACATCTGAGAAAGAAGAAATCCTAAGATTAGTTATAGGATGTCAACAAGTATTGTTTGCAGTATCCTAAATGTTAATTATTGTTGTGTTGGCAGACCAGCAGAGTAGGCATGGGCCGATGGCTGGAACGGCCAGTGAATGATTGGATTCAGACACTGGAGTATACCATCAGTTCTTGTCTGCATTCAGATGTTACATTTGTGCTTGAATCAGATGGTACAGTTCATAGATGGATCAGTTATCTGAGCTTCACAAATTTTGGTTCATGTTTTGATTTGCAACTTGTCAGACCCGGGCATGATGGAGATTGGTAATGGCAGGATGACTAGCGCCGAGTACATCGTCCACTTCAACCTTTGGGCCATCTCCAAGGAGACGGACTGACAGATGATTTGCGTTGCATTGCTCTGCCTCTGACACAGTGACACTAGCAGAAAGATCAAACATTTTCCTTTCTATAGAATCTCACCTAGTAGTTCGTTCAAACCTCACCTAGCCTCATCTTTCCCTGTATTTAATTTCCAGGCTCCTCTCATCATCGGGTACAACGTGAGGCACATTTCACAAGAAACATATGACATCCAGGCGAACATGGAGGTCATTGCCATCAACCAAGGTACTCCGTAACATGTAAACATAGCTGTCTAGCTGAAAATGCGGCTCTTCCTTGCAACTGTTCATGCTGTGAGTTTCAGAATTCTTGATCCTTGCAACTCCGTTAGTTTTTAGAAATTCTAAGATTAATCCTATAATTTACTTGTTCTCCAATGCGCATGGACTCGATAAACTGGAATCTTGCAGTACCGTGCGCTGACAATATGCATGGAAAATTACATGTACCAGTTATCATATTACAGTTTTGGTTGTCCTAATTCTGTTAACTGTTTTGTTCGCATTGACCAAAGTGAAACATGTTAATAACATGGGTTCATCACTTGCATCAAAATGTTGTTGGCCAATGAGTCCAGATTGTTTAATGACTTACAAGCATTAAGTAATACGTACATATTTTCCCCAGTGATATGCCAACCAATGTTTTCTTTTCAATGTTTCACCTTGTTTACAACAGACTGCAATTTAATATGAGAAAAATGTTATGGAGTGGATATGGCAACTACTGCCATGAGATGGAGATATATTCAAGGATATTTCAAGATGTAATTTGATGAAGTGAAGTAAAACAAATTCTTGGTAGCCGGGTAGTATTCAAGTAAAAAAACAAAGTCTTGGTACATATATAAACCTGACTGCACTTTCTGTACAGATTGCTAGCATGGACAACAAAAGCTGTCTGAAAATAACCTTGGTAATGCAAGATTATACTTAAGTGTTGCCATACAAAGGGAACTGTATATCCAAGTGAATAAACAGGTGCCTACACCTTTATGCTGAGCACATATTAATATTAATTTACATATTATCTAGGAACTAGCATTCAGCTGGATATAGGTAGACCAAACACATTAATGCATAGTATTTTCTTGCTAGATATGTTTATAATATCAATACATGATAGTCCATAACAACAAAATGCACTTCTATTCAAATTGCTTAATTACACATTCCTTGTTTTTCCTTCTCTGTATAGAACATAGATAGGTGATGCTACTTCTTTTATACACAAATGTCAAGGACTATTTTGTTTGTTGATCATTGTTTCTTTGTTTTCTTTTCTCTCTTTTTTAAGATAATGTGGTGATTGCTTTGTATGATGCTCTGAACTGACTTTTACAATTTACATTCTAGGTAGCCGAGTTTCTTTCTTGTGGTGCTAGCTGTGCCATCATCAACTATGTAAAATTGGCCACAACTTGTGTAAATATGATGTGTTATCTGCCTACAGTTACTACATGGCTCACATGAGCAGTATATATGTACTTTGACTAGTTTATTGTCTCATGTCCCGTAAAGACAACATGATATTATTTGCCCATAGCTATTATGTAGTCCAGACATTCTAGATCATATGTGTTGTCTTGAAGGTTATTTTTGTTCAAGTGATGAATGGTCGTGTGTAGACCAGACAAGATGTTATGTAGTATTTGTTGAGCATGTATGGTTAGATGTACTAATATATGAATGGAGTGTTTTGGAGGCTATTTTCTTCTAGCTCAATTATCGTGTTTATCTTATGATGGAAATGTGTGTATGCCATAAAAATAATTTTGGAAAATGTATTTAATTTCACCTATACTACATAGACGCAAGTAATCGTTGCCTCAATTTCAGCAATGGTAGCCTTAGCAGCTTGAGGCCAACGGTCAGCCTCAACCAGATCTTGAGGCAGACATGGCCAGCCTCAAATCCATTATTTAGAGGCCAACCTTTCCAAGACAGTCTCAAAATGTATATTGAGGCAAGACAATCCGAGATAGGCAGAATTAGCCTTAGTATGTTCTGAGGCGAGATAGGCAGAATTAGCCTTAGTATGTTCTGAGGCAGATTTTTCTACTTTTTAAGGCTGATTAGCTTGCCTCGAAATGTATACCATCCTATAGTGAAACCCACGCTCATTTCTCCACGCAACCAACAGATCATCGTCGTGGACCGAGTCCACATGCACCGCCTGTGACAATCGCGAAAGTCACAACGGCACAACCTGACAGATACGCGGTGTCGAGCCCGCGTTCCTCACCCAAGCCGAGCTGCGGGCATGGGTCACCTGACAGATACACGGTCGCCGATGTTAGGGGCGCGGATTGCATCTTCCACCGGTTTCTCTCGGGGAAGTGGATTAGGCCTCTCACAGTCAGCCTACATGGATCTTCCTCCATCCCAACACGTAGAAAAGATTCTCCTATATTGCCATGGACCGCTGCCTGCAAGGGAGACCGAGTCCTGTAGAGAAAGTCGGTTGCTTCGTCAGAATAGCACAAGGGAGAAGAAGAAACGAGCGCAAGGACACGCGACTAGGGGCGGCATTACCTCGCGCGAGTGTCCCCGGCGGCGAAATCCCCCCAAATGCCTCTGGCTCCTGCTCGATTCCACTCGCTCCCGTGCGATTCATCTACAACCCAACCCTTTTCTCCTCCGAGCCCATGCTTTTGCAGAGCCTGACGCCGCATCGAGGTCAATCGTGCGCCTTGCTCCCACATCGCCGGATCCCCTTCCATCTCCTGCGGAATTAGGTTACAGGAAGGGGCTTACCTCGTCCAAGGCGGCGCGGCTGGAGGAAGCGCAGGAGCCGCCAGGGGAGCCCAGAGGGGATGGAGGAGGCGCAAGAGCAAGCATCAGGTACCTCCATGCTGACCCCACTTTCCTCCTCCACCTCGATCCGCCCTACGCCATCGCCGGAGTCGATCTCCCACCGGCGGGGCTGGCCTCCAGCTTGAGCTTGATGAAGCCAATCTTCATCCTCATCCGCTGCAACGCTGACCACCAGGCGAAGGAACGAAGCAACGATGGTCGGGGAAGTAGAAAGGGCGAGGCGCCCCCCCGCCGCCGCCGCATACTGAACAAAACGGGCCTTAATCTTTTGCCGTACATCTGTCCAGCAACAATCTCAAAGCTCCTCAAAACAAATCTTCTCAAATCCCTTAATTATGCGACTAACGTCGTTAAGCAGGCGAACCGGCGCCGTCGTTCGCGGGAGACGAATAGGCGCCGTCGTGTGGGGGAGACGAATAGGCGTCGCTTCCTTCCTTGGTGCTGAGCAGCATGCCGACGCATCAAAATCAAACTCCTGCATCGCGCAACACGCCGAGTCATCAAGATCAAACTCCGGCAAGGAGCAGCGTGCCTGCGCATCATCATCCAAGTGCAGCTACGGCAATCCAAGTTAGTTCGTTCTTGATTTTTTTCCCCCTCTGTTCTGGTCCCTTTTTCTACTGCCATGTTTAATGTATTCACTTCTTGATGGCAGGAGACAAGCTCGATCAGTCATCACGCTGTCAATGAAATCTTGGATTGCAATATCGAGAACTTGCTCAATCAATCTGGAGATCTTGCTCCATCAGACATGGAGGTAATTGGGTGAATTTTATTTTGTAATGATCAGGTGTCTTAGATGTCACTAGATCATGGTTTTGACAAGTTGACACTAGAAGTAGAAAATTTGCTAAGCAAGATTAACCTGGATGAAAGTGAAACTCCACAGTGTTTTCTTGAGTGCACAGAAGAAGTAGCAAAAGAACGCATATCAATTAGAGCTCCTAAACACAAAAAGGGCCCGTTGCAGAAAAGATCAAAAAATTTGCTTGACAAAGGAAAGAAAAATACAACAAAGAAATGTATTTTATATTAATCCTTGATTCATTTTCATCTCATTTTGTCAAGTATGAACCATATATTCACCTTGACATGTATACATTGCAGGGGAAGAGCAAACACAGTCTTCAAATATAAATGTGTCTACAGCTTCGCAGCTAACTGTAAGATAATCATAAGTAACCTTTCATCATCATCTAGTTACTTAATAACTTGTGTTTCCTGCTTTAGGAGGTTCATGTCCCGCATGACTCAAATGCTGTGATGCCATTTGGAGACATTTCAATGATGTTCGTTCCACCCATCCAAGGAGAATTTACAAATTTATTGTTTCAAGCTCACCATGAAACTGCAACTTCTCGGCATTTAGATTTTGACCAAGGACCTAATACATCGACTACCAAGGAGTGGCATTCAAATCATTAGAACTATGGGATATCTAAAGCAAACTTACTGCTTTGCTTCTTATTTTTGGGTTATTGTAAACTGATAAATAAGAATTCTGCTTGAGTCTGAACTTCTTATTTCTGGTTAGAAACTGTATGAGATGCGTTATGTACTGAAATTATCACAAGTGTTTTAAGCATTTGCTCACATACTATTTGAGCTCACGCACAGATGTATGGCCGTGGAGTAGGTGCTGTAAAAAAAATCATAACTGAAAATCTCCTCGTATTGCGTCGCCGTTGTGGCAGCAACAACACCTTGCGTTGTTGCCGCCGTCGAGGCAGCACCTCGCGTCACCACGGCCGTCGAGGCAGCACCACCATGACAACTTATTCCGCCGCCGAAGCCATCTCTCGCAAGCACGGCGCCTAAGATTTGTTTTGAGGAACTTTGAGATTGTTGCTGGACAGATGTACGGCAAAAGATTAAGGTCCTGCCAAATTTTCTTCCGTCTGATATCTCAGTGGCAGATTATAATCCCTGCTTTTTTCATCCTCCAAAGTCCAGTCCAAGCCAACCACCATCTCCTCCCGCTTCCGCTTCTAGAAGCAGAGAGAGAGAGATCAAATCCAACGCAGCGCAGCGTCCTTCACGTCGCAATCGTTCTCGTCTCTCTCCCCAGCTCGCCTCGCTTCGCCTCTCCAATGGCGAAGCTAAACAACAAGCTCGGCGACGACGCGCTCCGCCTCATCCACGATCGCCTCCCGTGCCTCGTCGACCGCCGCCGCATGTCCCGCGTCTGCCGCTCCTGCGCGCCGCCGTCGCGAGTGGCAGCACCCGCGGAACCGTCCGCTCCCGTCGATCCTCTTCCCGCGCGGCGGCGACGGGCCTCCCTTCTCGTGTGCCCTCGCCGCGCGCTACTTCGGCGCCCACGACGGCGGCTGGGTCTTCGTCGCCTTCCGCCAAATCACGGATTACGCGCTCCTCAACCTCTGCAACGGCGACCGATTCCCCATCCCCTACCCCTACGTGTCCTGGCGCACGGTGGCCGCGACCCTCTCTTCACCGCCGGAGAACGGAGGCTGCCTCGCCGCCGCCATCTGCTACGATTGTGGAGAGCATAGCCTGGCGACCGGCCCACGCATCCACACGTTCTGGCGAGGAAGAGGACGAGGATGGCGACGCCTAAGATCACGAGCAAATCGATCCTGGACGACGTGATACACCACGACGGCGCCTTCCATTTCCTCACCGGAGAAGAAGACCTCCACGTTTTCCCCGTGCCGCGTTTCCACGAGGACGACCACGGCAACCTGGAGATTCCGCCCATGGTGGTTCGTCGCGTCTCGCGTCGTGGGCCGCGGCGGCGCGATTACGGCGGCGGAGGCCTCGTCGTCGTTCGCTACCTCGTGGAGTCCCACGAGAATCTGCTGATGTTGGACAGGCTCGTCATTCGAGATCCACCCCTGTCTCCGACGACGACGACGACGGTGATGTCAGCGTTCGAAGTGTTCGAGATGGTGAAGCCACGGCCGTGGCCGTGGAACAGCAACGAGGACCAATACGCGTGGAAGGGGATCGAGGTGGGTGGGCGGACTGTTCGTCGCCTGAGGCTGCTCCAGATCGTACGATGCGTCCGACTATCCGGGTGTCGGGTTCGACGCTGGCGTCTACTTCCTCGATGACGGGAGGCTCTACGGCGAGTCGGCAATATTCATGCCTTCCGTCGCCGCGGCCGCGCCGTAATTCCACTGCCCGCTCAGGGACAGCGGCAAGTGGCTCCCGGCGGCGTCGGCGACGGAGGCGGATACCCGAAAAATAAAACAAGCGAATTTAAGTTCGTAGTAGCTGTGTACATATGTACTACACCTTTGATGTTTAAAATACATGTGTACTAATGCACCTTTTATATATTTTTTTTTTGAAACGGCACCTCCTTTCAATCTACTACGACCATTCTAAAATATAGCAACCTAGAAGGGGTCACAAGGATAATTTATCTGGATATGCATATATCTCAAGCTATAAATTTTGTATATGTCTAGGGTTATATCTAAAATTCCAAATATAGTTGTCCGAAACATGTATAGAAAATGTAAGGCGGTTCACGTCTAAAAATTTTAGCAATATCTCGAATTCTTGAACAATTCAAATTCTGTGTGGACGGTTCACATCTCAAACTTTTGACATTCCAAAATTTTTCAGTTCACAAATCTCAATATTTTTACAGTGGAGGAATATCTCAACATTTTACACATCTCACTTTTTCAGCGGTTCACTATGTCAATTTTACACATCAATATTATTAAGCTTTAATTAATTGGTACATATTCAGGACATATGCGCACCTTGTAGTATTTTAATTTAATAAATGTGCTCTACATATCTTAAAACCTATACCGTTCAAAGCATATGTGAAAATTTTAACATTTTTTTAACACATCAAAACTGCACATAAATCAATGATGCGGGTCTATCAAATCGAGGGCCTGCACTGAAGTGACTAGACAATCAACAACTCATATATCTAAACTTTCTAACTGACTCAATTTTAAAAAGGAAAAATTTTAGAACTGAAATAGAAAACTTTGGGGCCACCTATTTATCAGGTGACTGAAATTTTTAGTTCATATCAGTCGATTCTAGAAGCCGTCGGATCCCCATCCGAAAGCAGACGTACGGACAACCAAAAGGCTATCTTGCTGGCACCATGCACCACTAATCCATGCTAATGGGTTATCGGGTCTGGTTTTGACTTGTTTTGCACACGTCCTTTGAAGCTGAAAATTTAGGATTTTTTTTTCACGTTGGGCCAGGTTTTGCTCTGTGTTGGCTCATGCTCACACCCAAACATTACAGATCAATCCTAGATTGGATTAGAGCAAATAAGAAATGGTCAAAGCAGGTCAATCAAAAACACCGCGTGATCAACACCACCAGAGGGTCAAAACAGGTTCAAAATACAAATAATAAAATGTGTTTCAGTCCTTTTTGTTGATATGGGACTGCTTGATCTCTCTCCCATTACCACCTTTTGTGTTGGTGAAAAACTGCAGCTCCCTAAACCAAAAAAAAAAAGAAGTGTGTGCCCAAACAAGAGTTACAAGCATACTTAAACATAGTGAAATTACAAGTTCTTCAGGCAAATCAGCACAAACAGACCAGAACATGGCTGTCAAGTTGTCATCATGGAATAAAATATGCAAAATTCAGTCAATAGAAACTTAAAATGTCATAAAGGTAGCTTCAGCAACAGCTTCTCATGGTTTCAGAAGCCAAAATCAAAACGGATAATCCAGTGGTGCTACATAACTATATACTATGTACTTCTAGATTTCTATCCAACAAAATAGTCACAATCTGTTTTAATTCAAGAACATGCATACAAGGTAATATACTCAAAGATATGAGTAAAAAAACGTCCATCTTCAGTCCTC
>CM002483.1:15640853-15670778 GCA_000325765.3 Leersia perrieri | reverse complement strand
GCAACAAATATATATTGGTGGTGCAATTTGGATGTATATTTGTGCGAAAAATAATGTGTGCAATTTTAAATTTTGATACAACAAATGAAAACAAATCAGATCCAAAGCTTCAGAATGTTGTGTGGGCGCGTGCAGGTGCAAAATCAGAAAAAAACCAATTAGTCTTATATATGTTGGGGATGCAATTTATAATCATATCGGTGCGATAAATATAGTTCATGTGTGCAACTTTGAAGTTTCATGTAAATGGGTAAAAGACATAAAAAACATAACTTTAGGTAGTGCTACAATGGTGTTTAGGTGTGTGCAGTATGCAAAATCAAAGCAAACCTATCAAGATCTTTCGTTGTTTCCACATATATTGGTTGTGTGCAATTTGATAGTATGTTGGTGCGAAAAATATATTTAGTGTGTGCAATGTCGAAATTTCACAAACTTAGTGTACAACTATTCTAAAATAATTTCACATAGTTGTACATAGAAAGAAGATCCAATCCCTAATGATGCTCAGATTGTATAAAGTATGTTTGAGATTGTGTTGTAAAATAAAATGAGTGGCACAGTAAAAAAATCATATAAAAGTATACAAAACACAGTCAGCTACTGAAGTTGCAGAAAAAATATATCTACAGTTATCTACCAAGCATCTCAGGCAGTGGCGGAGCTTGGCCTATACTTTGGAGGGGGCCAATGTAAATATATTCATTGAAATAAGGGTTATTTTGCTATTTTTTAAATGCTAAAGAGATGAAATTGAATGACTTCAATGTAATTTTTGCAAAGCTTGAGGGGGCCAGAACCCTCTTTTGCCCCAACTAAGCTCCGCCACTGATCTCAGGGATCAAATTGTTAACTTCAAATCAATAATGAATCATATATACTTCAGAGAAGCTTATCTTACACAAGAAAATACAGTACATACAAAGCACATCCATTCCTAAACAGAAATTCATAGCTAATTAAAAGGAAATACTAAGGTTTTTGCACCCAAGTAGCACCCCAGATTAGAAAATGCAGCATGCCTAGTGCAGCCAATGTAATGCATTTGACCTTATACAGACTATTGTGACTATTATTGGTTCAGATATCAACTCAAAAGGAAAGGATCAGGTGATGGTGCAATGCATCAGACATCCAAGGAAGGATTAAGCAGTAACAGCTCTCAAGCCTGGCAGTGCAAAAGCTATTAGGCGGCAACTGCGAATCTTATGAGAAACAAGCCTTGGTTTAGCATCATTTGCAATGCACGGTACCAAAATAAGAAGATCAAAAGAACACATTAAAAAATATGAAATCTAAGGCTCACACTTCTAAGAAAAGATTTAACAGCAACTGCCAATGTTATGTGAAACAAGCCTTAAATTATCATCATTGCCAAATGATAAAATTCAGAAACAAAGCAAATCTATGTGGCCAAACCTCCCTAAGAAAATCCAGTAATCTGTGATCAGACATGCAGCACCGCCAGGAGCACAAAAGGTAGCAGGACATAGCCATTCGTCACAAAATCGTTTAAGTCTGAGTTCCTATCACCCCCTTCTACCCTACATGGAAATGTGCTACCACAAATCGCACTCCAACAGACAAATGTATAATTTTGCTCAGATCACAACAATTAACATGTAATCTGAAAACACTAAAACAAAAGAGACAACAATCCCCAACCCTTACAGATCTGAAGCATAAATCTAAAACAACTGAATTAATTAGGCACAAATCAATCTATAGTTTCAAGAAATCAGAAGGATTTCATAAAGAAGGCATAACCTCAAAAATCAAAAGCAGCACCGAAATGTGCAGCTCGACTCCGAGCTAAAACTCAGCTCCACCGACCCTGCCGCAGCCCGCAGCCACCACAACCACAACCACGTCCTCTTCTTCTACATCGTCCTCGTCCCCTTGCTCTGCCCCGCCTTCTCATCTCCACAGAGACCGCCGGCGCCGCGGCATCGCCAACAGAGCCAACGTCGTGGCCGGCGGCTAGACAGGAGATTGAGGCAGAAGGACGTCTGGTGCAAGACGCAGTGGGAGGAGGCGTGGCCGCGCCGCACGAATCGAGAGGTGGTCGCCAAGGAGTCCGGCGGCATCGGCGGCGGCGAGCGGCAGCGGTAGGATTGCCGATGAGAACGAGGAGATGAAAGGGGATCTAGCAAACGACGCGTCTTCGTTCCCCATCCGTGAGGCGGTGAAGTAGCCTTAACGGGTCGGTTGTCCACCGCTCCGTCCCGCCGAGCCCGATAACGACGCACACATCTCCAAACATATCTAACGGCCACGATGATTGACTGACGGATTACAAAATTTCAGGCGCCTGCTCAACAGCAAAGCCGAAAAACTTTTTACTGATCAAATCGACAACAACACCGGACTCACAACTAGCTGTGCGTCTAATCGATCTAACTGAGAACATTTCGGTCTCATGGAAGAAGCCAAACCGGCGGCGAGTAGTTCGACGGGCCTTGCTCTGGCAAGAAGTTCTCCACACGCGTATCCGCCTCCGTCGCCGGGAGCCACTTGCCGCTGTCCATGAGCGGACAGTGGAATTGCGGCGCGGATGCGGCGACGGAAGGCATGAACATTGCCGACTCGCCGTAGAGCCTCCCGTCGTCGAGGAAGTAGACGCCGGCGTCGAACCCGGCGCCCGGATAGTCGGACGCATCGTACGATCTGGAGCAGCCTCGCGCGACGAACAGCATCCGCCCACCCACCTCGATCTCCTTCCACGCGTATTGGGCCTCGTTGCTGTTCCACGGCCACGGCCGTGTCTTCACCATCTCGAACACTTCGAACGCTGACGTCGTCGGAGACACGGGTGGATCACGGAAGACGAGCCTGACCACCATCAGCAGCTTCTCGTGGGACTCGACCAGGTAGCGAACGACGACGACGCCTCCGCCGCCGTAATCGCGCCGACGCGGCCCACGGCGCGAGAAACGACGAATCACCATGGGCGGAATCTCGAGATTGCCGTGGTCGTCCTCGTGGAAACGCGGCACGGGGAAAACGTGGAGGTCTTCTTCTCCAGTGAGGAAATGGAAGGCGCCGTCGTGGTGTACCGTGTATCACGTCCTCCAGGATCGATTTGCTCGTGATCTTAGTCGTCGCCGTCTTCGTCCTCTTCCTCGCCGCGGCGTGAGGCCCCGTGCGCCAGAACGTGTGGATGCGTGGGCCGGTCGTCAGGCTTTGCTCTCCCCAACCGTAGCAGATGGCGGCGGCGAGGCAGTCCTCGTTCTCCGGGGGCGAAGAGAGGGTCGCGGCCACCGTGCCCCAGGAGACGTAGGGGTAGGGATGGGGAATCGGTCGCCGTTGCGGAGGTTGAGGAGCGCGTAGTCCGTGGTTTGGCGGAAGGCGACGAAGACCCAGCCGCCGTCGTGGGCGCCGAAGTAGCGCGCGGCGAGGGCGTCGTCCGGGAGCGGTTCGCCGCCGAAGCCGTGGGTGGCGGCGCAGCCGGCGAGGGCGCACGAGAGGGAAGGTGATCGGCGGGAGCGGGCGATCCGGCGGGTGCTGATGCGGCTTGACGGCAGCGCACCAGCAGTGGCATACGCGGGACATGCGGCGGCGGTCGAAGAGGCACGGGAGGCGATCGTGGATGAGGCGGAGTGCGTCCTCGCCGAGCTTGTGGTTTAGCTTCGCCATTGGAGAGGCGAAGCGAGGCGAGTTGGGGAGAGAGACGAAAACGATTGCGACGAGGAGGGCGCTGCGCTGCGTTGGATTTGCGGGAGGAGATGGTGGTTGGCTGCGCTGCGTTGGATTTGATCTTTCTCTCTGAACACTGAACATTCTGCATCAGATCATTTGAAGAGCAATGGACAGGCATCAGAGACATTCTGCATCAGATCATCAGAACATTCTGCATCTATACATGAAAATCTGAGCAATCTGAACTGAAAACTGCAACGTTTGACTGAAACTACTCTACCCATTGCAGCAAGAGGAGACGGAAAATGTACACAACTGACCCCAGACAAATCTCCGGTGTGTTCCATTGAACAACGCCATTTCAGAAGTCAATCAGAACTGAAGCGAAAAGAAAAATGATCAGCGCGAGAGCAACTCAGCCAGATCAGTAGCCAGCACAATTATCAGAACTGAAGCGAAAACAAAAACTGTTCAGTGAGGTCTCGCGGGAGAAATTGCATGTTCAACTTAAGTGACTGGACAATCAACAACTCATAACAACTCATAGATCTGAACTTTCAGAACTGGCTCAATGGAAAAAACGAAAAAGTTCAGAATCGGAATGAAAAACTGTTCACCGATCAGCTCGACAAATCTCACGGGAGAAGCCAAACCGGCGACGAGTAGTTCAATTCGACAGGTCTTGCTGCGGCAAGCCGCCACTTGCCGATGTCTCTGCAGGGGTAGTGCCGCTCATCTTCATCCATGAACATTCTCCCCTCATGGTAGAGTCTCCCGTCGTCCAGGAAGTAGATGCCCTCCTTGAACCCCGGATAATCGACCGCATCGTAGGATCTGGAGCAGCCTCGCGCGACGAACAGCATCCGCCCACCAAGCGATTCCAGCTCGTTCCAGGCGTACGGGGAATCGTCATTGTTGTCGATGGGCGTCCCCGGCGGTGGCTTCACCATCTCGAACACCTTGAAATTCGATGTCGTGGGAGGAAAGGGGAGAGGATCAGCGATCATGGCCACCATGAGGAGATTCCCGCGGGACTCGACAAGGTAGCGGACAGCGACGGTGTTCTCGCCGTAGTCGTTGCGCCTCCCACCACGGGAGAAGCGGAAAATCGCCATGGGTGGTATGTCGTCCAGGTCGTAGCCGTCGTCGTGTCCATGGAAGTCCAGAAGCGGAAAAACATGGAGGTTTTCTTCTCCAGTGAGGAAATAGAAGCGTTGCTTGTGGTGTATGACATCCTCCAGGGCATGGCCGGTGACGATCTCGGCCGGAACGCGACGACCCATGCGCCAGAACGTGTGAACGCGTGGGCTGTCCATGAAGCAGAGGTGGCTGATGGCGGCGGCGGAGAAGAGAGGGTCGCGGCCACCACGGCGAGACCGGCGAAGAGGAGGGGGAACCGCTCGTCGCCGCCGCGGAGGTTGAGGAGCTCGTGGTGGAGGAAGTGGCCGAAGGCGACGAAGACCCAGCCACCGTCGTAGGAGCCGAAGAATCGCGCGCCGTGGGGGAGCGAGCGGGCGAAGCCGTGGGTGGAGCAGCCGGCGACGGCGCAGGAGAAGCAGGGCCCGCCGCCGGCGGCGGCGCGCGGGACGAGGATCGACGGGAGCGGGCGCAGCTGCTCCTTGACGGCGTCGCGCCAGGAGTGGCAGACGCGGCCCATAGAGCGCCGGTCGACGAGGCATGGGAGGCGCTCGTTGATGATGCGGAGGGCGTCCGGGTTGAGCTCGCGCGGGGCAATGGCGCTTGCGCGTCCATGGCGGAGGAGGCAGAGTGGGGATTTTTTTTTTTAAGGACAGAGTGAGGGATTTTGGTTTGGATTTTTCGAAGAAGCAGACTTAGGGCTACTTTGAATCGCATGATTGTAAAAACAGAAATAGAAAAAACATAACATTTTTACAGGAATACAAACGAAAAATAAAGAATTACAAAACACAGGAATTAGAGATGCGTTTGATTGGAACACAGAAAATTTGCCTCGATCCTATGCGAGATAGCAAGAAAATAAGCTTGGAGTGGATGTTTTGATTCCGTTGTGTTTTGCTTCTAAAATCAAAGGAAAGGGAAAGTTTCCCGTGTTTTTCCTTTGCTTGTTCCTACGAATCAAAGACGTGAATAGTTTTTTTTTCTATGGAATTTCTATTCCTTTGTTTTTTTCTCTATTTTTTCTCCGTATCAAAGGGGACTGATTTGATTGTGCCTCTAGTTTGGATAGAATGCTCTTTGCTGACCGCGGAGTGGGAAACACTACTTGTGTTGTGCGTGTGCGCGACTGCGCGATATGGCTAAACTGCGTGCAGTCCGCCTCAGCGCAAGACTCGAAATAGATTGTGCCAGGCTCTCATACAGTTTTCCCTCAAAAAAATTAAGGGACAGTATTGGATGGGGAGCTAAGTAAAAGCAACATTCAACTAAGGAGAATACAAACTTTTAACTGGTTACATATAACATTGTAAAAAGAGAAAAGTTACTTGCAACATTATACCTGTAGCTCTGTACAACTTTAAATATATGGTCGATTGCTAGGAGTACTTACAGATGAAATTATTTAGAACAACAGTCTGTGTTGCTGCCATTATGAAAAACAACCTAGACTAACAATGTTATAGAATAAATAATATTCGTTGCAAAATGTTAGCGGTAAGGCATGTGTTTTCAATTCAACCTAGACTAACAATATATTATTATAGAATGCTTTCCACATCAACATCTTCACAAAACCTAAATCACTTATGCCCATAAATAATTTAACAATGTGAGCTACCATGAGCAATAGAAATGGTTATTTTCAGAAAAAAAAAGCATTCAACAACAACTAGCTTGTCATCGTCGTAAAGAAAGGGCTAATTGGATCATGCCATTACAATTTTTTAAAGTTGGAGATATGCCATCCGTTAGTCAATGACACGTGGAGCCCACGTGAGTCAATAACATATGGGTCAGGATGACATATTTCCAATTTTGAGAAATAGTAATGGCATGATGCTAGTGTCTAGCATGGTTATAAGCTCTGCTTCTAATAAATAGTTGCATAAACTTCCAAGGATCCATATATGACAATTAGGCATTATATCATAGGTTGACGTACTTCATACGATAATTAACAATATATGAAAAAAATGGTTTTAAACATAGAGACGTTGATGTTTTCACTATTAAAAAATAGCCCATTCCAGTGAATAATTAATAAAGTTTAACGGTTGGTTATGAATGTTAGTTTAATACAGATATGACATATCTATACTCCTATAAAAAGAGCAGTGATGGTGGCAATAAATCTGCCACCACCATCTACCCTTGCTGTAATTTTATATTTTAACCCTTAAACTTTTTGATATTAAAAACCAGTTAAATATAGATGGATACCCACATAAAAATTTAAATTAAGATAACTATTCCATCTATACTCCTATAAGAATGAGTAGTGGCGGTGGCAGTGAATCTGCCACCACCACTTACCCTCACTGTAATTTTTCATTTTAACCCTTAAACTTTTTTATATTAAAAAACCAATTAAATATAGATGGATACCCACATAAAAATTCAAATTAATGTGACTAATTCATATAAGAAAAATTGATAATGCATATCATAAAAAATATTTGTTTTAGCAAATATTAATATATTTTTTAGCCGTAGCAAAGCACGTGTATTTAACTAGTGTACCTATACAACCGAGAAAAAAATGATAAAATGTATCTAGTTAAAAATAATATTTATTTTTAGAAGCTAACTAACAAGTATGGACCAAATAAATAAAAAGAGTAAGATAACTATACAAATCTAAATGGGAAGGAGATCAGATTTCATCTTTGATCTTTTTTGACGTAATTTTAGTTCAACGTGGAAGTAACTTCAAACATCATAGTTGTGTGAGCGCCTATCTTAATATATTTTTGTAATAAAAGTTTTTGAAACAGCTATATATTTTTCAAACAAACTATTTAATTAATAACATTATTGATAGATTTTTATTTGTTAAAAATAATAGAACATTACACCATTCGTAACAAGATGGTCATAGTATTTACACGACTTCTCCAGACACTAGTAGACTGCAGAAAGTTCTTCCCGAGAGAAAAAAGAAAAAGAGGAAAACAGTTGAAAACCTGCAGGTTCCTGAGCAATAGCATCGGCACGGCAGCATCACCCATACGCTTCACGCCTTCACCCCCGCACAACGCCCCCCGCGCCGCCGCCGGAGATATCTTCCTAGTGTCCTCCTCACCGCTGCCTCGTCGCCGCCTCAGAGCCCTCTTCGTCCCATCCGTCGACGCGACGATTCCCTTTGTTCGTCGGGTAAGCGCTCGCTCCTGCGGTTGATTTCCCCCTAATTCATTCATGAATCCTTGTTTTCCATTCTTTTTTTTTTTTCTATTTTGACCTGATTGGTTTGCCCTTGCCTCACTTGTGAGCAGGATAAGGAGAGACAGAAGTCTCCGTGAGCAAGCTGCGTTGTTTCTCGGCGTGGTGTCGCCCCCCACCCCCACCGGCCACCCCCAACATCGATCTCGTCTCCTCCCGACCGAGGCGAGCTCCCGCGAGCCGCTGTTTTCTCCACATCCTCCCTCACCGGTGAGGTGAGCATTCATTTACCCGATACGCAGCCGCGAACTCTTTCTCTGAAAGTTTTTTTTCCTTCTGGAATTTGCATTAACCCTAGATAGGTTCTCTTCCAGATATGGCTTAATTTGTCTTAATAACCAATCTTATAAGGGAAGGGGTACTAATAACAGTTTTTTTTTCTGTTCTCAAATAGTTTGGGGGTTCAACTGAACCCCCATGTCCTACGTTAGATCCGCCCCTGTTTCTGATCAAACTATAATACTTTCAACACCATCATCTTCGGCATTTACAGTCCTATCAGAATGAGCTTTTACCTATTTTCTTTTCCATAGGAACTAGACAACCATTACCATAAAATTTCTAGTTTGAGGTCAAGTGTCGAGCAACAACCTGCTGCGCAGCATTCGATGGTTTGTGGGGACGCGTTGGAAATCAGGATTGGGTGTGCATGACAGGGCCGCTGCACCCTGTGCCCACCAATTTTTTTTCCAGATAGATAGATGCTTCATCTTCTCAGATTGTTGTGGTATATCATAAGCTCGCTGAGTCACTGTAGATGCCGACTTTCCTTTTTATTCTTCAACCAAACAACACCTTTTTCTCTTGCCTAATGTTGCAATTTTTAGTAGCTCCTCTTACTACTGCCCGCTAAAACTTGTCTTTTCATTCCTAGATCAGGCGATCTTTCTGAACAAAGCTCTTGTTCTGCACTAGTAGAATAATAGCTGATGGCGAGGATAAAGCCGAAGCAATTGCTAATTCAAAGCAAGACGAAGAAGGCCCCAACACGAATCAGTTACTCTACTATCATCACTTGGAACCTGATTGTTGTCTTGGTCGTACTATCTCTCTATGCTACCTATAGGCATTGGCATCACAGGTTATGCCCTTTCTCCCAAGAAATGTTTGTTTTATTGATCTAGTAGCTAGCCCCAACCACAATTGATCTAATTTGTGATGTAATATCATATTATTGAAATACGATTAGTTGTTTTTACTTGCTCTGAATATAAGATATCTCACAGGCCAATCATCGAGGCTGAGTTTGATCTGCCACAGACTGAGGTATGCTATCCAATCTAGTTCATGCTGTATATTCTCTTCTTGTTTTACTGTATCTCCAATTGTTTTTTCCTTTGTGCCAATGCCATGACATATTAAGCCTTGAATCCTTAGCTTTCCTAAGTCATTGACTCTGGCATTTTATGTACTGATTATCATGTACTGTTCTATAGTTAATGTACAAATCATATGTTTAGCTATTTAACCTTTAGAACTGACCATAGTAACCCACTTCTGTTACTGTTGTAAAATTAACAATCAGAGACCTTGCTTGTAGTGAATATTTGTATCTGCCTTTTTTTGTATGGATCGTTAAATCTGCTATTTTCTACAAACTTGCAATAGTTTTTACAAATGATTTGTGCCATTTTATACATTTCTAGAACTATTATATCTCTTGATGTGGGCCTTACTCAATCTGACATCAAATTCATTGCTTGTGTGTTTTCTTCCTGACTTCCAGCATGTTGGAAGATCTGAGGATTCCACAGAGACAGAGACAAGTAGACCAAGCTATGCGGTAAGTTCTACAATTTCCTTTTTAGACCACACAACCTTCAATCAACTTAGCATATATGTTTGCTATATGTTTGATCATCTTCTCCATGTGTTGCCTACTTGTCTATCAGGTCAATTTACAATCGTACATATGTTTTCAGTATATATGTTTGATCATCCTTTCCATGTGTTACCAGAAACTTGTGGTATAGCTTTGGAAATATTGCAATTTGCAACCAACTATTTGCCTTCTTAAATAGCATTGAAAATAAATACACCATGCATGGATAGGAAGCAAATGATCCTAAGGATAGTTCTGTCCCTATGTACAAACCCTGAAGACCTGATCAATATAGAGAAAACTATCCTTGCCAATTTTGGAACAACTGATAGTTTTAAATAATAAAAAAATGTAGGATCAAACATTTTATCTCTGCCAATTGTCCACCACAGCATAGTTGTCCCCTTGATTTGATTTCACAAAACTCCTTAATACATGAGCTGTAAAATTGACGAACCAGTGTTGAACCAGAATTATGTGTGTTCACTAGTAATAGTTTTGCAGGGGTTGAAATGCATCAGCCAGTATATCCTTGTTATGATGTTTTGATGCTACTTATTAGCAGTGCAAATATAGTATGCTATTGCCCGTAAGTATAGGAAATCTGATGCATATAACCTTTTCTATGGCAATGAACATGATGCTATCATGATTTTCTTCCTCCAGGTTATGGATACTGCCAAAGGCTCAATTACTATAGAAATATACAAAGATGCTTCTATTCATGTTGTGGATAGATTTGTTAGCTTGTGGTGAGCACTGGAATCTTTGCTTAATCTTATTTTATGCTTGTACGTCATAATGCGTCATAACTTGAGACATGTCCATGATTAGTTCCACTTCTGCAGTGGCACAAGCACACACAAACATGCCCTCTGATGGTTTGATGAAAGATACAATTACAGTTTAAGTTGACTCGCTCCAACTAGATGTGTAATGCATATAATTTTAGACAGATATTTGATAAATATACAAGGCTTTCATGTAAATCCAAAGGTGCTTTTCCTTCCATGTTTCTATTGATATTCTCTTGCATATGCATTCAGTTCCGCCCACATAGAGTGTCCACGCTTTTCTTTTCCAAATCAATTACTGGAACGTACCTAGTCTTTAACTGTACTGCTTTCTGAAATTCGTAAGATCAGTAGTCAGTACATATTGAAGAGTCAAATTGACCATATTTTGATTGATGAAGGGAGCATGAGTTACTAAGCTTTCTTGATGATACGTAAACCATGAAATACATGACATATTTTCAATGAAGGGGGGCGGATTTCTACCTTTACTTCAGTATACCTCTTTTTCTGGACAGTTTCTTCTGCATCCCCTATTCTTTTTCTTCGCATTTTTTTCTTTGCCGTGTTCTAGGCATCATCTTGATATCTTTGAATACTTTGATATATGAGTAATATACTTGATAGTCTAGACAACCTGTCTTTTAGCCAAGTGGAACTAGTTAGTTGCTTGCATCTCGCATGTACAATTAAATAAATGTGCTAACTTAGATTTTTGCAACTGAACAGATAAACCGTATGGTTGCATGCAATGTTCTTGAAACCAGTTTTTTCTTTATCAGATATTGCTTGGTAGGCTATCCATGTACTGAGTCATGCATAACATGTAACCAACTGAACTGATGAAAACTTTTAGAGCTCAATGAATTTCATCCTGAGAAAAACACATATTAATACACCTAGGCAAAAAACATTGCATTTCATTTGTTTAGTGCTCTTATGCTAAATGAAAGCAAGATAACATAAACTTCAGGCATGTTTTTGGAAGCTGGTTCATGTCCTTTAGTTATTAACTGTGTAAGTGCTTAATATTTAGTAGCTTGTTCTTTGGGGTCAAGAAGCCCGATGATTAATAATGTACAGTATGGACAAATTAAATTTGGGCTGTGCATGTGTAATGTAGGAGAAACTGGAGACTGCCATGCTATGATATGCTTAACATGTAGCTTTGTGTTTCCGTGCAAACTTTCCATTGTGGTATATTGTACTGCATGGAGACTTTATGTACTCATGCCATGTAGATCTCTACTTACATTGGTAGAAAGAATCATGTTTCAAGGGAGAATGTCATATATGAAGATGAATTATCCTTTAGTTCATTTTGGATTTTTCTTTTACCTTGGATCTAACATTTCTTTCAATTGTCAGCAAGAGTAACCACTTCAAAGGAATGCCATTTCGCCATGTCATAAAAAACTTTGTAATTCAAGGAGGTGATTTTGATTTCAATGGAGCTGCCCAGGAATGGATACTGAAAGCCAAAGCCAGTGGAGAAAATGCTCTCAGGTTTGACCCCAAATCAGTGCACATATAGAATATTGTTGAAGTCTTTGGTTTTGTCAAATATGATTTCTATAGCATTTTCCTTCACACTACATGAATTTCTATGAATTTGCAGTCCAAAGCATGAGGCGTTCATGATTGGGACTACAAAGAATCCTAATAATAAAGGATTTGATATTTTTATCACAACTGCTCCAATTCCTGACTTGAATGACAAGCTTGTTGTATTTGGACGAGTTATAAATGGAGAAGATATTGTTCAGGTATTTTTAAATTAAATTTCTCTGGCTGTTCAGTTGCATTCGTTGGTATGTCTTTTGTTTTTTTCATTTTTCTTTTATGTCAGATGTAAAAACATCTCATGGTTCATGTGCTTACCTCATGAGTAGTATTGGGACTCATATTTGTTCATTATATTGAATCAAGTCTACCATTTTACTCAAAGTTGTTCTTGTACTCTTCTTAATTTCAGTAGGTGCTATATATCAATAAGAAATTAACAAAGTTACACAGGAGTTTCTTTGGTGCGCTAATGGATATTTGAGAGGATATGAGAAAATTCATTTTCATTATCTGAAATATCTGATACATGTGCAGCGTGCTGTGCTTCAACTGGGACTTAGATTAGAACCAGTTTTTCTTTCCAGGGTGTTCTATTTAGCGAGATCAATCAATTGTTTATCTGATGGCGCATTGCTTGTACCTTTTTAACATAAACAGGAGATCGAGGAAGTTGATACTGATGAGCACTACCAGCCGAAAACCCCTATCGGCATACTCAATATTACGCTAAAACAGGAGCTTTGAACTGATTGCTAGTCGGTTGAAAATGACCTGTGTGTACTTTAAGATACATCGTTTCAAATTGCTATGGAGACCAATTACATGATGATGTGATGGTTTCTTCCAGAAGCCCATGGTTGCAATTGCAAAGAAGGCTTGCTCAGTACTAGTTGTGTACAGTATATATTTATGCCATGGTGTCATTCGGCTGTCGTCATTGCTATGGAGTAGCTGTTTTTTATTGTAAATCGAAGTTTATTTCTATTATGAAAAAGTTGGCTCACAACTCACTGCACATCTCTATATACGAATCTTGATGTTTTCTCGTGCTGTGATTGGGCCACGTGTCTCTTCCCGTTGGAGAGCTCTCCAATCGAAGCCACTCCAGGCTTTCTTCTCCTCTTCACGCCTGTTGGATCGGCGATATGCGGTTAGCATTGGGAAAAAAATATCTCACGAGATACCTTGAAGTCTAGTGACTCTTCCTGGCTTCGTGCTGTCAGTCTTGCCGTCTCGCGTTGCACCGCCCACATCGGAGGAAGAAAATATAAAGGAATAGGTTAAAAAAAGACCCGACTTGAGTATATCGTTAGCTGCGTAGTGCTATCACGCGCCCTTAAAAAAAAAAAAGAAAAGACCACCCGTGCACGCAAACCCCCTGCGCAGTCCTGCCAAAAAAAGAAACACCCCGCGCCCGCGCGATCCCCCGTGCCGTCCCCACCCTGGCGCCTGCGCACGCGTGACCCAGCGTCTCACAGCCTACATGCCCCCACCCCGTGCATACCCCCTGCGCCGTGCGGCCCACATCGATTTCCCCCGCCTTCCCCCGACCGCCGCCGCCGCGATACCGAAACAAACGACCGAGGGAAGAGACAAACTGGAGAAACTCAACGAAGAAGAAGAAAGAAAAAAGGACGAGACAAAATACCAAATTGAAGAAAAAAATGAGGGGTCTTAACTGGTCTATATCAATCTAGGTATACTTTTATTCTCCTTAGATCTAAAGCACCTAGTTGTAGCCAAATTGAACATTCCAGTATGCAAAAACTAGATTACATCCCCAGTTGTACTGAGTTACATCCTTAGTTGCACTAAATTACATCCCAATATATTAAGTTAC
Source organism: Leersia perrieri (assembly GCA_000325765.3). Taxonomy (NCBI): domain Eukaryota; kingdom Viridiplantae; phylum Streptophyta; class Magnoliopsida; order Poales; family Poaceae; genus Leersia; species Leersia perrieri. The sequence continues at coordinate 15,656,758 of CM002483.1, read as the reverse complement.
ATCCACGGTATATTAAGTTACATTCTCAGTTATACTAAAATTACATCCACGGTATACTAAGTTACATCCACGCTTAAAACAGAATTACATCACCTGCATACCATGTTACATCCCATCCCAGATTGACTAAAACTTTAGGTTACATCCCCAGCCACACTAAGTTACATCCTTGCAATAAGTTACATCCCAGTTTGAACTAAGTAACATCCACGGTATACTAAGTTACACCCTATGCTTGGTAAAAAGATACAACCCTCTGCTTCCCATCATCATCATCCTCATCATCATTAATCATCATCCTCTAGAGGGTAGTTACATCCTGCAATACTAATATTACATTTGTGGGTAGTTACATCCTACAACACTAAAATTACATCCTGTACGTGGATAGTTATATCCTGCAACACTAAAATTATATTACACTAATGGACAATGCAAAATAGGGTAAAAACAAAAAAAGCCGTACGATGGATAGATGCATCTCACCGAACACTAGGACATGCGCTTGGATTCGAAACACCACGGGGAGGCCGCAAATCCCTAGTGCAGATCGTCACCAAACCCTAGAACACAAGCCACAAAAATCACTGGAACCAAAGCACACCCCCATACAAAAAAAAGCCACGAAAAATCAATGGTGAGGGACCCATAGATTGAGGTGGATGGTGGATCTCCTTGATGGTGCGACGAACTCAACATGGCTATAACCTCAGATCCGCCGTGGCGACGATGTGGAGCGGCAACGGGGTGGAGCGGCGTGGGGGACACCGCTGCTATGGCCGCCGTGGAAAATCGCCAGGGATGGGGGAGCAACCGATGCCGATGGCGACGCCGAGGGGAAATCGCCGGGATGGGGAAAGAATGGGGAAATTTCGAGCGCTCTCTCTTTCTCTCTCTTTTTGAAAAAAAACCCGTGCACGTGTGCGTAACGGCGCCTCGCACGGAAACCGCGTCCTTGGAACAGTGTCGCACGCTCAACGGGGGCGCCGGTTAGGACGAGACAGCGCCCAGGCTCTGAATAGATTTCACGTTAGTTTGTTTGATAAGTGATAACTACATATTTTGTTGTAGATTTGAAAAGCTATTGGTTGGGGTTCTAGTAGTAGTACTGAGTACTAACTCTAGTTGGTTCTAATTGTGCCCCCCTAAATATCATGTCATTGAAAAAAAAACGTTTTTGTGTACATGTCTTTTAGTGTTACGAGCCATACCTATATTTTCTTAGAATAAGTTTACCTGAGGTCCCTTAACTTGTTAGCGAGTCTGATTTTCGTCCTTCAACCAGAAAACCAGATATCATGAGTCCCTCAACTGCCAAAACTGGTGTAATATAGGTCCATGACGGTTTGGATGGTGGTTTAGCTGACGTGGCTAGATAAATCAAAATATGCGGACCCACATATCAGTCAAATAGTAAGATTAAAAAATAGTGGACCCACGTGCAAATGGCTCCCACTTTCTCCACCTCTTCCAGGCATCCCCTCTCTTCTCTGTCTCCTTTACTTATTCTCCACTCTCCCCTTCTTCCCTGGTGGACTCCCGTCGAGGAGGAGCTGAGCGGCAGCGCAAGGCGGTGGTCTGCGAGATCCGCAGCCTCGTCGAGCAGGGGCAAACCGTCGCCGCGTACGGCGGCGCTGGCATTATCCTGATGAACAAGCCGACGGATGGATCTAGTGGCAAAGAGGTAGTCTAATCTGGACATCTGGTATCGACGAAGTTCGATTTGGCGCTAGTTATGAACTGCAAAAAATTATGTGCTTAATTAACAAGTATATATATGGTGACGTTGGGGCTTTGGCTTGATGACTGATGAGTGACGACCATGCTTTACCCCGAGACAAAGAAGCTCATGAAAGATGTAACAGGGTTACAGGCTCCTTTCTTGCTTGCTTTGTGCTCGTCAATCAACAGGTGTCAATTCCTATCTCTATTACTCCAACACATGAATTAGTTTCTGTTAATGACATGCTTGCAGCTTTCTGAAATGTGAAAATTGCTCGAAGTTGCAATGATCATTTTGACAGTTTACCACTTCTACCCGTTGTCTCGAGCTCCATCACAATGGTGTTGGTGTCCTCCCCCGAATCCCCGATAGAGCCATCATGCGCTAGATTTAAGCTCCTCCATAATCAAGACGGGTGATGGTTCAGCGTGCTGCCACTGTAGGATGGGCAGCTGCGCACCGGGAGCAATCGAGCCGAATTAACTAATCTAGCATTAACGCGGCAGGGTCGTCGGCAATCTGCGCACTAGTCCTCTGGTCACCTGTAATTAGCCATCACAGGGACGGGAGCACGGCGAGACTGGCGGGATAGCGGCGGCGGCAGCGGTAGATGAGGATCTGAGCCGATGGGCCTGGAAGCTGAGCCGAGCGAGCCGGTGTCAATGCCACGTCGGATGGAAACGAGTCAAACTAGCCACGTAGACGCCACGTCAGTTAAAACCACCGTCTAAACCGCCATAGGACCTATATTAAACCGGTTTTGACAGTTAAAAGACCCGTGGTATCTGGTTTTCTAGTTGAAGGACGAAAACCGGACTCGGTGACAAGTTAAGGGACCTCAGGTGAACTTATTCCTATTTTCTTTCGTCCTCCGCCACTGGTTACACGCACTTGCTGTGTGAGTGGGCTTGCCCAAGAGTGTGGGTCGTTGCGGCCCAAGTGCGGCCTATGTCGGCCTGCTCATCGCCTGGCCAGCTCTGGCTACGTTTTGTGAATCCAACAAGAGAAACCTGAATTCCCCATCTCGTTTTTCCTGTGAATCCAACCCACCGCAATCGATCGGGAGAGACAAACACCAGCCGCCCTAGCGCTTTTGCGCTCAAGCTGCACGGAGACTGGCCGGAGCCATACCCTCCGGCGAGTTCGAGCTCTGAACGCCCAGCGCGCGGCATACTACGACGAGACGCTGACGAAGATGGAAAGGAGTCTGTTCATCAGGAGCGTGTCCGTGATCAACACCGCAGGATCCGCGATTGGGGTGTTCCTCTACGTCACGTTTTCCCCTACAGCGAAGTCAACCCTATTCAGATCGATGGGATTCGAGGACGCCGCGGCCTCCGCAAGCGACTCAGCCGCCGACGCAGAGGCGATGGTGACTTCAGCGGCTGCGGTGAGCGCAGAGGCCAAGGAGCGCTGCGACTAACCCGGACACGAATCCCAGCTCCGCCGCCGCAGCTGCGTCATCCATTATGAGGAGGATCACTTCGGCGCCAAGGTTCCCTCCGGGAAGTTTCTGACTCTTCTGGTATGTATTCTCCGAGCAGCAGCTGCTCATCATCGATCTCTTCACCCGTTGCGTACATCTCTTGCAGGATTGTGGTTGTTCCCCGTAGTTGTCGTCTCTAGTAGGTTCAGATCGAATTCGGCTGGCTTCTCGATGTTCTATCTCTTCTCTTGCAGGATGATGGTTGCTCCCCGTAGTTGTTGTCTCTAGTAGGTTCAGATCGAATCCGTCTGGCTTCTCGATGTTCTAGCTCTCTTAGCTTTTTCCTTTTGCATCCTGTCTAACAAGAACAGAATCTGATGTGGGCGGTGATTGAACTGATTAACTGCTTGCATGTTTGCATTTACTGATGTTTTTGCCCCTGCCGCTTTATGTTCTGTTCCTGCAGTTAGTCATATTCAACGATTTCTCTGTCTACCTCTGAAATCTGGATGGAATACTACTAGTATTTGATTATCTGATATGCTCGATCGTTAGCACAACGGCTGAATGGCATGTGGTTCTCTGATGTCGTCTTTAGAGATTCGTTTCTTCTGGTTTGCATCATTTCTCAGTACTGGGCATGTCTTTCCTCTGAGGTTTTTGGATTGCAAGTTCAGATGTGTGTGTATTTTGGCTTGGATACTCGTGTCAGTGCAACAAGATGTTCTTCTCTGTTGTTCATGCATTTCCGTAGGTTGCAATTACACCCCTCGATTTAGGCATTTGGTTGTAACACGTTTGTGAAACTTATGTGGGGATTTGGGCAATTTGACTATCTGGGTTACAAATTGGGCATTTGGTTGCAACACATCTGCGTAGATATGTGGGGGCATTTGGTTTCAGAGATGAGTGGACCCATGTGATATTTGTTCCTGCAAACCTTGATCCATCTTTGTTCTGCAACAGCTGGTGTTTTTCCGGTTTGTTGTTTGATACGCTCTGTGAATTCTGAGGTAGTGTTCTAGATGTAGCGTTTGATAATGGGCTATAAGCCAAGGCTGCCAAGCCAATATGTGTGTGGCTGTCCCTTTTTAGAGCATGGTTTGTATTGTACTAATGTTATGATCTGATGCTCTTAAGGTGTATAAATCTCAATGTGCTAGTATATCACTGCCCATCACATGGTGCATGCGTCTTGTGACATGTTCGGTGTTTTTTTCAATTGTCATCCAGTATTTGCGCATTTGGGAAATTTGTTCTGTTTTTACATTCTTCATAATGGTCTGCAGAAATCTGCTCTGGTTTTTTTTTTTTTTTTTTTTTCAAAATCGTTCATAACACCGTGCAAGATTAGGAACAGGGTTTTAATGGACATGTAGCAAGAGCTAAATTTCAGAAATATAGATTGAGCTACATCTTTTAGAACTGGATCGAGCTATAGTTACAGATTACCATCATTGTTACTTGTAGGTGCAAATGAACATGTTTTAATAGGAATCTAGTATTAAAATCAGTACATTTGATTGTAGTTCAGTTCTGAAATCAGGACATTTGCTGTAGGTTCAATTCTGAAATCAGTATTTTCTTTAGTTCAGTTCTGAAATGTTGGCAATTCAGTACTTGCATGGTTACACCTGAACTCAGTAGTTGATATAAGTCCATTTGCATTTACTCTGAGTAGATCTTAAAATTATATGCAATCTAATCTGGGTAATTCTGGACCTTTTAATCAGTATAAGCTGAAAAATATGAATTGCCACTAAAATCTGAAGCTCAACTCATCTGTGATATCATTACTTGGTCTGCTCTTAAGTTGTGACATCTGAAGCTCTAGTTCAGTTGTGAAATCTGAGTACAATCTGATTTTAAGTTTGAACGGTTTGTCATGTGTATTTCCTCTGATTTTAGTACTTGCACTTGAGATCAGAACTTGAACATTTTAGTTGTTCTGAAATAAGTCCATTTCCAGTGGGTCTGACGTCACTAGTTTTCCTTAATTTCTATCTTTCTCTATTAATTGAATGCAGTACTGTTGATTATTGAAATGTTCCATTGAAATGGTGCTGCTTAGCTGCCCTTAAAGTAGTGCCACTACTAGGCTAAGCAGAGTCAATACTCCATGATAGGACTTACACCTATAGTAAATTGATTATATCAGTGATAGCCATGGACAAATATCAGCACCAGAACTTGGTATTTCTCAGAAGAGTCTCACTCTCACATCTTGCTGTCATTGGAGAGGAATGCCTGTTATGTAACACTTATTTAAATCATGTAGTTAATGCCCAGGTATCTTGATGCAATGTTTGCTGCTTATGTCTTTTGTATTTATTATTAGATACATACATATTTATTGGCACTATCATATCTGTGCTACTATTGTTTAAATTCTTGTATACATGATTGCAGGAACCCTATGTTGAAAGGAAGACTTTGTTGACACACTGGTTCGTGTAGATAGTGGCTGTTAAAAATGAAGCGTACTGGCTAATTCATCTTTTGGTATTTTCTCTTCTGACTCATGTGTTTGTGAACCTTTGTTTTATCTATTGTTAGTCATAATATACTGCTCCTTCTGGATCTTTCATGTATTAGCTGTAGACAATGTGATGGGCTACTTGTATGGAACAACTTGCTCATCTGTTAGTTATTACATCATCAATCCTATGTTTCCGAGTCTCTCATATGGTTGCTTTTATTCCTACAATGTTATCGATGTTCTTGATCTTGTATTGTTTGTCAGAACTGATACTAGTTACATTTGTATGATGGTGTTACCATTTCTAAAGCTTGTACTCAAATTGTGGCGGAGTACTTGTTCGGCTCATACATCTTTATCGCCAAATGTTATTGCTGCTTTGGTAAAAGGGGATCACTCTTATCAGAATAGCAGAATGAACTTTCTCAAACTAAAAAGCTTCTCAGAATCTTCATCATGTTGAGTTTGTATTTCACTATGCTGAAAATTCTATAACCAGTCGATCAAGAGTAAACGGAAGTATGTTGCTTGCTATTACTTTACTAGTTACTACTATATGATCAGGTTGTATTTTTGGTGAAGTCAACACTTAGTCATGCAATGCCGCACCGTTGACTGATAGCTTAGGAACAAAACCAAAAAGGATGTTCTTGTTTCAGTGAACTTTTGGCTATACTGAATCCACTAAAATTGACAATTGCTCATTCACTACTTCTGTTCGCTTATCTGTTTGTGCAATAGGGAGACTGATGTTTACTCATTGCTTGCAGGTTCCTTGAAATTGACTGGTAAAGATGTTCCAGAGATTTACTTTGATGGTAGCAGTTTCATCTGACAGATTTGCGCGAATGGATGATTGCTTTCCGATGTCAAAAAAGAGAACCCCCCTGCTGACTGCTTCGAGTTAACAACGGATTGTTTATCAGTCTGACAGTCTCGCAGCAATCCACTTAAACATTTTGTTGTTTTGCTTAAAATCCAAGTGCAAATTGGATATTTGCTTCTTTGTCCAGGTTTTAATATGCGAAGCTGGCGCAAATTTATTTCAGTAGAATCACATGGCCTCTAGGTCCACAACTTGGTTAATTGATTGAGTGCTTCATGACTCATCTGGACATACTGGTTATTTCTAGTTTTTTTTCCAATTGTTTGGTCTTATTTTGAACTCAATTTTCAAAGTAGAAGGTTTAGCATGCAGCAAATATGGCGAAATATAACCGAATATAACCACGTTTCTCCATCCCAAATATAACCACGTTTGTCCAAATTCGTTGCAAGTGTATTTTAGGATCAGAGGGAGTTTCAGATTTAGCCAACAAGAACTTCAAAGCGGAGAAAATGAGTACTTATAAACAATGATAAAAGATGCAGCTAAAAGTACTAATATTACAATCAACTAGCATCGAGAAACACTTGACATAAACATTGTGATTAAAGGCCAATTGATGCCGTCACTATTATTTTGCTTCCTGATTAAATACTCAGCATCTCTCGCTTCATCCATTCAGTCCGCACGCCACTTCCAGCTTTCATCTTAAAAATGCCAATAATACAATACAAACTGTAATCGATGCAGGCAGTCCATATTTCAAGTAATTCATGAGTTCTCTTCTTCTTTCATGTATTGGCCTACAGGTTAGATAAGGTGAAACCATCATATATTAATTTTAGAAAAACTGCTTACAAAGATCTTATCAAGGTCATAAAGTGCTCACCATAGGGGGTCATCGATATCTGCATGACGTAGCTGTTCAACGAGCAAGTTTAGCAGCTTCCTGCTATCCCGGGCATACTTTGAACGTGATGGGTAGTCAACGTCTAGATGAGCAAGCATACGGAACAACTCTTCTTTCTTCTCCTCAATCTTAGTCATTCGATCATCAAGGTCTTCAACAGTTCTGCGGTGCCTTGTAACAGGAGTCTCGCCAACCTGTTTGTCAAGCTATAATAGGTAAGAATGCTGTGTTTTGCTAGAAAAAACTGAATAAAGTTTCATGACATGGCACTGTTGGTAGAGGCCCTAGCACCCCCACTATTAAACTTGATCTTATACAGTCCCTATATTACCAATTCATGCACAATAGCTTGATCTAAAATTGAAAGCAATTAGAGGGCACGAAGTTGGATATAGTAGACCCATAAAGAGTCCTCTAATTTATGGCCATACACAGCTAACATTAGGACCATACTAATGGGATATCCATATCTTTATCTATTATAAAAATTCAAGATGAATCTATCATCTTTCTGCACACCAAATTTTCGTCCGTCGTTGATGTCAGCGTCCGTTTTGCTGACGTCAGCACTTTTTTCCTTTTTTATTTTTTGCGGGTCGGTCGCTTGATCACCTCGGTTCGCTCTTCGGTCATGACCGAAAATGTGAACATCAAATCCTCCAAAATCACAAAAAAAATGAAAAGAAATCAGATAGGGCAGCAGCACCGGGGTTGGATCTCCAGCTCTCTGCGACCGACCATCGCCATCGGTGCCGTCACCACCTCGCGTGGCCGCCCAGATCCAGAGAAAGGGGAGGAGGCGACGGGGCGGCGCAAGGAGGAAGATGCGGCATTGCGGCGTCAGGCCGGCGCCAAGATCCAGAAGAGGACGAGGAGCCGTCGGCGGCGTCCGGCGTTAAACTACGTATACTTCGACACTTGTCAAATAAATAATTACAAGTTTACAATAATTACAGGCATTTGGGAATATACAACCAAGCCATGATAGGGTTTATGAGCATCTTTTACTCTAAAATAAGTAAAGTCTTTACTAAAGAAAGTTAGCCTAGAAGCAAAGGAGAATCCTAACATCTTGAAAAAAAAATCATCATTTCTAATTTTCCATATATTCCATAAGCTCATTGCTAAAATCTCAAAGAAAGGTTTTCTGCCCTGATTATCATTTCCATGAAATGCAGTTGCAGGTTCCATTGAATTCCCCAAAAAATTCTGGCATCTTTGAGCCAATGGACACGAAAAAAGAGATGAAGAAAGTCTTCCGGAACTCTTCCCGAACATAATACACAAAACATTCCAAAATTCTTTTCTTGCATAAGGTTTCCTGTATGCAGTCTATCTTTTAACAACAACCATAGAACCACCTTTAGTTTATTGTGCACTTATTTCTCCATAATTGTACCAATGGTAAATCAGGTTGCACATGATCAAAAAACATATTATAAACCTTTTTACCAACAAAAGATGGCATAACCTTTTTACCAACAAAAGATGGCATACTCCATGGATATGTCCATCTATCAGATTCCTCAGTTGCATTAATAGATGCCAAACCCTGTCACATCATTTCCAATTGCTCCATAGCTTGTAAAGAGAGTGGGAATCATTTCCAATTGCTCCATAACTTGTAAAGAGAGTGGGAGATTGAACATATTAATCAAATCAGATTCTTGAAGTGCTTTGAAAACTGAAATGTCCTTGTTTCTCACAAAGGTAAAAAGTGCTTTGAGATATGTGCAAATATTTGGAGACTATAATGCTAATGGGCTTCTTGGTCAAAAAATGCTAATGGGCTTGTTCGTTTGCCCTAGATTGGCACAAAACTAAAAAGAATAGTATCCCATGTAAAACGAGAAACGTTATTAGCACATTATTAATTGAGTATTAGCTATTTTAAATTTAAAAATAGATTATTTTGCTTTTTCTGACAACTTATGTGTAAAACTTTTTGCAAAAAATGCTCCATGTAATAGTTCAGAAAATATGCGTATAAAAAAGAGAGAAAAATATTGTAGGAAGCAGCCCCAAATGTGTACCAATAAGTTAGAGCGTGTTCACTTCATTACCAAAATAAACCTCACCATTTATTGCCAAAATTTTGGCAAGGGCAAAATGTGATAATGATGTTTGGTTTGGCACCTTACCAAATGTTGGCATAATTTTGTGAGGAGAAGTTTCTAAAATTTTGCTGAATTTTGGAGGCATTGCCAATATTCGGTAACAAGCTAAATTGATCCAACTATTGTAGGTTTGTCAAACAAAAAAAATGGTTTAAAGTGGCAACAATTTGTACAACTTCTTAGTTCTGTACAAAGAAATGATTGATTAATTAGGCTTAATAAATTTTAACATGTTTTTTTAACACATCAAAACTGCACATAATTTAATGATGAGGGTCTATCAAAATTTGCACCTGTCTCTTAAAAAAAGGCATATCATGTCAAGAAACAGGTTATCAAATTAGGCGTGTATATCCATCAGATAGGTCATATCCTCGTATATGAAAATAATGAAAAAACAACAGAGGAGTTCATTTGAGCTGCTCCTGTTAGCATAATGTGCACTTTCAGCTCTAATTTTTTCAGAATAAATCGATTAGTACTGTTTCAACCCACATGAAGATGATACCGCGAGGAAGCGAGAAGGGAGGGAGGAATCCACATTAGACGAATAAGGAGAAATTAGCCAAAACGGCCTTTGGACTTGGCCGCCGAGGCTCATGATCTAGGATCTTCACCATCAGGAGAGATTTGCTCTTCTCCATCTTCTCCAGGTCTGCCTTCTTGATGAAAGAATGGTTCAATGCTATTGATGAAAGAAAGTGAGAGAGTTTTGAAGTTGGAAGATGACGAGATTAGGATTCTAGAGAAATTTAGGAAAACTAGACAAATGAGACGGCGGATTCCAAACAGATCTCAAAATCTAGTTTTATAGCTCGCGCCGCTTTGAATTCCTCGGAATTTATGGCGGGATTTTAGCCGGGGTCTACTATTTCTTAAAACAGATAAATCTTTCTAGAAACTTTTGAACTCTACTCGAATTTTTTAATTCGACTACAAAACTACTTGATTCAAAGCGAAAAATAATTTGCTCGGATATCAGTTGTGGGTATCATCCTATAACTTGATAATATAACCCGATAACGTTGTGTCCTTTCGAATAGGTGATGCTAGTCGGGAAAGCTTTCATAATAAAGTTCAAGGGCTAATGTCATAATACTTGGTATAGAGTATGTATAGTTGTGTATACGATAACCACGTATATGGTGAGACCTATGTTTAAGTTTCCTATTGTTTTTATATGTTTTTGGCCAAGTTTTAGCATGGGAATCGAAGGGGTATGGCATCGTGCATTGTTAATGGAATCAGTAGTTACAGTTTTGTCAGATTTTGGTGTATACCTAAGTCGGGGATTTAACCCAGTTGAAAATGATGGGTTTTGCAAACATTTCCATATCTTACCTATTATATAATAGGTAAAATTGGATCCAGTACATCAAAAGATCACATTGTTAGAAAATTACCACCGAAAAATCACCGTTCACAAAAATACCATCCAAAGATCTTAACGTTAACAAAATGCCATTCCGTTAGCCTTCGCCAAGTTCTTTTCCTCGCAGCGAGAGTTCGGTAATTAAAAGAAAAGAAATCCGATAAAGCTAAACGCCCGATCTCATGCTCTTCTCTCCTCACCTCACGTGCACATGCTGCTGCATCGTCGATTCCTCAGCTCACCAGCAACCGTCGATTGTTGCGACTGCCCCCTGCCATCGATTCCCGCCGCCGCCACTCGTCGGCCATTGTCGATTCCTGCTACCTGCGTTGTCAGTTGGCCATCGTCGATTCGTACCGTCGACGCAGGCCATCGTTCGTACTCATCGCCGCCTCTCGCCGGCCATCGTCGATTCTTGCCTCCGCCGATTAGTGTTGACCATCAGTTTATGTTTGCCCTCCTGGCGGCCAGCCACAATCATGGAACCATGGCAGCAGCTCTCCTTATTTTTCTCTCTTTTTTGGGGTTCATACGCTTTGCTGCTTGTAACACTAGTAATATGCCCGTGCTAACGCTACGGAAAGGATTAATATTAGGCCTGAAACAACTAAGGATATTGAGACAATATATATTTTAACTTTGGAGCCAAATCAAAATAGATATATGCACATTTTCCATCCATCTGGGCATAATTGAAACCGAGAAATCTGAATCGTGCACATATCTATCAACTGTGAGTCCACAGTCGGTAATACAGTCAGAAGAAATTCTGATCTAGCCTTGCTATACACTAATTTTAGTGTACATTTCCTGTCTACACCAATAGATTCCTCATGCCAACAGAACTTCGTTTAGGAAGATCATCAAGTGGAGCTCGTTCCTGTCAACCTGACAAATCCAAAGCATCAATTTCCTTGAAATCTTAAATGTATTCAGCACCATGTTCCTCTGTTGACTTGAAAATGCAACGATGCATATATATAAATTTCATCAAGTGTGAATGTTTATGTAGTGTCAATTTTATTCCCAAGACACTATCCCAGCTACAAACAAACAAACAGTACCAAAAAAAAAGTTCCAAGCCATTGACTGACAGATCAAAGGGTTTGCACTTATATTATTTTAATCACCAAGGAGCTTGCTCTTGTGCTAGCCATTGACATTCCAGGCCGTCATATGCTACACAAAGAAATTGACACGAAGGGTTGCACTTAAATGTATTCCAGCCATTGGTGAGTTTCCACAATTCCAAAAATAAAAAATGGTAATAAATTAATGATGGATATATTCTGAACAAAGAAATATACCTCACTCGGCTCTCCCTAAAACCTGCACAAATGGTAGCTCGATTCTGCAACAACATTACCTGGTGCTAGCCTTTCTGCACCCTTGGGGTGGTAGGGAAAAAATCTGAAAGGGAAATATCTTTGTTAGAATGAACCTATTACTTCTGATGAACATCAACCATGAATATAGATTGTTGTTTGGAATCCATTCGTTACTCAAACAGAAGAACAAATAGCAATACCTTCTTCGGTGATTGTTAGCAGGAATATCATCCAAAGACAATTTATCGACCCCTAACAAGTCATCAGATGAGCTTTCCTTGGGGATTAATCTGTTTCACAGCGGCAAGGCAAAGCATCCTAATTCCACTCTTTATTTCTTTAATTGTGTCATCCACTTCAGCATCACTGCCCAAACTTATTAGCGTCACATCAACCAGTGGCGAATCCAGGATAAAACAAGAGGGTGGGCTCAAAATTAAAGTCAAAGTTGTCGAACTAAATCTTAGTACATTATTAAGACAAATGCAGTGCATACCACTGTACATGATATAATATAAAAGCAGACAAACACAAAAGAGTACCTCATGAGCAGACGCCACATCTTCTTAAACCTTAGAAAAGAACAAGGCAGCCCCATGTCAAGGGCTAGGTATATTTGGGACAAAACGATGATAGATTGGATTATAATGGTAGAAGGTAACCGGGACGGCCCTAGACCTCGACGGCGCGAATGAGTCGTACTCGACTCCGCACCGACGAGGCAGGGCTCCTGGGTACAAGATTGATCTATTGCTTACCTTAATCTAGAAGATTGTCCCTCCTTATATAGAAAGAGCAACTACAGACCTAACCCTATCCTATATGGGCCTTGACCATTCGGCCCAATACCCATGACATTACACCTCTCTTTTTGAACAGCTCGTTCTCGAGCTGCAGTGAAAGTTTAGAGTATATGTCTAGACTTGCTACATAAAAGAAAACAAAGACAATAAAGACTCAAGCCTTTTACATCTCGGCTTGATAAATTATTTGAAGAGAATTTTCTGATGAAATTACGGGTGATCGCTGCATCATGGTACTGTTATCAGGACTTGGCGGACCCCATTCAACAACCCTTAGTGAAAGGGTAACTTCACAGAACATCCAAAATCTGAAGGCCCAATGGCATCAAGTCCACCAGCCCCTAAGCCACCAGCGTTAGTTGAATTGATTAGTTTAACCAACCAACAACGTGGAACCTTATCCTCCTGCTCTCCTTGTATACGTATACACCATGCAAACAGGAGACGTAGAGGCACTAAGGTTGTGCGCGAGATTCGGCGGCGGCGGCGGGTACTGACCACGTGCAAACAGTGGCCCACAGCCCGAGTTGATCATGCAGCTGCCGCTTCACCAACGAAATCATTGTTCCCTCTCGTTGTTTTGCACACAACAGGAAGGAGAGGCCCACTAGATGCATATGAGATCAGCTCCTCCTTCGCCACTGCAAGCGCGCAGAACGCCACATCCTACTCACGAGATCCTCGCACACCTACCATGCCCGCAACTCGCGTTGCACGCACGCGACGCAACTTCCACCCATACAAATCGCAACCTCTCCAACGATTCAAGCGATGGTGCTCCGAAAAATCACGCCTTCTATGTTTATCCTTCTCCTGCCGTATCCGAAAACGGCGCCTCGTTCACGCCTCGGACCGTGACACACGAGTCTTTTCCGTTGCAGCAATTTCTCCCGTTAATCTCTCCGAGATAAGCAAAATCATCCACTGAAATCGCCATCTTCTCTTCCCCTTCCGACGAGGATAGTAGCGGCTGCGCTGCCGCACCTCTAGCGACCGGCGAGGATGAGGAGCATCCGCACCCTGCCGGGGCAAACTACCTGCTCGTCTTGGAGCTCTATAGGATGTTGTCATTGGGGGAGTGAACGCTGCTGCATCCAATGCCTTCACGTGCTGCTCCACCCCTCTCGCCTCCAAAAATCGTGTCGTCGTCGTCGCCGGAGGCCAGCTGCCCACTGCTGCACCCTTGAGGAGATGCCCTCCAACCTGTGGATGGGCACAAGGGGTTGACGCTTTTGACTCATGCCGAACGTTCACCCTTCTCATTGAGAAGCGTCGCTTGAATTCATGCCGCTGCGGCCGCACAGATGATGACCGATGATGAAGCACAAGTACCCCCGGCAGGGACGGCACAATGGTCCCTGGCGGCGACATGTACAGTGCCAACCTAACTGCGTCCAGCTTGCGGATGGCATCATCGAACATCTCTGTAATTTCAGTGAGACCATTGGAGATGTCGATGAAAGCTTGCGCCGCGGAGGCCATGGCCATTGCCATGGAACCAGAGCTCTGATACCAAGATGTCAAGGGCTAGGAATATTTGGGACAAAACGATGATAGATTGGATTATAATGGTAGAAGGTAACCGGGACGACCCTAGACTTCGACAGCGCGAAGGAGTTGTACTCAACTCCGCACCGACGAGGCAGGACTCCTGGGTACAAGATTGATCTATTGCTTACCCTAATCTAGAAGACCGTCCCTCCTTATACAGAGAGAGCAACTACAGACCTAACCATATCCTATATGGGCCTTGACCATTCGGCCCAATACCCATGACACCACATGCATGTATTAACAAGACATAATCATCTATTTGAACCTGTTTTGCTGGATCATCAATAATTTCACTAGGATTAAACTCCATGTGATGCATTTTTGTTCGATTTGTGCTCTCATCAGTTGGGGTGTGTCATTTGAATTACTTACATTTGCATAGTAATTATGTAGTTCTCTTTTTCTCTCCATTGCAAATCTACCAATGATTTAAAATTAAACATGAATGATAAATCCTTATAGAAAAATACCTGACAAATTGACAGCAAGAGAATAAAAAAAATCATGCCTTAGTTGCCAAATCGCAGATCGGGCGCTCTTGCCTCTTGCCTGCCTGCGTGCAGTTGTGCAGGTACGACGCGTAGCGTGCGGCACGCCGCGTCCCTGATTAGCCGGCGCCGCCGCCCGCGTGCTACCTGCGTCGCCGTGCCGTGCCGCCGCCTTAATGCGGTACCGGTGTCGTCGGCTCACCGCGTGTCCGCGGCGCCACCTGCGTAATCCCTCCGCGGTCCGCACGCTCGTGCTGCCAGCTTCGTCATCCTGCGCCTGCGCCGCCACCTGCGTCGCCGACTCGCCGCGCCGCTGCCGCTGCAACTCTCGGCTAGGGAAGTCGGGAGAAGAGAAAAACGAGACTGAGGCGCTCTCTGCCTCAACCCTAACTAATCTATGGGCCAGGCCAACAAGGATTTCACCATTTGGGCTGAGAAACACTGAAGCCCATCAAGGCGAATCGTTTTCTTCCTCCTTTGATCGTTTCCTCACCGATACGAAGAACAGAAGCGCTCCAGAACCTCTCCAGGACATCTCCAACTTAAACTATGAAACATATGATACTTATATACAATTTTTTTTGTAAAAATTGGAGGGTAGGCTTCAGCCTTATGAAGCCTCCCCCATAGATTTGCCACTGACATCAACTCCTTTTGCCAAGGCAAGCTCCTGAATGAATTTGTCCGAGGAGCTCTTGCCATCCTCTTCAAATATGATCCTTACAAAGTACAAACTACAAAATAAGAGTGATATGAGATGCTATCAAACACAAATTCACTGCTCAAGCGCAAGCTGAAATGAAATTCAAGTTGAACAGTCCTAAAGGCATATTTTAAACACCTAAACACCAAACCATCTCTGCAACACTGACCTAATTA
>CM002483.1:15610128-15633361 GCA_000325765.3 Leersia perrieri | reverse complement strand
CTTCAGGCGATGGGATAACATGTCCAGGCGGCAATATCAATTGTTTTTCTTGGAGTAAAATATCAAATATCTTGTCGGCTCTATTGATATCGAAGTCATAATGCTCCTCTCTAACAGATCATTTTACCCATGGACAGGTGACCACTTTCCTCCCCTTAGATGCCTACTCAGCCAGTCCGATCTCAACATCTGAATCAGAATCACTGGAACATTCTTGAAAATTAACCTTCTTCGTAAATCTGTCTTTCCATGACTCTTTAAATCTTGTTTCATGAGCCGATACTCGTTGCACCAGTTGAGACAAACTTTCAAACTCTTGAGAAGAAAATCTTTCTTTAATAGGAGTCAAGAGTCCTTGAAAAGCTAAATCGGCCATTTGAAAATCAGTTAATTTTAAACTATAACATCGGCTTCTAACGTCCCTAAATCTTTGAATATAATCCGAAACCGATTCATCCATCCTTTGTTTAACCGACGTCAAATCCGTCAACTTCATCTCCTGATTTCCAGAATAAAAATACCGATGAAACTTCTTTTCCAAATCGGTCCAGCCTTGAATTGAATTAGGAGGCATGCATGTCCCGTGGACAAGCCGCCAGGCAACCAGCGGGCAAGGCAAGCGGGCAGTTTTATGCCGCTCCATCCATGCGGACAGCGCGGACGCGGGGCGGGTTGGCTACATCCACGCCGCTTGCAACCTGAGTCGGAGTCGGTGGAGGGAGAAACGCCATCGACCACTCTGCCTTCACCGCCTCAAGCCACCGCCATGGACATTTGTCATGCCATGGCCCAAGTCGCCACTTCTTCTGACATCGTTCCGACTGGTAGGTTCCCTATAACTTATTCAATTCCAGCCGAGTAATATTTTTCCTTGATTCTTGGTTATTGTTCCATCAGCTACTACCACCGTCACCACCACCACTGCTCCAGTTGCTGCCGCCCAAGCTACCTCTTCCCCAGCCTTGGTGCTCACGACTACTATCGACGCGCCGAGTGCAGATAAGGGGAAGCAAGTTCAGGGCTCTCAGGGGAAGCAAGTTCAGGGCTCTCCCACAACTGCCGAGCCGAGTGCCGGCTCTGACAGTGAGAAAACTGTCAGTGAAGAGGTAATCTCAATCTCTTTTTCTTTAGTCTTTAACCTCCTTATAGATGGCTTCTGTTATATCTTCTCAAGCTTAATCTTTTAGATCATCGGGTGGCGATATGGCCCTGATCCTAACCAGTTCTCAGTCTTGGATCGGATTGAAGACCAGAAGAGCATGACCAGACTGATCCAGCTGATGGCCGAGTCATCCGACTTAGTCCTGGTAAATTGCCCTTGGATAACAGTCATCCTATCTGGGATTTCTTTTTCTGTACTCACAATCTTTGTCTTTCCAGCAAGTGATCAAGAACTCCAGTGCCAAGGACACGCTTTTGGAGCACATTGCTCCATTAGCTGAGAAGGCTGAGTAGGCTCAGGGGGAGTTGGCCACCCTGAGAAATGAAGTTGCTAGCTACAGGAATATCCACAGCGATTTCAAGGAAAAACTCAGAGCTAATCTCTCATCATAGAGTAACTCTATTGTCTTCAATCTTTCCTTGAGTCTGACTGTTTTGTACCCAGATTTCCTCGGGTATGATCACTGCCAAAGTTTGACCACAAGCGACGCTGGCGCTCTTAAGGATGATCTTCTTGAGTCTTGATGGGGCAGACTGGAGCAGCTCGACTACAGTCTCAAAGCTTGAAGTATTCGTTCCGACAGTGGCCACATGCAGATTATCAAGGATAGGTTCTACGGCTTGACAGAACTCGGCGTTTACTCTCCTAGCTTCGTCCAGCTCAGTCTTCATCTTCAAGAACTCTTCATTGTGTTTGGTCTTCATGGCACTGAGTTCTTTGGTAGATTTTCTCTTCAGATCTACACGATGAATTGGAAGAGAGATTAGTTCGATGAATAAGAATTAAGCCGAGTTATCAAGATAAAAGGACTTACCCTCATGCTTTTTCAAGAGGGTCTCCAGCTTGTCCTTGTAATAATTGGCTTGCTCGTGTAATTTGACGTTCAGGACGACAGCATGAGCCAACTTTGCCTCGGCTGAGTTCTTTTCCTTAATGAGTTTTGATGGAAATAGAGATGTTTACAAGACTTGAAGATCAATACAGTATTTTACACAAAGGAACTATAATTACCTTCATTTTTGCTTTGGAGGAGAGTCAACTCAGCCTGGAGTTTTAGCACTTGCTCCTCTGCTTGCTTCTTGGCCTCAAGCACAACAGGATCATAGCCGAGGAAATCTGTGTACAAAACAGTCAGACTCAAGGAAAGATTGAAGACAATAGAGTTACTATTGGGAGTCATAGAGTCAGACGCCCTTATTTATTGGATTTCTAGATTTTCTTCAATTCGAGCCCTTCACTGCAAGATATTGGGAGATGATTTCAAGTACTCGGGATTTATTATATGATGAAGAGAAGTACTCAACATTGGTCGAAGATAATTACTTAGAGAACGAGGCTATGTATCTGTTCAGAGATAATCACTCAGCCATGGAAGTATACAGTGCATATGTATTCATATGTGTGATATCCAAAAGATTCATTCACGTCTACAGAACTACAATGACGATGGATTCCGCCGACGATGACTCTATCAGATTAATTGGGAATCGAGGGTAGTCGGATTTATTTTCCGGCATCTTCAACATCACTTTTTGCTTGTGTGGCGGCAGTCGGATTCATCATCACAACCTGCAAGACGCTATCGTCGTCTTATTGTTGCCTTTATCCAACCCAGGATCTCAAAACTGGGGTATCATGGCTGACTTAATTTATCTACGTTGCGTCGCCAGCATTCTGTTTATCTTCATTCAAATTCTTCACTTGGGAAGCCCGGACTTTGTTATCAAAGAATTGACGTACAAGCGCCGGATTAAGCAAGTTACTAAGAGTCAGTCGGGATTGATCTGCGTATTTCCATCAGATTCACAATACGTTTGTTACAAGGATCGGGTTCGATCTGCATATTCTAGTCAGACTCGTGGAGGGGTCAATTCAGACATGATAGCCACGCATATATGTGTACAAGGAACAGATGCAGAGTCAGAATCATGAACCAGTATAATTGGTACCGTGCAAGCAGAAAGCCAACATGGGCATGGTTCAGCAATCTATTAATTGGATTAGCTGATCAACAAATCATTAAGACATCAAGGCCAACAAATCGGGAGCAAGTATATGCATGGTGGATTTACTACAAGCTGAAGTCAACAATAATCACCTGATTGTGTGTGCATACAGTCATTCGACTACCTGATCTGCTGACAGATTATTCGGTACCCCAATTATTTATTCTTAAAGATGGAGCCCTCCACAGTCTTTTTGCAAGACAATTGAAAGATGATCATACAAGGAAGAACTCGGGAAATCACATGACGAAATAGAAGCACTCGGCATTGATCAAGAACCACGAGGAATAGCTGCAACTCGACTGTGAAGGACTTGGGGGCTACTGTGGAGGATATGGGTACCGGGTACCACTCGGCCTGCTTATCCGACTAGAGATAGGATGTGGCCCACATCTATGTAATATGTAATAGACTAGGACTCGGTTGCCATGTTGCCTTTTATCCCAAGGCAGGGTATAGAGCCCTGGCCGAGTACTTCCTGGTATAGATTTAGGAAACCTAAGCCGTATCTGGCTGGGCCTTTCCATGTAACCCGGCTCCTCAACCCTATATAAGGGGAGTCGGGGGAGCCTCTCTGGGGCACCCAACAAACACAATATTATACTACAACACCCGGCGGAATATATCCAATAGTCCGTCGAAGGATGGAGTACGGTATTACTCCTCATATTGAGGGGGCCCTAACCAGGATAAATCTTGTCCCCCTCTCCATCGTTCTTTTCGATCTCGTGCGTAACCCTATAAGTTTTATTACCGGTCCAAAACACCGACAAACCTTCTTGCGGAGTAGTGACTGGTGTCCTTCACTCGGTGTTGGAGGTTGTTGGCGTTTAGCTTGTTCCCTTCGCTGCTTGTATGCTTCCTTGCATTCACGGTTCTAAAGATCCGCGTTCTCCTGAAGATTTTTCCACATGAAAGTGATGAGACTATCCTCCTTCCTAGGCTCCGAGTACTGAATTCCGGGTGCTCCATGGATGTTGGCTAACTGCATCAAGTCTTTGATGCTCTTGGGCTCGAAACGGTGCCATACCCATATCATATCATGATTTCTGAGGCCATGATAGAAGATGGGTAAAGCCAACTGATCTGAAACAGGCTTGACTTGCTCGGGTGCTTGTAGGACACGCCGAGTGAACCTGCCAAAAGACTCTCTCGGCTCCTGTGCGAGTTCTCCATAGAGACGATAGGCTTCAGGGTTGTTTGATGTTTCCAAGACCGGACTCTGAGGCCTTCGAGTCGATGCGGTCTTGGAAGGCTTAATCCGAATCGATGTAGACCTTGATTGCCGAGGCTAAGTCGGAGTCGACTCTAAGTCAATAATCGGAGTCAGAGTCGGCTTGAGTGCTGCAGCGAGAGGCTGAGTCGGAGCCGAAGCTAGTTCCGGCATCTCGATCTCCATTGGCATGCTTCTGGATCTGCGTGACGCACGACGCCGTGCGGATCGACTCTGCTTCTTCGGCATGGGCTGGTAGCATGTCGTGATCTTGATTGTGCCGTCGTCGACTTGAGAAATCACACGAGTCAGGAGATGAGTGGCCTGCTCGGCGACGTTGGGGAGCCCCATTGGAAGGGTAAAGGCCTCAGGTGGACTGATGACCTCAGCCCGAGTCCTGAGTTCACCATTGGAGTCGGCGATGAAGCTAAAGGACCCGAATCGAAGTTCGGTCCCCGGGGGAACGATCGATCCGGTGAGTGCTGGTGTCGACGAAGATGCCATCTAGCTTCTTGTTGAGTGATTCGGCGATTTCCCCTATCTGGCGCGCCAACTGTTGGTGTTTTGTCCCGGCAATAAACTTTATGGGGCTTTGCACGAACTCGAAAGCTAGATGGTGACGGAACACAGAGATTTATACTGGTTCAGGCCCTCCAATGGACTAATAACCCTAATCCAGTCCAGAGGAAGTATTCCGCCGATTTTGTATGATTGAATCTGGTGTATGATGTGGTGTGTTTCGACGTCCTCGGCCCCTTCTTATATAGGGAGGGAAGACCGAGTCATCTAGGAATCCTAGCCCTAGGCGGCTTAGGGTTTCCTTATTTGTTACAATATCTACTCGGGCGACTGCCGTGGAATACAAGGCAAGGCCCAACCGGGTGATTTATCTCTTTACATATATGAACTCCGAGCTATCTATAACTCAGGATATGCCTTTTCTCTTAGATTGCGTCGTGGGAAACAAGACACTGATGGGCCGGGCTTTTTTGCTTCCTTTTGTTAATCTTCTAGAATATCCCCTCTTCATGGGCTTATGATGGTCCGAGTGGATACCCGGTACACATATTCTCCCCACAAAGACATGCAATAGAGAACCAAAAACTGAGCAATATAGGCATTAGCTCCATCAAAATTCCATATTTAGTGAGAGTGGGCCGCTGGTTTCCTAACACTTTCCATTGTAAACTAATGCCATGTGCATTCACACATGAGATGCATGTGACAATAATTTATTTTTCTATTAAATTAACATGATCCTGAAAAATACCAACTTAGAAAAAAAAACTAATGTAAGTATTAAACTGATCCCATATGAAAATTGGACAAAACTAAGCTTTATTCTACATTGTGCTGGCTAGCTATGGAGAGGATGTTACCAAGAAATGAGTGTCTACCCTATAATGCTTCAACTTTGACAATAAAACAGTCAAAGAGACATTTACTAACTTTGCTTGGGTACCTTAACCATACTAACGGTAGACACATTTTGGTAATACAAATGAAACTAAAAGATGATACATGTGTTGACAATAAATTTATAATGACTTTAAAATTCAAATACGCTTTAGATTATAATCTGCTATAGCACCAAAGAAAATAACAATGCACATGTAAACCCTGACTCCCGCGCTGACGAGAAAGACGGCCATGCCGAGGGCTATCAGGACCACCCGACACGGTGGTGCACACACCTAGAGACGACGCAATCCGAGCCCGACGATACTCCACCACCCCAAACGGCGCGGCACATAACGGAACCGGAGTTCGTTCCCTGTCTCTTACGGCCGCTCATGCTTCGGTGGGTATGGGTAAAATTTTTAGGGTTAGAGTTTAACACTATACTAAGTATAAAATGAGTATAGGTAAAATAGTGTGTCCCGTATTTAAAATGTGCTTAAAAAATTATACAAAGTTGCTTCTCTATAAGATAAATCAATCCTATAAAATTTAATTAATTTGGCAAAAATTTATAGTGTGAACGCGAGTTTAAAAATTTAAGGTCCGAGTTTAACGCTATAAAAAAAATAAAATGAGTATGAGTAAAGTGAATAATTATGGGTATTACCCTCTTGTCTATATGTCCTACATATATATATATATGACAACGATACAGTAGACGAATGGATAATTAAGTTACTCTTACTGAAATCTCGAAGAGAATGATTTATAAAAATCAATGATTCAATTTTATAAAAATTCTAGCACACTGTTATAAGTTACTCATACCGTAAGAGAGGATACATGTAAATAATTATTTAGCTTATCTCACTCGTAATGCGTCCGAGGAGTTATCTGCAGGTAGCCAGTTGGAACTTGGAAGTAGGGCTGTCAACGAGCCGAGCTCGAGCGAGCTCGTCGGCCTAGGCTCGAGCTCGATAGAGGCTCGAGCCGAGCTTGAAAAACCTTCGAGCTTGTAGGCAGCCTCGGATCGAGCTCGATCAAGCTCGAGCTCGGCTCTGGACGACAATGGGCTGCATTGGTCCCAAGTAGGGCTGTCAACGAGTCGAGCTCGAGTGAGCTCGTCTGCCTAGGCTCGAGCTCGATAGAGGCTCGAGCCGAGCTTGAAAAACCTTCGAGCTTGTAGGCACGCTCAGTTCGAGCTCGATCGAGCTCGGCTCGTGAGCTTGACTTATTACTAGAAAATTACATTTTAGATATAATATCTTGTTAAAAATTAATTTTTAGTTAATCATCTTTAGAAAAGAGTAAAAAGAAAAAATAAAATACATATATAATGCCAATATATAATAATAATATATGGAGATACACACAAATATCATATTTTAATCTACTAATTTATTTATTAGACAATAAAAATTATATATAGTCAGGCTTGTTAGAAGCTCGAGCTCGGCTCGATAAAACTCGCGAGCTTGGTCATATGCTCTGGCTTGGCTCGATTGAAGCTCGAGCCGAGCTCGAATCGAGCCTAGCACGAGCCAAGCTCGAGCTATTTACGAGCCTCGAGCTTTTTTGACCGCCCTATTTGGAAGCAACAAAACAAGGGGACAATACTGCCTGCAGCTGGGCGTGAAACGATAGAAATTGACATTCGCTACCTCTACCTCGCAATTTTGTGGTTTTGCCCATATATGCGACATCAAATTATTGGGGCACCAGTGGCGGATTCAAAAATTTTGTGGAGCCTGGGCAAATCTAACGACCGACAATAACTACGTACAAATCCATATAAGTATATGCAACAATTTTTTTTTATATTTGTTTTGCTTAGAGAAATGAAGAACTAAAGATAGTTGGCGTGAGATTATACGATGAGATTACGGTTATGTATTGTTGATAAGTTATATTAGAGCTCATCACAATTCTTATGTTGAGGAGAGAAAATCGAGAGAGAGGGGAAAAAGTAAGCTCCTAATTCATAGGCAGAATGCACACTAGTAACCAGTCATATTGTGGTGCCAACATATCAACCAACTAATCGTTATATCTGATATATTAAAGACATGTAGAGATAAATATGCAGCATATTGTTGTATTTATTAGCTGTTAGTGCTAATTTTAATGGGCAAGGTGTTATTTTTGGAACCAGCTCTATTGTTAACCTTGCACTTACGGGGCTTGTATTATCTTGAAAAGATAAAAAAAAGGTGATGGGTCCAAGCGAAATGCACTTTGCCTTCCTGGGCTCCTGGCCTAGTCCGGATGGTGTGAGCATTTGTTCACATAGCTACCGTCTAGCAGTCTAGCAGCAAGTAGGCCAAACTAATGACTAAGCACGACAATTAACTAATAATCCACCGGTGCATGCTGCTGAGCCGTACAAACTAAACACTGTAACTAGTTGCTAATTAACATATGCATGTGGCGGAGCCCGGGCAGCTGCCTATGGTCGTCGGGCGGTGGCTCCGCCACTGTTTGTACCCAAAATTAAAAATAAATAATATTTTTCTACCCATACCATCTCTAAATAATATAAGTAAGAATATAGATAAGGATGATGAGGATATAGGTATGGATGATGGGAATACAGGTATGGATGATGGGTACCAGTGACATGTTTAGACTGCCGAGGGCTATTAGGAATACACCCGACACAACGCAATCCAGGCCCGACTATACTCCACCACCCCAAACAGCACCACCCCAAACGGCGAGGCACATAACAGAAGCGGAGGTGGTCCCCCTTCTCTTACGGCCGCTCATGCTTCGGTGGGGCCAGCCATGTCAGCCAGGCCACACAATTTTCAGGAACACTTCATCGCTCGTGGAGGTGGAACACGGGAGACCTCACCTCAATACGGCGCCCCGGAAGGAGAGATCGCCGCCGCCGATGCCCCCGCTTCTCGGGTCGAGGAGGATCCACCGCAGCAGGCCCCCCTCCGCCGGCGGATTCCGCCGCTTGACGGCGTCGCGCCAGGAGTGGCAGATCTCCGCCCATCGCTCGCCGGTCGACGAGGCACGGGAGGCGCTCCTGGATGAGACGGAGGGCATCTGGGTTGAGCTCGCGCCAGGGCGATGGCGCGGCCATGGCGGAGGTGGAGGTGGGGGCTAGGGTTTGGGAGGTTTGGGTGGCGGCCACAGCGGCAGCAGCAGCGACGACACCATGTCCTCCACCCTCTCCGTCACCCTCCCCGCGAATTCCCCTTCCTTCGACACCGTCAGCCCGAACACGAACGCCCCGAATATCGCGTGGATTCCGATCATGTCGGTGGCGACCCCCGACGCGAGTACTCCGGCGAGCGTCACCGCGATCCATACCTCGCCGCCGCCTTGCGCGTCCGAGCGACGCGCCACCGACGCCATGGCTGGCTTTATGGCGATCATCGAGAATGTGACGAATGCCGCGCCGGAGAGGAGAACTCAGAGTGAGAAGATTGGGCGGCCGTTGTTGCCGGAGATGGCGACGGCGAGGGCGAGGAGGACCCATGCGGCGACGTCGTTGAAGGCAGCGGCGGCGAGGGCCGTCTCGCCGATTGGGGTGGTGAGGAGCTTGAGCTCGGCGAGGATGCGGGCGAGGACGGGGAAGGCGGTGATGGAGAGGGCGACGCCCATGAAGACGAGGAAGGGGACGTAACCGGATTCCGCTGCGCCGGGGAGGTGTTCCCGGAGCAGGAACGCGACGCAGACGCCGCAGCCGAACGGGAGGGAGATTCCCGCGGCGGCGATGGCGAACGCGCGCCTCCCGCTCCGGCGGACGGAGCGGAGGTCGAGATCGAGGCCGACGATGAAGAGGAAGAAGAGGAGGCCGAGGCTGGCCACCGATTCGAGCACCGGGGAGCTCCATGGGGGGAAGAGCGCGGCGAGGTAGCGCTTGTTGCGGCCGAGCGCGGAGGGGCCGAGGAGGATTCCGGCGACGATCTCGGCGATCACCTTGGGTTGGCGGAGTGGGCGGAGGAGGGCCAGGAGGCGTCTCAGGAGGAGGATGAGGAGGGATTGGAGGATGAGGAGTGGGAATGCGAAGTGGAGTGGGTCGTCGCCTTGCCATATGCCGTTCGATGATGTCTTCACCTTCGCCATCTCCGCCTCCGACGCTGACATGTTCGGCCAAATGCCTGCCCGGCTTCTTCGATCGACCTCGACGAGGAAGATGATGAATTCAGGCTAGGCTAGCTTGCTTGCTTTTGAGTGCGTGAGTTTTTTGTTGAGAAAGAGAGAAGCAGCGAGCTATAGCGGGTGTCTCGTGCAAGTGAAGGCGATGGGATTGGATGGGGCACTGGCACTGGCCTATATATGTAAGGAGATTACACAAACTCAAATGAAGGATTTAAATAGGGAGAGATCACAATCAAATACTCCCTCCATGGCCGCAGATATAAGAATTTTTGAATGGATATAACATTTGTCCTGGATTTTTTTTTCTAGTATTATGAATATGGACAAAATATTTGTTCAGTTTTTTCCCTAGTACTAATAATATGGATAGAATATTTGTTGTTTATAGTACTATGATGTGTAAAAAAAAAAAACCTTACAATCACAGACTGAAGGAATATAAATCTGGTGTTATGATTTTTTTTTCTGTTATTGAAAAATTCAGAGAACTCTCGTGTTGAAAGTAGGAGTAATCGTGCAAAATGAAAGGAGTCAGGGGTGGTGGCAAGGCAAGTACTCCCTCCAGTTACACGTTTTGGACAAGACAGTGTCTTAAAAACAATTTTAACTCTATTTTTCTATTATAATATATACAGAAATATCAACAAATATATTATTATATTAAAATACTTTTAAGATTAATCTTTACAAATAATCTTCGTGTTACTAAAATAAATATTTCTAAAGTTATTTATAGTCAAAGTTTAAAAAATTAACTTAATTATAGTCCAAAACATCCTATATTATTAAGCTGGAGGGAACAGTAATCATTGGTTTGTGTCTGCTCTGCTTGGTGTCAAGGCACTATCTACTGCTCTAGCACTGTTGTCACTATTCACTAACTACTCCTAGATGCGAATGCATTGATGCAGGAAGAGTTGAGTTTGCAGAGCATAGGAGAGATCTTCTCCAACCTTCTGGAGAGTCAACCACAAGCAGCAGCCAGCAGGTTAATCCCATTACTGAAAGCGAGACACGTGGCACGCCGCTATAGCTTCTGGAGGCGTGTCACCTGGTTGCACTTGCACAGTTGCACTGCACCGCCGCACCTCATCGTTCGTTCTTGCGTTGCATCGTATGCATGATTTCGTCGTCAGCATTGCATTGAAATACTAGAAACTAGTAGGAGTATTAGCTACTCTAGCTTGAGCTTGAGTTTCTTTAAAATGTATTATTTTTACATGATTATCGGCTCCCATTGTTTTACTGTTGCTTATAAGTCAGGGACAATTTTATTTTCTAAACTTATTTTTAAATTTAATTTAAGAGTTTTTTTTAATGAAGTTCGGTCCAAATTTTAAGGACTATTGTCGTTTCCTCTTCTGATTAATTTGAATTTTGATCTTAATTTTAAAGTTGTTTTAATGAAGTTTGGTCCAAATTTTAAGGGCTATTGTTTCTTCCCTTCTGATTAGTTTGAATTTTGAACTGAATTTTAAAGTTGACTTTGAAGTTTTTTTTATCATTGTCTTTCTTTTTCTTATAACATTGTCTTTTAAACCACAAATAATACATCTATAAAAAGCTTACCCATAAATAAAATCTTAATGTGGTATACATATTTTCTATGATTTGGCTATCTATGCCAAACGATGAGGGCCACAAAATCCGCTCTAGACGAGGCATTGGTTGATGTAATGTAAGAGCTAGCTTAACCTCACTGTGACTCAAGATAATCAATATTGTTCACTATATGATTGCATCAGAAAAGAATTTATTCCTACATCATGGAACAAACATCAAACTATATACCGATATTGATCACCGATAAGATTATCTAACCGTTTGATTCACTTATATTCCGCGAAGATCGATCAATGTGAAATTCTCGATTTTGTTAATTGACGATCGAATACGAGAAGCATCTATCCACTTAGAAATTATTTCAACCACGCATGATTGCTTCACTTCCCTTTTCTTTTGACCTCCCATAAAAGCGCAGCACCATTCACGAAAAGCAACGTGACAAGGCTCTTTTCGACAGTAAACTTCAGACTTTGTACCATGATTCCCCAAACTATGTCATCACCAATTCACCATATAAAGAAGAATAACAAGACTAGGCAGAGAAATATATAAGCACTAGCTAGCACGAAGTATCTTGATCGATGAACACCTGTCATCTTTCTCAACCTTGCAATGTGCGACAAAATTATCGTGCCTTAGAAGCTAATTAGTTAATCTAGGTAAGAATTGTCTTACTTAATTTGTAGGTAGATGCTAGTAGCATCTGCCTTTGATTCCAATTTTATTGTAGAAGCAAGCGCTGGTCGACCGTCCATTCCAAGTTATTATTGCCGCTCACTCTCTTTATTTTTTTAAAAAAATAAATGTTTTGTCAAAATTCTTTCCGGAAGTGCATTGCTTAATTATACGACTTCTTCTAAACTATTTGCAGTTAAGTATATACTCCTTTCGTCCTTAAATATTTGACGTCATTAACTTTTTGACAAATATTTGACCGTTTGTTTTATTTAAAAACTTTTATGGAATATATAAAACTATATGTGTGCATAAAAATTATTTAACAATAAATCAAATTATAAAAAAAGAATTAATAATTTTGTAAATTTTTTGAATAAGACGAACGGTCAAACATATGTATTAAAGTCAACGGCGTCAAACATTTAAGAACAGAGGGATACATGTACTTACGTGATATTCATCTGCAGAAAGATTTTTAAAAAACAAATCTGTAACAATTATATATGAAACTATATATATTACTTGCAGTTATAATCCGTGAATTAGCAAGCTTAATTAATTAAGAATTCTTGCGTTGAAGTGCACTTTGCACACACTTGATGCGCATGAAGAAGCATGTTGCGTTGAACAACTTTATTTAGCTAGCACGAGATCGAGGCGCCACGGGAAAAGGGAATGGATCAGAGCAAGTGTAAGTTAAGTCGTAAAGCAAAATATAGCTACTTATATAAAAGAGTAAGAGCAAAATAATTAATCAGCTCCATGGAATCAATCAACATCTCAATTGCTTCTCTAGTCAACACCTATCGATCCATCGTCTGAAGCCCATTTCAATAGCAGGAGCTAAAGCTATTCTTACCGTCCAATGTATGGTTCAGCAATCAGCTAAATTTAAGGGGATCGGGCTTGCAACTAAACAGGGTTCGGTTGATACATGTGATCATTCACGGGATCGACGACCAAATTAAACGTCGACATTGCCTACACTCCAACCATCTTAGTCAGAGTTCATGAGATTCAATTGATTGTTCGTCTTCCACGAAATGCTTTTCTTAAATATTCAATCTCTAAAAAGACAAGGAATCAAGGATAAAAAATCTTGGACCATGCATGCTGGATATCATATAAAAAATCTACAGGCCATGCTGCATCATGCATGGTCAACTGCTCTCTGATGAACAAGCTTCATGTGCATTCCGGTTTCAGACACGCACGGCAGAGCCAACAATGAGTCAACAATATGTGCCATTTTATTTCAGCAAAAGGCACATCAATGAGTAGAAGCTAGCACCTCATATTCTTCCATTTATATATAACTGGCATTCATTTTCGGGCTTGCCCTTTTTCCTTGTCCCTCGACAGCCTCATGTCATGATGTAACTTTGTAACACCCTACTCAATCTTAATAAATTTTGCTCGGCAATCTTCAGCTGACCTGGCAAAAATGATGTGTATGATGAATATTGAGTGTCTATGAAGGAGTGATCTCTTTCACTTACTCTCAGTGACTCAGCGTCAGCGTCATTCGCTCTTATCACCCACTATGCACATCTTTATTTTTTAAGAAGGTAAAAGCTTTGTTTTGTATATATTGATAGAGCAGGAGTAAAAGGCGAGAGAGCCCGCAAGAAAGAAAAATCCATTTCATCGGACAACTATTCAACTATACAGGGCTGCTTTGGAGCCCAAATATCCGTAGGTTACTGTCCATCGAACCTACAGCGATGTACTTAGCATCCGCTCCAAACTTCACAGAATTTCCTCTCCCTGTGGATGTACAAATGTCACAGCATTAAGTTAATCTGCCCCAACTGAAGTATAAGTGGCAATCAAAATGACCGACAGAGACTGTCGACAGACCTGTTCCTGATAGATCCGGTAGTGTCTTGATAAGATTCCATTCAACCTCAGCGTTGGCTACTTGGTAAACCCTACAAAAATAGCCATAAGGTCATAATTAATCCTTCAGTTTTATGAAATACTAATACAATGATTTCGCAACTGTTTGAATAAAAATATATACATATACACGACTGAGGATTTGCAATTCTCTATCAATTTAAGATCATCTGTGTTAGTAAGAAATCAATAAATCATGCATATTAATTTGCAGTGAATCAACGTGACCATTGGATTCCAAGCGTACTCACTCATGAAATATGTCACGGACTACACGATTTGAGGACGGAACTCGACGAAGATTATATTTAAAATAGGTAATTGGACGTGGCCCTGGACCTCGTCGGCGCGGCATCGCCGTGATGGGCACCGCACCGGCGAGGCAGGAAACCTTACAGGTAGATTGATCTAATGCCTAATTAAATCACCGGATGAAGTCTTGGCTTATATACCGCACAAGCTCCTCCACATTATTCTCAACTAACTAATAAACCAATACTTATCTAATCTTTATTCTAAACAAACTTTAACCAAGCCGATTACTTCTTGTTGCCGATAGAATCATCGGACTTCTTCCGGTTTCTGCGAACAAACTGGTTTCCCCATCTGACATCTCTCCCCGCCTGGAGAATCAGCTCGTCCTCGAGCTGAAAATCAGGAAACCGGCTGCGAAAATCATCAAAGGAAACCCAGGAAGCTTCTTCTGCTGGCAATCCAGACCAATGAACCAGTAACTCAAGCTTGTCACGAGCCATACGGCTCCTGTCCACCTTCTCCGGAACGACAGTGATGCAGCCATTGTGAATAGGAGGCAACGGCGGCGGAGAAGTCGGCGGTGTCCCCTTGAAAGGCTTGAGCAACCCCACATGAAAAACATCATGTAAACGAGCACCGGAAGGAAGAGCCAAGCGATACGCCACGTCGCCTATACGTTCCTGAATTTGAAAAGGACCAAAAAACTTTGGACCTAACTTGCTGCGACCATGTACTTGAAGGGAAGCGACAGGACGATGCAACAAACGCAGCCAAGCCTCACTGGCCAGCCTAAAACTCGACCAGGCGATGCCGACGATCATAGAAGGACTTGTACTGCTGCTGAGCTTGCTCCAGGCGATCATGTATTTCCAGTAAGAACTCATCCCGCTCATTCAACGTCTTCTGCATGGCTTGAACACGCGCTGAACCTGGTTCGTACGCACGAACAGAAGGAGGTGGCCGGCCATACACCACCTGGAATGGTGAAGTAGCCAACGAAGACTGATAGGACGAATTATAACAAATTTCTGCCCAAGGAAGCCAACGCAGCCACTGTCGCGGATGATCACCCGTCAAACAACGCAGATACATGGTGATGATCTTGTTTGTCGCCTCAGATTGTCCGTCAGCTTGGGGATGGAATGCCGATGTAAAATTGAGCTTAGTGCCGGACAGACGAAAAAGTTCACCCTAGAAGGCACTTGTGAAAACGGGATCACGGTCGCTGACGATGGACACCGGCAAGCCATGAAGACGAACAATATCCTGGAAGAAAGCCTGAGCGACTGAGACGGCCGTGTAAGGGTGCACGAGTGGAATGAAGTGAGCATACTTTGAAAATCTGTCCACCACCGTGAGTAGCACCGTCTTGCCATTGACACGCAGAAGACGCTCGATGAAGTCCATGGCAATGTCAGACCAAACGGCCGTTGGAACTTGAAGTGGTTGTAAGAGGCAGGCTGGGAGGAGTGGCACGTCATGCAAGCACGAACAAATTCCTGCACCGTCTGCTTGTCACGCGGCACATGGAAATCAGCACGGAGTCGGTGCAGCGTCTTCTGTACCCCCTCATGGCCCATGCCGTGCGCGAGGTGGAGTACTTGCTGGAGATGCTGGGACGACGAAGGCACATGGAGGCGGTTGTTGTAGAAGATGAGGCCGTCCCGCGTTGCCCACTGAGGCGGCTTGTCGCCGGCCTGAATAGCGTCGTGCAGAGCAAGGAGTGTGGCGTCGTTGTGCAACTCGCGACGGAGATCATCAAAAAGGGCGAAGCTTGGGGACAAAATGACGAACACCTCGCTGATATGCTCATCCCGACGAGAGAGAGCGTCGGCCACCGTGTTGGCGGAGCCCGGTTGTACTCCACCACGAAGTCGAAGCCGAGCAATTTGCTTGCCCAATGGTGCTGCGGCACTGTAGAGAGGCGCTGATCAAGCAGGAAACGGAGGCTGTAGTGGTCGGTCTTGATGACGAAACGACGCCCCCACAAGTATGGGCGCCAGTGTCGCACGGCCAGGACCAACCCGATCAGCTCCCTCTCGTAGGCGGCGAGCTTGGCATGGCGAGGAGCGATCGGCTTGCTGAAGAAGGCGACCGGTCCTGCTCCTTGGTGAAGTACGGCTCCGAAGCCTGATCCCGAGGCGTCACACTCAACAATGAAGTCGATGTCGAATGATGGCAGCTGGAGCACCAGGGCGGCTGTGAGGGCGCGCTGTAGTTCGCGGAACGCTGACTCCGCCTCCTGCATCCAACGGTAGCCCTCCTTGAGAAGGAGAGCTGTCAAAGGTGCAGCGATCTTGCCGTAGTCGCGGATGAAGCGGCAGTAATAACCCGCCAAACCGAGGAAGGCACGAACGGCATGGACTGATTTTGGCAGTGGCCAGTCCAGAACAGCCTGCACCTTCTGTTGATCCATGGCGACGCCGTCCTTGGTGATGACATGGCCCAAGTATGCAATCGACGTGGAGCCGAATTCACACTTGGATCGCTTGAGGAAGAGGCAATTGTCCTGCAACGTCTGTAGTACTGTGCGCACATGGCGGAGGTGGTCCGACCACGTTGCACTATAAATAAGAATGTCATCGAAGAAAACAAGAACGAACCGGCGAAGGAATGGGTGCAGCACAGTGTTCATGAGGGCCTGGAACGTCGCCAGCGCGTTGGTGAGACCAAAAGGCATCACCAAGAACTCAAATAGGCCTTGATGTGTCCGGAACGCCGTTTTCTCCACGTCGGCGGGGTGCATCAACACTTGGTGATAGCCGGAACGCATGTCGAGCTTGGAGAAGTACTTGGCACCGTGCAATTCGTCGAACAGCTCCTCGGCGACCGGGATAGGAAATTTGTCCTTGATCGTCTTGTCGTTGAGGGCGCGGTAGTCGACGCAGAAACGCCACGAGCCGTCGCGTTTCTTGATGAGCAAGGCCGGCGAAGAGAACGCCGATGAGCTTGGGCGAATGACGCCGAGGCGGAGCATCTCGTCACACTGGCGCTCGAGCTCGTCTTTCTGAATGTGCGCATAACGATATGGTCGGACGGCGACGGCCGAGGCTCCCTGGTGAAGCCGTATGCGGTGGCAGATGTGGTGCCGTGGTGGCAGACCCTGGGGCTCCGTGAAGAGGCCGGCGAACTCCGCGAGGATGTCATCCATGAGGTCGCCGGGCTGGCCATCTAAGGCGCCCAGACGTGGCGGGGATGGCGCGTCGGGTCCCGTCCAGACGACGCGCCGGCCATCGCGAGCGAAGCAGAGTGACTGATTGGCGAAGTCCCACAAAATCGGCCCCAGCGTGCCGAGCCACTAGACACCGAGAACGATGTCATATGCACCGAGGGGCAAAGCGTATACGTCGATGGTTGTAGGCATCTTGGGGCAGGGTCCTGCCGCCGGAACACGGTCACCATTTGGCACTGCCACGCTGAGCGTGAAGTTGGCCTTGCGTGCAGCTTCTGTGTTGAGGAAGTTGTGTGTTGAGCCGGAGTCGATGAGGGCGACAAGCGGTGTTGCGTTGACGCTGACCCGAAGCTTGATGGTGTGGAAGCGCGGCGCGTGAACGCCGACCAGAGCATGCACGGAGATGCTGGGTTCCTCGTCGGCAGGGACCGTGTCGTCGGTGTCGTCGGTCGACACCGTGTCATCGGTGAAGCCAATCACCTCTGCCACAAACAGTCGTTTGCAGCGATGGCCAAGAACGAATTTCTCATCACAGTTATAGCAGAGGCCAGCCGCCTGTCGTTGCAGCATCTCAGCCGGGGAGAGACACTTGCGGGGCATCGCCTCGATAGTCGTCGGCTTGGCAGCGGGGCCAGCCGCGGCGGTAGGGGCGGCCAGTTGCAGAGCGCGTGGCGTCGAGCGAACCGGACGCTGGGGCGCCAGATCAGAGGCGTCGATGGAGAGGCGTTGCTCGTACGCGCGGGCGAACATGATCGCCTCGTCGAGGGAGGCTGGGCAGCGTAGACCGACGTCCGTCTTAAGCGAATTGGTGAGTCCCGCCGTGAAGAGCTGTATCTGTTGCGTCTCAGAGAGCTCGGCGTCGCGGCATGCGAGGGACAGGAACTTGTCAACGTAGTCATCCACCGATCCGTGTCGACGCAGGAGCACCAGCGAGCCGAGGGGGTTGTCGGTCATGGGGGGGCCGAAGCGGGTGTGGACGAGTTGCACGAAGCGGCGCCAGGACGAAGTGCCACTGTTGAGCTCGAGCCGGTAATACCACAGTTGGGCGGCGCCAGTGAGGTGAAGCGAGGTGTACCACACCTTGCGAATCTCCGGTGTACGTTGGCCACGGAAGAAGGTGTCTCAACGGTTGAGCCAGGGAAGCGGGTCGTCTTTGCCGTCGTACGTCGGAAACTCGAGTTTGGCGCGGGGATGGAAGCTGTTGTCGACGGCGTCGTCACCATCCGTGGGCGCCGTGTGATCGTCGCCGGAAAACTGGAATCGGCCGCCCTTGGGCAAGGGACGCGTCTCCTTGGTGGCAGACTTGGGGCGGCCGCCAGCGGCGGCGGAGGACTCGGCGTTCTCTACGGGAACGCCGTCGCGTTGGGAGCGCTCGATGCGCTGGACGACAAGATTGAGGGTCTTGACTTGCTCAGAGTACTCGTAGGCCGATGCTTGCAATTGTGTCACACGATCAGGCAGAGCATCAAGCTTTTTGGCGATCGGCACCAGCGGCTCCAAGGTTGCGATCTTCTGGCTGATGGAGGTCAGCTGCGCCGCCATGCTTGCCAGTGTCTTGGTGAGATCATCGGTGGCGGAAGCCGAGGACGGGGGGTCGACATGGCCGGGGATCGAGAGGAATCTGATACCAAGATGTCACGGACTACACGATTTGAGGACGGAACTCGACAGAGATTATATTTAAAATAGGTAATTGGACGTGGCCCTGGACCTCATCGGTGCGGCGTCGCCGTGATGGGCACCGCACCGGCAAGGCAGGAAACCTTACAGGTAGATTGATCTAATGCCTAATTAAATCACCGGATGAAGTCTTGGCTTATGTACCGCACAAGCTCCTCCACATTATTCTCATCTAACTAACAAATCAATACTTATCTAATCTTTAGTCTAAACAAACTTTAACCAAGCCGATTACTTCTTGCTGCCGATAGAATCATCGAACTTCTTCCGGTTTCTGCGAACAAACTGGTTTCCCCATCTGATAGAATAAGCAAGATTGTTTGTTTTATATGAACCACACAAAAAACAACAAATTTGAAGCTAAAAAAATGTTCAAACATTAAGGAATAATGCAGAAATGAATGCAATGTAGCACAATTATTTATGCTCAAGACTAATAGAAGTGTATATAGAGAATCTAGGGAGCAGGCTCCAAATTGGGGATCTATTTTGCTTGTCTGGGTTAAACATGGATTCCTCCTCGAAAACAGTGCCAGGAGATAAAAAACCCTAAGACCAGTCATTACAGGTTTACTAGAACATACCTTATATCTGAACCACCAATGGCAATATAGCTTCCACTAAAATCAAATTCCACTGCAGGACAAGAGAGAGAGAGAGAGAGTTATGCATCATATGATTAAGAACCAGTAGATTCTACAGGAAGCAGGCACATTCCAAATTCCAAATCAAGAAGTTATACATGAGTTAATTAACATGTTAGATTCCTGTCCCACTAGCATTTAACTACAAATAAGGAAGCACACGCAACATTAGCTGTTCACAATCCATTAAGCTCCTTACCAGCATTGGTGGGTGTGTCTGCATAGGTCCTGAAACTCGTAAATTTCCGAAGATCCCAAAGCTTGACACCATCAAAAGCAGCAGTCTGCAAAACGATGGCATTGTCATGGTAAAATGCCAGACAAGGCCACTAATGAAATTCAACAATGTGCAAGCTTTCTAAGGATATATACATACCGCTAGGAAGTAGTCATTTTCTGAGAATGACATAGCAGTGACTGGTCCAACATGCCCCTCAATCTTTGCAACATTTGACTACAGATAATAAATGTTCCATTAGTAAGATAACCTAAAAAACATTCTTGAAAAAAGTGATACCATCATGATCATACCAATATACAACATAATACCTGGGTCCTCAAATCCCAAAATTTGAGAACAGAATCATTAGTTCCTGTTCCAAGGATAAGACCATCTGGATGGAATGATGCAGATGTATAGCCCTCTTGTCCAGAAGCCTCACCAACCTCATGGACTGTACATTCATGGGCTATGCGCATGAGAAAGAATCAAAGAAAGGACCTTTGCCAGGCAATGTAGTGTTGAAATATCATAGAGGCACCATGTGTTATCCTTGGAAGCAGTCACAAAGTAGTTCTGAACCGCATGGACTGTAACATTTTCAACCTGATAAATTTTAAATAAAAAAGGTTGCGCTACATAAAAATTTGGTAAGGACAGATAATACCCTATGGCAAAATTACAAAAAAAAAGGGAGAATTTTCAGACATTTATGTAATGAGTTACACCCCTCAACTTTTGTGTTTGTCGAGAAAAATAGAGAACACCCCTCAAACTTCAATACTGGGTAAAAACACACTTCAACTCTTAAAACCGTTCAATTTATACCTTCAATCAAACTATGTGCATATGTTGTTAATTACAAAACCACCCATATTAATTGCTCTCTTCCTAAAACCTTAATAAATTTTGGTGGGCCAACCCGGCCAAAAAAGATACAAGCAGATAATTTACCAACATTTAGTAAACCATTGATTGTTAATTGGTATCCCAAACTCAAAAGTTGGTGAATCAATAAAGATAAATTTACATTTGCAGCATCACAAAGCACAAGGCACTTAAAAAGAAATGGGTTAGTTCAACTGTTCAAGCATAGAGAAGAATATGAGCTATAAGAGCAAACCATAATTCGAAAGACAGGAAAATAAATAATCAAAAGTATGAGCATCATCACAGGAGCAAGATCCACCTAAATACGAACCTCAGCAGTATGATGTTTCAATGTATGGATACAACTATAGTTTCTATCCTCGCTCTCTAGCCAAATGCGATCAGTCTGAAAGGTTTGCGAACAAATTAGCCAACAATAAACTACTAAAACCGATTCAATCAGAAAAACTGAAACACAAAAAAGGTTACAAATCTGTAATTTATTAATTAACTTCTCTAACCTTAATATCTAGGCTGTTTTCTGTCACTGTTTCATCACACTGTGATAATTAAAGCAAATAAATTGTAATGGTATGAAGAGCCCAAGAAAAACTGGTCACTTCTCGCCCCTTCCCCTTCATCCAGCTCACCTTGCCACCGCCTGAGGGGTCAGGTGGTGGAGGGGCAATGACAATGTCACGGCGGGCGACGACGGTGTCACTACGGGGCATCGCCGCGCCGGCCAGATGGCTGCCGGTCTGGCCGGGCATGCGGCGGTGTAGGGCAGCATGGGCTGCCGTGCGGGCGGCGGCTTGTGGCAGGGGCGTGGACGGCAGCGAGTGGTGGCGCGCAACGGTGTAGGGCGCGGTCGTAACCGTCGGCTGGCGGCCTGTGGGTCAACAGCCAACCAAGGCACAGTGGCCCTGAGTTGATGTCGTGTTTGACAGTCGGTGTGGTCGGATTTGTGTCTGGTGGGAGTGGTTCCATAACCTAGCTGCTACGTGGACGAATACACTGCTGGAGCATCTAGATCCTTTGGCGAACTACGGAGACACACTTGGCGGCTCTAGCAGCTGGTTTGGTGGCGACGGCTATTGAAGACGACGGCACAGAGGTTCTCGGTGCTGATGCCCTAGGGGTGTCGGCCGTTTGGCGAGCCAAAAAGTCCGTTTCTTCCAACGACCCCCAAGCAAGGATGACGGAATGGCACACTAGAGGCGTTCAAAGTGTAGCGGTGGTTTCAGGGTTTTAGATAGTAGTAGTTGTTAGTTGATGCAAAGACTTCTATTTTTTTTTCTTTTGTGTTTCGGTGTTCTTCTTCATGAAAAAGGATTGGAGTCTAAGTACTCGCGCATCGTTTTGGCTATGTATATCCTTCGTGGATGCAGATGCCGGATTAATGAATCCATTATTAAAAAAAAGTTTAATTTTGATCTGAAATCTTCTCAGTAGTAATTCATTATGAACCTCTCCGTGGCAAATTGACAGGTTAAGCACGTCTCCTTTGGTGCCTGCTAAACATTAGAGGGTGTTCTGCTTATGGGAGCTGTGGCTCCATCATCACGAAGTTGTGTTTAGAAGTATGCCAATCTCCCTTCGCTGGTTACTGGAAGAACATAGAAGATGCAACCCTATGGGCTCACTGCATCCCCGTTGTTGATCGGAGTGTAGTCGGTGTTTGGAAACAAGTTTTCTGCTATCCTCTCCATACACTCTTTGAAACCTCAGCAATTTAACTCCGCGTGACCATTTTAAAAAAACAGAGCACATCCAATACTCAAAAAAAGAGCTCTTTGGGTCTGAATCACCTTTCGAATTGTGCATATGCGAATCCCCAGGGATTCACTACCAGGTATAACGTCGACCTGCCAATGCCCGTGCATATGATGGGAGTTAACAACACTGTCCTTAAGGACAATGCTACGTGCACAATTGATCCATATGGTGGAAGAGTATAAGGGTCTTAAATATTTGAACTACTGGTTGGTTTACACGGATTAGTTGGCTCTAGTATGCAGTTACCTCAGACCTATCAAATTTGAAACAGGAAACAGAAGTTCAGCTGGTCTAAATTCAAGCCAGAAAAGTGTTAGCGATAGCTGTGAACTCAATGTGTTCGATGAAATGCAAGTGAACAAACGAGCACGAGAGAGAAATTTTGGTGCTGCAAATTAACTTAGCAGCTTTTCTAAAGTTTTTCTGAACTTAAATATGTAGACTCGAGTAATGGCCGTCATGGCCTCCGACTTGTGCGCACCACACCCCTCGCCACTTCGCGCCATCCCACGAACTAGGATGGGGCGCGCACGACACCACGAACTCAACTTGGACTCCGCATGAACGCAGCGTGT
>CM002483.1:15518426-15600254 GCA_000325765.3 Leersia perrieri | reverse complement strand
CCGTTCGGTGGATTTGTTCCTTATATCTTCTAGTTTATTCTTACCAAATTTGGGACAGATCCAACGGTTGGTTTTTACGCAATCTATTTTTTACTGATACTCTATTAATCTGTTTTTTTATTCAAAAATTAAACTTCCGTTGTCAATACCTACTATTCACCCCCTCTAGTAGGTTTACTTATTGTATTCGATCCTACATATGTTAGGATCTAC
The DNA here is from genome assembly GCA_000325765.3 of Leersia perrieri. Taxonomy (NCBI): domain Eukaryota; kingdom Viridiplantae; phylum Streptophyta; class Magnoliopsida; order Poales; family Poaceae; genus Leersia; species Leersia perrieri. The sequence continues at coordinate 15,600,041 of CM002483.1, read as the reverse complement.
TTCTCCATCAGAAATCCTAATTTATCTCCATATGATTCTCTATGCAAACAGATCCACACAACTACTGTCTGTAATCAAAATAAGTATGTTTTCCTCCAATTTTCTTGTCACTATAGCACACTGTAAATCAAAAACTATTTCGAACAGTCTACTACACAGATCAATTAGTCCGGCTGCAGTATACCGGGGCTAGCCTTTAGTCAAGCAATTGAATCCTAAACCAAAACGCCCCCCGACAAAAAAAAAAATCGACAAGCATCTATCTAGGTCGCGCAGCGGGAGCGAAAGGTGACCAAAATTCGAGATTACCATCCCTGGGAGCGGTGCAGGGCTTCCATCGTCGCCGGCGCCCCCCTTATCGGACTCCTTCATCCCCTTCCGCTCCTAAGAGAGATGTTGGTTGTCTCCTATGACCTCTAAATTGTCCACTGGAGAAACTTCCATAAGCCTGTCAATCCCAAACAAATGAATGTACCACACAATGATATGTGCATGGAGGTCAATTTTTCAAGAAATTCATATGAGAACAACCTGATACTATAGATCAAATAAATCTGAACATGGTATCAGTTTCCTAGAGCAAGGGAATAGTAGATTTGCTTACCTATTGAACTATAGAAGTATCAGGTTGTTCTCATATAAATTTTCAGAAAAAAAAATTACCATTAAAAAATATGATGAGCTTTATCGACCACCCTAAAATATATTGGTAGTGTGCCCCTAAAAATTCAGGAGGAATTCTACATTGAAGAATCTCTAGTTTACACTGATCATACATGAATGGGCTTAAGCAAAATGTATCTTTATTTCCATGAACGTGTTTTTTTTTACGAAATGATTAAACTCATCAGATATATTGATGAATGATATAGGGCAACAGGGTAATTATATTTGAGAAATACAACGTCAGTCCAGGAACTTTAAATGCAGGGAACTTCCTCAACTCACCAAGTCACCAGCGCCAGTCCAGGAAAAATCATCAAAGGCACCTGAAAATTAGCGCTATTAACTTTCCACCTTTGAGTTATTTCTCAATATTTGCAGCATATCTGATAGCAGTTTTTTCATTGTGGTTTTGTGAATATAATGAAAGAGGCCCATGCTTTTGTTTTATTGTCCCACATATGTTATTGCTGTAAAGCTCACCGTCACAAGTCAACAGAAATAAAAGCATGTAATGTACAAACTTGTATCATTTGATACTCATCCCCACATCAGGAGTATTCATGTATATTCAGCAAAAATGATCAACAAGACTATCCCTATTTTTTTCCTGCTTGAACTCACTAATCAGAGAGATTCAATTCACATATATATATGAACACAGATTACAGAAGGGAAAATGAGTATTGTGCAATACCTGCTGACCAGATCGGGGCGTCGCATCATGAGAGGATGCGGCAAAGGGGCCGCGGCGGCACTGCCGTGAGAGGAGGCGTCGTGGCGGCGTGAGAGGATGCAGGGAGAGGGGACCGCGCATGGCGTGAGAGGATGCAGAGAGAGGGGGCGGCGTGGCGTGAAAGGATGCGGGGGAGAGCGCGGACGCATGAGGTCCGTCGCGGCGCAGAGGGCGGTGGGGTCTTCGGAGATTATCAGTGGCGGTAGAGATCGTCGCAGCGGCTGAAGGCTGGATGTAACGGATACACAGGTAGATTTGTCGGCGATTGCCGGAGAAAGAGATGAACGGAGTTGGGGAAGAAGCAGAGCAAAGCAGAGAGAGAATTTGGGGAGAGAAGATTTGTTTTCTCTTTTCATCAACTTGTCTTTCACGCATACAGTCTCGTGCTTGTAACGCGACGGCTCATAGGCCGCAATCTCTGTGGGCTCACAGGCCACACACACACCACTCATGGGCTCGCAGGCCCACGGTTTGAATTACGCCGTCGCGCCTTCTGTATCCGTGACAATACCCCCCGCAGAAGTACCAGCCTGTCCCCAGGCTGGCGCATCCAGAAATCGATCCTTGAGCACGTCATAATCCTCCCAGGTAGCCAAATCAGCAGGCAAAGATACCCATTTCACCAGAATCTGTGTATGAGCCGCATTACCTCGTTTCACCAGCTGACGCTCCAAGATTGCCTCAGGAATCACCTCAGTCGCGTCCAAAACTGGTGGATTGGGAAGATGAGTGAAGACTGGCGTATGATCTGGAACGTGCTCCTTCAACTGGGATACATGAAACACCGGATGCAACATGCTCTGCTCAGGCAAGTTCAACCTGTATGCTGCTGTCCCCAATTTTTCCAGAATCTGAAAAGGCCCAAAATACTTATACGCCAGCTTAGGATATGGACGATTGACCACGGATGATTGAGCATGGGGCTGAAGCTTAAGAAAAACCTGCTCCCCAACTGAAAACGATCGTTCAGATCAATTCTTATCAGCCTTGTGCTTCATGCGCACTTGAGCTCTGGACAATTGCTGTTGCAGAAAGGCTGATAACTGTTGACGTTCAGTTAGAGTATCCATTACCTCAGGTTGAGTAGCATTCACCAAATCAGGTACTTGAGCATAATTAGGTTCAGTACCAAACAAGGCCTTGTGAGGAGAACAGCCAAGAGAAGTATGATATTTGGAGTTATACCAGAATTCAGCGAGATGAAGCCAATTGTGCAACTTTTTTGGATTGGCCTGGGTCATACAGCGAAGATACATCTCAAGACACTGGTTAACACGTTCTGTTTGGCCGTCCGTTTGCGGATGATAAGCAGTACCCATCTGCAACTGAGTGTTCCAAGCTGAAAACAACTCTGTCCAGAATTTGCTGGTGAACATTTTGTCACGATCAGAGACAATAGACCGGGGAATGCCATGTGTTTTAAACACTACTTTGTCCACAGCATGAGCTACCTGGCTAGCAGTGAAAGGGTGCCTCAAGGCAATAAAGTGAGCAAATTTAGTATAACGATCCACCACTACCAGAATAGCATTATACCCATCTGATCGAGGTAACCCTTCCACGAAATCCATGGATATGTCCTGCCATGCATCAGAAGGAATGGGAAGGGGAACCAGCAAGCCAGGTAACTTACAGTGTTCATGCTTAGCTTGCTGGCACACTTGGCATTGCTTCACAAATTCATGAACTGCAGTTTTTAAGCCTGACCAAGCAAATAATCGTTTCAATCGTTGATAAGTAACAGCCATACCAGAGTGTCCTACTGGGGAAGAATGAAAAGCCTGAATAATTTTTGTCTGCAGTCTCATATTTGCTCCAATCCAAATTTTCCCATTCAAATGAATGAGACCAGCAGTCAATTCAAAGCCCTGAGAATTTGGAGAGCAAATAGCCAATTCAGTTAGTAACTTTTGAGCTTGAGGATCAACTGCATATGAATTGGCCACTTCTTGCAACCATAGAGGCTGGACCACAGAAATAGCATTAAGCTGTTCTGTAGGTGTCATTCTTGACAAAGCATCAGCCACTACATTGTCCACTCCTTTCTTATACTGAAAAGTGAACTGTAACCCCATGAGTTTAGTCATTGCTTTTTGTTGCAATTCAGTGCCTAAAACCTGATCATTGAGATGACACAAACTCAGATGATCAGTTTTGATAACAAATGGACCTCTGTTCAAATAACACCTCCATTTGTCCACAGCCATCATAATTGCAAGGAATTCCTTCTCATATATTGACAATTCTGATTCTTGACCCCTAGGGTCTTGCTGTAATAGGCAATTGGATGGTTCTGCTGGCTCAACACTGCTCCAATTCCATAATCACAGGCATCAGTTTCCAGAGTAAAGGGGAGAGTGAAATCAGGTAATGCCAACACAGGTGTACTACACATAGCTAATTTCAGTTGCTCAAAGGCTGTCTGAGCTTTAGGAGACCACAGAAATGCTTTCTTCTTTAATAATGCAGTCAGTGGTCGAGCAAGGACACTATATCCTTTGACAAATTTTCTATAATACCCAGTGAGACCAAGAAACCCTCTCAAAGCAGTAACAGAGGTGGGAACTGGCTAATTCTGCATAGCAGCTGTTTTGGCAGGATCTGTGCTCACTCCTTCATCAGATATAATATGACCCAAATACTCCAATTGAGAGCAAGCAAAAGAGCACTTAGACAACTTGACAAACAACTTGTGGTGGCGCAAAACAGTGAATACCTGATGAAGATGAGTAATATGGGTCTCCAAATCAGGACTGTAGACTAGGATGCCATCCATGAAAACCAGCACAAATTTGCGAATGAAATCAGCAAAAATAGAATTCATCAGGCACTGAAATGTGGAAGGTGCATTGGTGAGGCCAAAAGGCATCACCCTAAACTGGAATTGGCCGTGATGAGTCTTAAATGTTGTCTTAGCTTCATCCTCAGGCACCATTCTTATTTGATGATAGCCAGCCTTCAAGTCCAGTTTAGAGAAAAAATTAGTACCTGCCAACTCATCAAGGAGTTCATCCACAACAGGCATTGGAAATTTGCTCTTGATTGTAATTGCATTCAGTTTCCTGTAGTCGACACAAAATCGCCAACTCCCATCCTTCTTTTTGACCAGGAGAACAGGGGAGGCAAAAGGGCTCATACTGGGGGTAATAAGGCCAGTATCAATCATATCCTTGACCTGACGCTCAATTTCATCCTTCTGCAGTGGGGAATATCGATAGGGCCTACTATTAATAGGAGCAGCATCAGGGAACAGGGTAATTGCATGATCAAACACTCTATAAGGTGGTAGAGATGTAGGATCCTGAAAGATGTCCTGAAAATCACTGAGTAACTGCTGCACTTCAGGTATAGGGACAACAACTGAAATATCTATTGGTGCATCTAAGAAAGCAGCAGCCCAGATTTCACACCCCTTCTGCCACTTTAACACTTGAGTAAGTGACACTACTGCTAAAGTAGCAGAAACAGCCAAGTCCTGGACACCCTGCAAAGTAATAAGCTGTTTGTGATGATAAAATGACAAGGATTTCTGTGCCCAATTACAGGACATTTCCCCCCACTGTTCCAGCCAATCCATGCCAAGGATGGCATCATGTCCCACCACTGCTACTACCCTCATATCATAAGTGAATGTATGGCCTTGGATCCACCAAGAGAAATTGGGCACCATGAACTGACAATGTAAATAATCCCCATTGGCTACTTTCACTTTAGATGGTGGAATGGCTGTCAGTGGTAAACCCAGCAACTGAGCAAAATTATAGTCCACAAAACTGTGGGAACTCCCTGAATCCACCAGTAACAACAACATCTTATCCTGCACCAGTGCCTTCAACAGAAGAGAAGTAGGATGAGAAGCACCAGTGAGAGGATTAAGAGAAATATGGCAGGATTCCATAGCCTCAGTAGCTTCTGCAGCTACTACTGCATCTAGCACATCATCAGATAACACCTCATTCAACTGCATAGATTTTATCTGGCCTGGTAATGCACAAGTGTGGTCAGGGCTATATTTCTCACCACATTTAAAACAAAGTCCATTTTCTCTACGATAATCTTTCAATTGCTTAGCCTTCCATAGGTCGCCCTTCTCCAATTTAGTACCTATGTGCTCAGGTGCAGGTAAGGCTAATGGAGCTGCATCAGAACGGTAGCCCAGAGTTTTAGACTGATATTTCTTGACAGCCTTCTCTGGCATCTCACGCAACACTTGCTCCTGCATCAGGGCAATAGCTGCCGCAGCTTGAAGTGTATCCAGCAGTTGCACGACCACCACAGCACGAATAGTGTCTTTCAATCCCAGGACAAAACGAGTGACTAACATCATTCCTCCAATGGATGGATCAAAAACCCGCACCTGGTACACCAATGAGTCAAATTCCTGAATATACTCCTGAACTGTACCAGTCTGTGTGAGAGTCTGTAAGGCCACCATTTTCTGACGCTCAGAAATACCCTCAAACTCCACTGCTGCAGCATAACGAAACTATGCCCATGAATTTAGATCCATCACCAACTTCGTGGAATGATACCATTGAGCTGCATTACCAGACATGTGAAGCACAGCTGCTGAAACTTGGAATGATGGAGGGATCTGGTACATTGCAAAATAAGTCTCACACATATCCAGCCAAATACGGACATCACGACCATCGAATCGAGGAAAATCCATCTTCGGTAAGGGAGACTGACGCCTTGTCCAACCATCCCCAACATCCCTACTGCATTCAGCCCCATCCCAATACATCCCACCCGGTGGGGCAAACTGTCGAACAGCTGATGGGTGTGGAGGGAATTGCGAAAATTCCGAGAAACTTACCGCCGATCCGCCAGGAGGGTACCCCAAAATACTCGTATCGTTCGGTGGCGGTGGAGGCGGAGGCGGAGGTGGCGGCGGTGGTGCTTGATGCAGAATCCTCGCGAACGCCGTGTGCTCCTGTTGCATCTTCCCCACCGAATCCAGCGCGAGGTCCACCTTGGAAGAGACGAACGCGATGTGCGTCCCTTGATTGTGCAGCACCGCATCAATGGACTCCATCTTCTTCGTCACCGCCTCCAACTTCTCCAGTAACTTGGATTCCATGGAGTCCATGGCGAGCTTGAGCGGAGCAGAGAGCTTGGCGGGCGCCGTGATGCTAGACTCCTCCAAACACAATCGAACCAGAACAGGACTGATTGCAACCACTCAGAGAGCAGTCACACGCCTGAGCATAGGGATTTTACCGATCGTGCCAAGAGATTATGAGCCACAGTGTCAAGACGGCATCGGAACCCGAATCTGATACCACTGTAACGGATACACAGGTAGATTTGCCGGCGATCGCCGGAGAAAGAGATGAACGGAGTTGGGGAAGAAGTAGAGCAAAGCAGAGAGAGAATTTGGGGGGAGAAGATTTGTTTTCTCTTTTCATCAACTTGTCTTTCACGCATATAGTCTCGTGCTTATAACGCGACGGCTCACAGGCCGCAATCTCTGTGGGCTCGCAGGCCACACACACACCACTCATGGGCTCGCAGGCCCACGGTTTGAATTACGCCGTCGCGCCTTCTGTATCCATGACACTGGAGGAGGCGACGCCGGCGGATGAGATCGAGGATGTAGCGCAGTCGCGTGAGGTGCGGCGGCGCGGCTGCGTGAGGAGGATCGATGCGGGGGAGCAGAAAGGTATGCGGTGGTGCGGCACATCCGCGGATCGATGCGGGGGAGGGTGGTGACTTGCGAAGTGGCGAGAGGAGATCGGCAAAATCGTTTTGGAGAGGCAGGAAAATCGGGTTGTCGTTGGATTGCGGATTGACGATTGATTCTGCTATGCGGAGGGAATGATTCTGCCGTAGGATTGCCGAGAGTCACGGGCACCAGTACGATCTTTTTAAGTAGTATAGATTGATGCACGATGAGTTGGACAAACATGTTTTTTGATGGCAAGTTAAGCCAGGTTTTAAGTTTCAACAGTTGAGATTTTAAGGGTTATTTCTTCATTGAACAAAAGATAATAATTCTTATTTTTATTAATAGAACTGAAGAATTTCAAGTGTTTCAGTTCATTGCTCACTGCTAGGTTCATTGCTCATTGTGGGATCTTGTATGATGAAGCTATTTGGCAAATATTTGTGCTCTGCAGCCATGGGTTCAGCTATCTTCGCCTCTGGCCGATCTGTTTCTTACCATTCTCCCAACCACCGTCCGTGCGGCGTCATGCCACGCGAGAATTTCTAGTTGTATCCGTCGCCGGTGGTTGTCCTATCAGATGGAGACCTCAACGTGGAGAGAGCTGGAGGTGTGTTAGTGTGTTGCTCTCATTTGGATACGGCACACTGAGTGACAGTGAGTGGATAAGAGTTGAGAGCTGCAAGTTGTGTGTGAGAGAGAGACAGTGTTGAGTTATCTTTTTTTCCTTTTAAGAAGCATTTTTTATTTGACAATATAATTAAGCTCTCTATGACTGCAATCACTGCCTTTACATTTATCATGCTATAATTAATTTCTCTTAAATAATTACATATTAATACTTGAAAACAACATTATGTTTAAATTATACTTGTGATTATGGATAGTTTTACTTAGTCAAACATGGTTTGGATTAAATAGGGCAAGCTTATACTATTCGTTACATAAGTTTCTAGTATTAATTTTTCACTTAAAATCGATAATAATACGAAACTTACAACAATGTAAATGAAAATTGTAAAGTTTTCCAAAAACAATAACAAAAAGTGTTCTTTTTGACCGTTTTGTTGACATTCTATATTGGGCCAGAAATTCCAAAAAAAAAAAGGAAATTCCTGTTTCCATATTCAAACAATAAAAATGGAAATGAAGGGACAGTTTTACAACCGTTTTCATACCTAACTGAGCCCGTTCTAACGCACGGGCACATTTGCTAGTAAATATTTAAAATGTAACATCTATATATAAATTAAATTCAAATAATACTTTTATTATGTTATTTTTTCTATGAACTTTGTGTATATAAAGTTTGGGTGTGCAAACTTTGCATGCATAAACTTTGCATGCACAAATTTATGGTGTTCATGTGGTGTAACAAAAAGAGTAAACTCGGATCAGCCAGAAAAAAAATCCATTTGAATAAGGAAAAGCATGCACGAAATCCGGGAGAAAACAACCAAAATAAAAATCCGTCTCTCCCAAATCTCACACCCGTTCCACCCCCACCTCCACGAGCTCTGCCCCACGTGTTCTCCCCTCCGTCCTATGCATGCGCGCCACGTTTTTGGTCACGTGCTGACCAAAGGGTGCAACCAGTCACGCATTAGTGATTTTGAGGGTGAGGCCATACAAGAAGCCGAGGCAGCTCCCCAAGGAGGGGTGGATAGAGGGGAGTGTGATGCGTAGTGACGACATGCGCCATGGGGACACGGCCGGTGATCGTCCACAAGAGGATGAACGTCTAGCTACTTCACGATTTGTGCAAAAGTTTGCTCCAAAAAAATCAAGTGAAAATTGCATAAACCACCATAATTGTCTCTCTTGTTTTGAGATTCCACTCCATAACTTATTTTGTTGTAAAAAGCCCACCCACCCTACCCCTTTTGTTGCGAAAACCCACCCACTCAACACGTTAAGGACAAAGTTACTCTTATTACGTGTTAGTAGTTGATTCAACCTATTTTTTATGTGCATATACCGTATTAACTAGGTCGGACTCTCGTTAAGTGTGGCTATGTGGTATGTTCGTCTTAAGCTCAATGATAATTTTAGACTTATCGTCGTGACTCGAACCTCCACCTTTAGTTCTTTTGTCTTTTATAGAGAGCCAACGTGAACAAGTAGCTTGAAAGCAGTTGGTGGCAATTACGGTGGTGCGTCGTGGATCACAATGTAAGAAATAGGTGAATCATGGTTGAATGGGTGTGTTTTTGCAACAAGATCTATTGGGTGGGTGGGCTTTTGCAAAAACATGGGTTATGGGGGTGAAATATCGAAACACTAATGACAATTGGAATGGTTTATGCAATTTTCCCAAAAATCAAATAAATATATTTTTAGAGTTTACAATAGTTAATGCTTGTTATATGTGCTAATCGCCCTCGTTTTGCATGCTAGCAATAATCTTCCAAATCGTACAATCGAACACTGACTCGGTAGCTAGGCAAATTTGACTATTTATGAAATAATCATATATCTATATAGGCGTATATAACATAAATAAAAAGATGTGAGTATTACATAGATAAATAAAAGTATTACATAGATCTTTATGAAAATCTAGCTAGAATCCACATGCATTGTGAGTGGCTTGCCACTAATACAAATCTTAAGCGAGTCATATGTATAGTCGTATTCTTGGTCTCGTTTTCTAGGGCAGTCCAAGATCCGGATAGATTCCGTCTACGACAAAAGTTCCAGTGTTAAATCCACAGAAAGAAAGTCCTAATAAGAGTATTGTGCACATTCCGAGTGGCCATGTTTCAATATCAGAAGAACAGGAAAATTTGCCGGATCGATCAAAGTAAATTCCTCCAACGACGCAAGCAAGATATCCGAGCTCCATAAAGACTCTTAATACACGTGGTCCATCCAGATCTCCGTTCCGAGGCATCTGAGGAGAGAAATAATATATGTACAGATAAGTATGTAAGCAAGTACTAGCATGTGCGTGTTTTAACTTGAGAGATTAGGTGATCTTAACACGAAGATAAATTATTCCTAGCTAAAATCATCTAGCGACTTATCGATTGCTCTCAACATGGAGGTAAATTATTCCTAAAATCAAAACAATAAAAAATATATATATAGCAGCCCATATAGAGGCCGGATTTCTATCCATCCTAAAAAATAAAAGATCTGTAATCTGATCGTGGCTATTGGTCGGAAACACCGAGGTAAGCTATTCCTAAAATCGCAACAAAAATCAAGAAAGGGACATGGCTCACCAGATCGATCGGTACTAACCTTTGTACTGCGACTTCGACTTAAGCTGAGATGTGCGTCGGCGATGCGGCGACGATAGGCGGCGCGAGATGCTGAGCGAGGGGAATATACGTACGAAGCCGTGTACTTAAGTAATTAAGCAGCCATCTGGTGCAGCATTTATAGGCCATGTACGTTGGACGGGCATGGGGGCTGGGCTCGGCCAACACAACTATATACGTATACGATACGACCAGGGTGTACTAATTCGTCGTGCTCGCGAACTCTCAACCGGGCCAACAGTTCTCCGAAGGAAAGAAATAAAACCTTTGCCACGCCGCGTACAAAGCCCTCGTCGAAAAGGAGGCTCCATATATCACACGCGTGAGGGCCAAGAACAGAAATTTTAAGGTTGAGTATTCATGCCAAGGAAAAGTATGCTAGCAGTCGGCTTAAGTCGGCTGATTTTTTTTTAATTATTTTCTGGTTTCCTCATTTATGTCGGGTATTTATTACCATACCCGACACAAATGTTATTTATTAAAAACCAACATAAATAAGGTATTTTGTAGGAGTGTGACTAGTCAGTTATCAAAATAATTGAATGAGATAACCACGATACCCTCGACATGGAACGGCCTATTCCATCAAAAGACCGGCACATTTATAGAATAGAATAAAAGCATAAATAATGTATCTTTGTATTGATAGAATCATGAGCCACATCCAAAAATACAGATATTTTCACCATAGCCTCGATGGCACAGCCACAATTAAGGCTCCCATCGTTTCACTATTGCTTACAAAATTTATATTTTTAATCTTAATTTTAAAGTTTTTTCACTGTAATCTTTTTTCAGTCTTGATTTCAAATCATGAATAATACAAATATAAAAGTTTTATTTGTAAATTATTTTTTATTGCTTCGTCCATATGCCAACCGCATATTAAAAAAACCAAAGCAATCACAACCTAAGGATTTTCCAGGCGTTTCAGTATGCTAATTGCTAACCCTTCATGCAGGTGCTAAATCTATGTCGATCATGAAGTTAATTAAGACGATGTAGAGGCAACATATCACATGAACTGATGAACACAGCTCATCCTGTGCACACATACACAAACACAACCAGGGACGTCCAATCCGGGATGGGCGACTATTGTTTGCAGATATCTCCCTAACCCTTTGTCTTCCAAATCGATGCCGCCGTCCAGCCCCGCCGCCGAAACTGAGTCGCCGTCGGAGCTGACTATCCGCCACATCCGTCCGGCACTGAAGCAGAGTCTCCGCCGCATCCGCCTGACACCAAAGCTGAGTCGCTGCCGCATCAGCCAAGCCGAGTCACCATTACCGCCTGGCACCTCCATCTGCTGGCAAAGACGTCTCCATGCGCTCCCGAATATGTCGTCAGCATCCATGCAGTTTGGTTGTTTCCATCCTGCATCTGAAGACAAGTTAGCAAGCTTCTGCCCCACACCCGGTGCTAATGCAAAAGGGATTTGTGGCTTGACAATTTGTAGTTGGATTTGGTTTAATCGACAAGCTTTACAAATTGTATGGTGTAGTTTTTATTTGAGAAAGACTACGGTACGGGGGACCCCGACCGAGCCTCGCGCCGGACGGTACCTCCACGGCGACGCCCCCCCCCCTCCCCCGTCAGCGGCGGTGACGAGGGGCGACGAGGGCGGCATGGCGGCGAGGGGAGGGGGGTCTGTGGCGGCGGTTGAAGAGGTAGGAGAAGACATGTATCCCCTTTGTGATGTTGCAGTGGATACCATATCTAGTATCCTGGGGTACCAGGTCTGATACCCGAGGTATCAAAAAATTTGGTACCCGACACAATAATAGCGACTTTGGTAGAATCTTGCAGGAGCTGGATAAAATTTTAGCACGCATCATACGTATAGCTATAGCTGCTGAAATCAGAGAAACTTTTAGCATGCAAATAAAAACACAGATTTTAGCAGGCAACCAATATAGTCCGTAGATAGAAGTTACTTGTAACAACAGCAAAACCTAGAGGTTTACATTCTTGGGTGGAGAAATAGGAGAATCTGACGTGGTGTATTATATCCTGAAAATCTTGCTCGTTGATGTCCTCAAAACCAGTGCCCATTGCCGTAACCTGATCATGCCCCCCATGTGCTAGAATGCAAGAACGCATGGACCAGACAGCCTTGGCGGCGGCGACACAGCCCATGTCAAAGGGTTGCATGTCACGGTCATCCAACGGCAAGCGTGGATGTGCGATGTCGGGGAGGTGGAAGCACACCTCAACATTGTGGAGGTTGATGAGCGCATTAGCTGTTGGTATGGCCGAGAAATAGCCAGACGCCTCGAAGCACGCGACGCGAGACGCCAAAGTCGTGTGCGGGCAACCGCGGAGGGTGCACGAGAAGGAAGGGCCATCAATATTTGGGAGGAGGATCAGCGGCAGCGTGTGCTGCTGCTTTGTGATGGTTGGTTCGCCCATGCATCGGCAGTCGATGAGGCAATGGAGGCACAGGCACTCATGCACGAGATTCCATTGATTTTCAAACACAAGTTTGATTATTTATTTTATTTAAAAAACTTAAATAAATATATAAAATCACAAGTAATCTTTAAAGTATCTTTAATAATGAAACAACTCATAGCAAAATAAATATTATTTGCTTAAATTTTTTGAATTAGACGAATAGTCAAACGTGTATCTAAAAGTCAACAATATCATATACTTCCTCCGGTCATTAATATATAACGTTTTAACACTAGTTTCAGTGTTAAAAACATCATATATTAATAATTGGAGGGAGTAGAGTCTCAAAATATAGGGACTTATGTCCTTTTTTGGAGAGATTAAGGTTGAGGCGAGAAAAAATTGTGATTGGTTAAAAAAGGTACGTGAAAAAATTAAATAAGAAAGGGTTGTGATTGGTGGAGATAAGATAGATGAGGTAGAAGTAGTTGTATTTTGAGACAAATTTGAATTGTTTAGTTAGTTATATTTGAGTTATATTTTGGGACGAAGTAGGGGTTTGATCCCTCTGTTTCTGCAAGATCAATATTTGTCACCATGGAGCTTGTGGTTTAGATGCGATGCAATGCTAATGACGTTGTTTTTTATGGGGTTTTATTCTCTGCTTCCTGAAGATGATTGAGGTACTCACGCCGTCCTAAAATACAGGACTCACTTTATTTCGTTAGGACAATGGTTTAACCAATATTTCTCTATTATAAATTTATTTTTATAAAATAAAATTAATGTTTTTTATAATTATATTTTTCAATATCATAACTAATATCTTAATAGACAAATTATAGGTTAAACTTTTATCTTAACGAAACAAAATACATCCTTTAAAAGAAGCAAGTGAGTAGTTTGCTTTGTTGGACGAAGTGAGGTGGGGCCACCAGGCGGTCAGACTTGGCCGTAAAGTGGGGCACTTCTTTTTCGGTCCCAAGCTCTCTTCATTAGGCCTCCTCCAGTGGTTGGAGAAATCGCTAGCTGTATGTGACGTGGAGGAGAAAAAGGAAGAGAGAGATTAGTAGCTAGCGACTAAAGAAGAGCCAGTCGATTTTACAGCTTGTGAGAGAGAGTGGTGGGCCTGCTATTTAATGATTAGTATTTTATCCTCTCACCCCTTCCTTAGCTAGCGATAGCCATGTTCCTATTGGAAGAGGCCTTCGAGCAAGTTTAGTAGGAGAGCCTACTTGCTAGCTCTAATTCAAATTGTAACTAATATATACAATAGATTGGATATAAGTTTGGCTTCAATTCTCTCCATCTATCTCTATATATTAAATATATTTATCTTAAAGTTTGTATGGAGCTGTTCTTGCATGAGAGCATACTATTCTTTTCTATTTTCTCACTACACATAGTCTTATAGTCGCTTGCAGTCCACTATTATATTTAGCGTGCGGGAAAAATAGGATGTGAATGGGTCCAATTCATCATGATCTACGCCAAATTTATTATGGGTTGTGAGCTTTTGGTCTTGAATTTTTTTTTCTAACATGAGCTACAGAGAGCATTTCGTCAGCCCTAACTTTATTGAAGTTGTCTGTATGGGCGTGGAGAAGAAGCGGAAATAATTAGCTGCTCCATCCCCTACGGCTGTGACGCCGCGACGCCGCCGACGGTCATTTTTTATATTTTTTTTCTCCTTTCTATTTTGACAAATTTGATTTCCTTTCTATTTAATTTTTTTTCACTTTTCTGTCTATTTGAAATTTTTCAATTTTTGTTTTGATTTGAAATATGTTTGTCGGTGATATAGATATAGGAATACCCTGAGGACGTGACAAAGGCCCCGGAGGGGGTGCATTACAGTACACACGACGACCAAGTCGGGTACGGAACTTGGAGGCCTTTGGCTTGAGCCAAACGATTAGGCCCCGAGGCAGCCACGTGGCCACCCGGAGGGGTTGACCTAGTGTACCACCCGGAGGCCAAACCCCTACACCAAGGGCTTCGAGTAGATCCCAAAGACCCATATGTTTTACGCCGAGAGGCTCAGGTCGATCTTGAGCCCCTTGTGCACCCCGCACCCCTCTTTTTCTCTCTCTCTCTACCCACCCGAAGTGAAGGAGAGGCGGTGCGGACTGTCTTCAAACCACCGCGTTTAAGAGTGCAGGGGGAGACGCCTGCCCCGTCGCATTAATGGCGATGTGAGGCGCGGCTGTCAGCCCCTCATCATCACCTATTCACCTCCTTTCTCTTGATTCGAGGAAAAGGGGGTGGGCGACCAAAGTCTTCCCTCGGTGACAATGCGCTAACAGCGCTGTCGTCGCGGGACAGCATGCCTCTCCGCCCCGTCTCCATCGCATTTAATGCGACGGATGGCTGCATGGCAGAGGGGCATGAGTACTCTACTCTCCTACTTCCTGCCTAGACCAGTCAGTGGGACGCTGACAAGCGGGCCCCGCTACTGGTTGGGTAGGATGACATCCCCAAGCATCAAACCTTCAGTGACCTCTCCGCCCGTTTTCCTGGCCGATCACCGCGACGTGGCAACAGGGAAGGGACGCATGGCAGCACAGGCGACAAGACAGGGCAGCCATGCCCGCTCTGGGAGAACATCCCTCACATATGAAAAAACAGTAGATGACCACTGTGGTGTCCCCTTGAACTATAAAAGGAGGCCATGGTCCTTCGTAGAAGAGAGAGGCCGGTTGGACCAGAGAAATCCATACATCATCTCAATCACCAGCTCTAGCACCACCCGAGAGAGAACTCCTTGTAATTCATCTTTCGCCACATAGTGCAAGAACAGGAGTAGGGTATTACGTCTCCTTGGCGGCCCGAACCTATATAAATCTCCGTGTCTTGTGTGCATAGCGGGATTTTTCCTTCCTGCCCACCTTCTTCTTCCCTCAACTCAGGCCTTGGCATTCCACACCCCTGTACGGAACCGAAAAGGGGTCCCCCGGATCCCCGCGTGTCGTGTACACGCACCGACAATGTTGTTCATTCCCATTTGAAAGTTTAATTTCTTTTGGTTTGAAAGTTACAATTCTTCCCATTTGAAAGTTGCAATATGTTGGGAATCTCCTCATTTATGAATTGTGCGAGAAAAAACTCGACATAATGATAACAGAAAATCCGTGTGCCACATCCCTTTCACGCAACCATGTGTGAGATAACCAGACCCATTTTCTTTTAGTATATACATGTCTTCCCCAGTACAAATCAGGTTTGATAATTTAGTGTAGACTTTTTTTCAACTATGAAATTTCATTTTACTAGTAATATGCTCGTGCTAACGCTACGGCTAGTTTTGTTAATAGAAAATCAAACAAACATGCACGTTTTCACAACAAGGATGCTTAAAATCCATAAAAGAACATGAAAAAACGATATAGTTTGTTATATTAATTATATACCCATGTGCCTAAAATAACATCGCAACTTTTCTACCCATTATTCCTGGTGCACCTTTTCAGGGTTTTTGTTTTAAAGATTATGCTAGGTTGGAAACACTCTAACTAAATTATTCTTAGGGTTATAGTTACATATTTTGTTTATAACTACCAAATGTCCATGTTATCTTGCCCAAAAAAAACAAACTTCTATTTTGACCTAAAGTAAATATTATTTAAATTTTGTAACTTTACTTAATTTTATCTATGAAAGTAGGCATGAAAATGTATTTCAGCAAAGGGAACCTATGAACCCTTAGTGATCTGATGAGAAATATCTCCAGAATTCATCCTAAAGTTCACACTATTTCCTGCCCAACATCCAAGTCCTTGCAAAAACTGCAATAAAAATCTTTGAACAGTAATGACTGTAATTATCTTATAAATGGTATTTCAACTTTCTTGCATATATCACAAAGATGCTAAAGGAAATGCATATTTCCCTCCATATATCTTTACTTCAACCTAACATTTTGCAGGCTCACATGTATATCCCCAGGTAATCCGTTTATATGAATAAAACAATGAAGGATAAGCTTCATTGCAAGTTCTTGTTGAGCTGAAAAGAATAAAGAAAACACAACATACAGTACATATAACAAGATTATATTGGACAATGAATCCATGTAGGACAAAAATAAATCATTTGGACATATAAGAAATTGTTCTTCATTTCATTATCCAAACAAAATTGTTCCTGAAACCAATCTGCAATTTCTACGTCAGAGCTAAGAATAGAAAGATTATTTCTCTTACTGCAGCTCTTTTCATAAACACAAAACTAATAAGGTTGAAACAGAAAAAACACATATGCAATATAGAGTTGTGAAGACACATTAGTGATCTTATTACTCCCTCCGTCCAAAAATGTAAGTATTTTTAGGTTGGATGTGACATTACCTAGTACAACCTTACCTAGTACAACCCAAGGTTGTACTAGGTAATGTCACATCCAATCCAAAAATACTTATATTTTTTACGGAGAGAGTATATCATAAATGTCTTATTAATTGGCGGAGATAGAACACTGAATAATTTTTCAAATTCAAGATGCTGAAAGAAATTGACGAAAAGGTTGTTACTTATCTCAATGACAACAGTAATTCGATACACAATGGTTGAAGCTGAGACCTGGTGTAAGCAGCAATTGCAGGTCCATGAAAAACAGAGAAATGATAAGCAGGCAAAGTTGCTTGATGTATATTACTTTATCTCTGTTGCTTGTTCCCATGAAGATACATAGACAGATATTCTGTCTTTGCATAACTACAAATACATTGGCTAAAAAATCAAGCAAGCACCACAAACACCTCAACGTGGCTGCTGACGTGTTTTTTATACGAATCTATGTGAAGGGAGTGAAGGAAACTCTGCTTGATATTGACACAGTAATATTATCGAAACTCTGTTTAATATTAAAATATCATCTTCCGTTTAATTGTGTGGTAGTGCAGACTGTGCAGCGCATGTGGTCAACTGCATCCAAAATTTAGTCCCGTCCAAACAAGATTAGGTACACAAAGTTCCTCTCAATAGACAATAGCAGCAATGGTAATGAATTTATAAGCAACAAAAGGTCAAAAGCATCAACAAGTGTAGGCCTTCCCTCTGCATCGGAGTTCTTTTTTACCTGAATAAACAGTAGAGAAAGTAATGTCTGATATTAAAACTTGGATATTCATATCACTGTGTAAGAACCACAGGACAAGTGCAGAGCAAAGAACCATAGAAATAAACCAAAATAGTTTACTACCTGTCAGCATGATGCCATTTTCTCTCCAAAAAATATACTTTCCTTCAGTGTTACACTTCTGCTACAATATTTTTTATAGACTTTCATGCAAATGTCATCTGAAAATTATTATCAAGGTGGACTTAGCAGATCATGAGTAGCAGCAGCACAGGTACTATATGCACACAAATAGTACAAAATCAAACATTCCCTGGACGAACAAAACAAAAGGCAGCACTAACATGAGAAATATCAAGATTTTTTCTTCCAGCACTAACCTTAGAAAACTCGGAAAGAACAAAGAAATATTTATGGGGAATATTGTCAATATATAGCAGCTCACTGTAAAATTTAATATCTGTAGAAAAACTTAGTTCATTACTATCAATCTGTGAAGCAATTCAAGAATATCATATCGAAAGTTTGTCTAGAAGAAGCATATATATTGGTCAAATTAGGTGATTACCTCTCAAAAAGATGAAAGCTTTGAGCCTGTAAGAGAGATAAAAACATGAGAAGGAATAACGTATGGTAGCCAGCCGATTGGCTAGAGAGCGTGCCGGCGTGGGTAGGCGGCAATCACAGCCGGCAGCCACTGAGTGGCCATTCCAATCTTGACATGGCCCTGTTCAGTGCAGAGAAAGGGAAGGCAAGGGGAAATAGGGCATACCTGCTCCGGCAATAGAAGCTCGAGGCACTACCATTAACAATGGGGACGAGGCAGACACCGTGAGGATGGGGTGGTGTGGATCCACGCCTCCTCGTCTGCCACACGACGAGATGGCAGGATGCGGCGGAGACCGGGGTGGAGCAGTTCAGCGATGTGACGGGTAGTGGCGGGGCTCGACATTTCTTCTCGGTCCTTTCGGCGATGACCGAGGCATAGTGGCGAACACAACCACTGGAGGGGACAACGACTGAGATGTTGTAGGAGGGCGGTAACTTGGCAATGGCAACACGGTGATGTTGCCGGAGGGTGACGAGGGCCGGCGGCGGGCGTGATGAGGATGGAGAAGGGATGGCGCTGGGTCCGGTGTGCTGGTGCGCTGGGTCCGGTGTGCTGGTGCGCTGGAGAAGGAAGGGTGCGGCGTGCAGGGCCGTCAGCATGATTGAGGGGAGGGCTTTCTTTTGATTGATGATTGATGCTAATTTCCTTCCATGAAAATTACATAGAGATGTAGGGATGACGTTTGCACGCGGAGCGAGGCTGCCGTTGGATTAAAATTTAAAATAGGACATACCTGCTCTGGCAATAGAGGCTCAAGACACTACCATTAACAATGGGGACCGGACGTGGTGAGGGTGGGGTGGCGTGGATCCACACCTCCTCGTCCGCCACACGACAAGATGACAGGATGCGGCAGAGACCGGGGTGGAGCAGATTAGTGATGTGACGGGCAGTGGCGGGGCTCGACATTTCTTTTCGGTCCTTTCGGCGATGTCTTGGGCGGCGGCGGTGATCGGGGCGCAGTGGCGAATGCAACCACTGGAGGGGACAACAACTGAGATGTTGTAGGAGGGCGGTAACTTGGCGACGACGACAAGGTGATGTTGCTGGAGGTGGCGAGGGCCGGCGGCAGGTGTGATGGGGATGTAGAAGGGAGGGCGTTGGTGCGATGGAGAAGGAAGGGTGCGGCGTGCGGGGCCGTCTACATTATTGAGGGAAGGGTTTTCTTTTGATTGATGATTGATGCTGATTTTCTTCCATGATAATTACACAGAGAGATGTAGGGATGACGTTTGCACGTGGAGCGAGGCTGTCGTTGGATTAAAATGGACGCATGTGATTCGTTTTTGGATGCGTCGTGGTATTATGAGGAAGGATGAACTCTTCCTTTTTACCGTTAGTCTAAATTGGTGTAGATTTAGATTTAATCTTACCATGAAACTAGTTAAGTGCTTATGCGTTATCATGGGAAAAAACTTGTACTAATAAAATAATAAAATAGTAGTATGCCTGTACTAACGTTACGGGGTGATAATTGATAATCCAGATTGAAAAAGATATAACATATGATGATATTTAGTGTTTTTAAATAAAACAACCACAAGGCATTACTATACCCACGAGACACCAGATTGATGCTAGCTTAGTAGCTTGGGTGGGTCTACGCGCCAGAGCCCGCGCCGCTAGCTTGTCTGTCATCGCTGTCCTTCCTGCTCGATTGTGCGTGCGTAAGTCCGGTTGAATCCCGTGGAACGATCGCGAGCGCGTGTCCGATTCGCGCGCGATCAGATTCCCACGTGCGCCATCCGATTCGCACTCCTTTTCGTCAGTCTCATATGGTTTTTCCTTTCCGATTATTTCAATTAAACCAGTTCTTATGTTTCCATCTGTTACTCGCATGCTGGACAACCTAGTTTGAAATAGGTGGTGGAAGTGGATTATTTTGGACACGCAAAACAAGAAAGATCATTAGCACATAATAATTAATTAAGTATTACTATTAAAAATTAGAAAAATGGATTCATATGAATTTTTAAAGAAACTTTTATATAAACTTCGTTTAAAAAAACATACGGATAATCATTTTGGGAAGTGTGCTAACGCAAAACGAGTCAAAATAATCTTTTGCTATGCTATTTCAAGCCTAAAATGTCTACAACGCATCAACGGGACAGTACTACAAGGGTGCAACGCATCCGTCCTCCGTCGTTTTACCGGTGTCTGGTGGTACTCCGTGGGCGAGTCCGCGCGCTTGAAGGAAGTGCGTTTTCCTGCATCGCTTCCTGTTTCTGTTGCGTCCATCATTGCTTCCCTTCCCACCGGATCGGCTTCCTCCTCCTCACCTATATTCCCCCTATACTCACGTTCGTGCTCCTGCCCCAAGTGCTCATTGCGTCTGAACAAGATGCTGCGTTCCTTTGCATCTCATTGGCGCAGTAGAAGCGCCTAGATTAGGTTTTGAAGTTGAAAATTAAACTTCAAATCAATTCAGAACTGAAATCAATAACTGATTCACTGTATGGAGGATATTAAAGGCACGCATGCTGCCGATGAAGAATCCGAGATGAACACCGCGTATGCTTCCATTGGCAGCGGATGCGGTTCGGAGATGCCTGGCGTGACGTCGCCCGGCCTTTGCGACCGCTGCGTCCGGCTGTTGGTGCTGATCGACGGCCATCCAGATTTACGATATCCAAGAGTGACCGATCTGTTCAGCAAGACCATCGAGTGCGTGCCTCACGGCGCGGGTGCCGCTTTCCTTCCGGGGTGTTGCTGTGTTTTTTCCTCCTTAAGGATTTCTTATGGTAAAAACTATGTCCTGCCTGCGCCGTATCCTTGTTGAAGGCGTCATTTTGAAAACTCTTACCTTATCTTTTGGGTGTCATAGTCCTGTTGTTACTCTTTGTAGCAGGATTTATCATATGCGCGTGGTGTGGATATTTTTTTCATTTTCCTAAATTATAACTTTCCTTGGATTGTAATATTGCATCATTTTACTTCTTCTCTATCAATGTATATATGAGGCAAAGCTTTTGCCCTCCTTTAAAACAAACTGAGTACATGCCTCCACGTAGTTGATGGGCTCAACTCTCTGGACTGCAGGCGACCGCCGTGGAAGAGGGACGCTTCTAATCAGCAAAAACGTGCGCCGATGCCGGTGCCACAAACGGATCCGGCCCACCAGGCCCACCAATCTCCTCTGACGGCCGTGTCCTCGTCTGGCGATGACGGCCACCAACGACCTCGCCCAGATCAGCTCCGTGCCTCTACTTCCTTGCCCCCATCTTCTCCCCCATCTCCGGCGGCCAGCTGGGGGCGCCATCGCTGTTTCGCTACACCGTCTGCTGCCCCGTCTAGCCTAACTATTGGCGACGAGCTTCCTCTTTCCCGCCACCCACCGTCGGTCCGCCGCATCTCCTCTCCACCCAAACCCTAATTACATGGTCTCCGACGAGCTCCGACGATTGGGGAGAAGAAGGGCCAGAGGGGAGGAAGAAGGGGATGGTAGGAGGGGAAGAAGCCTATAAGCTAAGAGAGGTCCACCCATGTGCGAAGCCTATACCCTTGCGCACAGGCGTCTGTAGTCATCTCGGTGAAACCGTGGAAGAGACATCAGAGGAAGTAACTTACGACCCCTATTTTACGTATATATGTCCTGCACATGGCCGTCGCCGGTGGTGATGGTTTGTCACGTGAGACTAAGCCTGTTCATGTGCAGCCCAGCCCGGTGACCTGACCCGAGCCCGGCCCATCCACCGTGGAAGAGACATCAAAGGAAGTAACTTACGACCCCTATTTTACGTATATATGTCCTGCACATGGCCGTCGCCGGTGGTGATGGTTTGTCACGTGATACTAAGCCTGTTCATGTGCAGCCCGCCCCGGTGACCTGACCCGAGCCCGGCCCATCCACCGTGGAAGAGACATCAGAGGAAGTAACTTACGACCCCTATTTTACGTATATCTGTCCTGCACATGGCTGTCGCCGGTGGTAATGGTTTGTCACGTGAGACTAAGCCTATTCATGTGCAGCCCGGCCCGATGACCCTACCCAAGCACGACCCGATTTTTTCAGGGCGGGCCAGGCTTTACTGTCGTGTCAGGCTCAGGCTTAAAAAGTGGAGCCCAAAAGCCCAAGCCCGGTCCGACCCGAAAAAGCCAGGGGTCGGACTGGGCTTGTGCTTTATCTTTTTGCTACATCGTCGGGCTGGGTCTAGCTCAGGCCTGGGATTTTTGGCCACGATTTTTCTAAGCCCTACCTGAACCGGGGTTTGAACAGGTTTATGTGAGATACCTCCATCCGGTCCATCCGGTCATGGCCATCCCTCACAATTTTCTTTAACAACTATTGTCAACGGCTGATATCCGTGGGGTATGTATAAGACGGGGGAACGTTGGTGTAAGGACTATAGTAATATGACATGATGCTACTCTTAAGGCGAGTATTTTTATACTAGTTCAGGCCCTCGAATTCTTAATACCCTACGTCCAGTTTATATGGGATTGCTGAGGGGGATTTCCCGAGTACAGAGTACAATATGTGGAAGGATGTATGTCAACGGGATCGTACTCGGAAGGCCCGAAAGACGATCTCGGTGACTTTGGTGGCTAAAACTACTAGAACTGTTTCGGCTTCTCCTTCGGCTTGATCGATCTCCCCCGAACCCATGGGGTGGCAATCCTTTTATACCGTGAGTTTCCTGTAGTCCCCAAACATGACTCCGATTAAGAATCACTCATGATAGGATAGTCCGTGTCCCATACGAATAGGATTCCATCTTGTTTCCTTAATAACGTTGTAGGCCTTCGTATTATTCTGTAAATCTTGGTCTCCTTTCCTTATCCGTGCAGGTATGCCTATCCGTTGTACTCCGTATCTCCGGATAACGAGGGTACCCTAATCGGTAAGTCTGACAACTATTATTAGGTTATTCATCGTAGCGATACTTTCTCTGATTAATTACTTTCTAGATGTCAGTAAAGAGATGAATATGTATTCTGTTGTACTCCCTCCTACCCTATATATTTGACGTTGGTTAGTAACCAATATCAAATAAAAAGGAAAAGAGGTAGTATATGAGTTTAAGAATTTAGGAATTATTTAAAGGTATAGCCTATATCTGATTGTAAAGTTTTACCTCGCAATAATCTACAGGTTTTGCTGCGGGTAGCAACAGAGACAAGCCAAAATTTGAGATGATGACCATTCAAAAAAAAATTAAGATGTTGATATAAGTGCTCTGAATTCGTTTAGCATGTAAGATTTGAATATCCCGTCCCGTTGCAACTTGCAACGCACGAACATCTGTTAAAGGTTACTAATAAATGTCAACCATGCATGGGCAACATTACAAGAGATCAAGTCGTATTTGTGCATCACATAATAATTTTTGATAACTCGATCTCTACATCTCGTTCTCCATCTCCAATTTCAAACTAAAATTATGGCAAAGAGTTCTAAGCCGTTTTCTCATTCTTTCTTTAGAAGTTTCCGTAGCGGTTAGCATGGTCGCAAAAATCTAGTAATATACACGAAAGCATCTAAAAACTAAAAAAATAAATAATAAATAATAAAGGCTACTTTGTTGTCGGAAGGGGTTAGTTGCAATTAAACTAATCTTGTCGGCAAATCTGCAAAAACAACCAATCTCAATAGAATTTTCCTAAAGGTTTTATGCACGGTAAATGAGATGACACGTATAATACGGTGACATGACAAATTATTTATTATAAAATAAAAGTGGCTGGTTTTATGTAGATGAAACTAGTACTCACCGATTTCAACGCGACGAAAACTGTATGGAACTCTCATTAAGAATATATTTGTTTTATCTACAAATATTTGTATTTTTTATTGGTCATTTATATGCTATATTTAAGTGATATACTTACCTATAGTTATGAAACTATGACATTAAATTTTGTATTATAAAATATAATTTTATTTATTAAGTCAATTGTTACTATTAGATAATATGATATTCTTGAAAACCAAATAATAAAACTATGGAGATTTGAGAATGGCATAAGAGAAGCGCACTCTTCGCTCTATTTATGGCATCTTCTTCCTCTCCAAGCCAATCGGCTCATCTCATATCATCCAGGCATCCAGCATTCACAGAGAGGGAGAGGGAAAAAAAAAAAAAAGCGAGGATCCAGCCTGCTCCGATCTCCTTCCCGTCACGAGTTCGCCCGTCGCCTGCGCCAATCTGCTCCATCCCGGCGCCGTCCGCTGTCCTGCTGCTTCCCCGGTGAGCATTAATCCATTAGGCACATCCTCCTCTTTCCCATCTCTCTCACCCACGC
The DNA here is from genome assembly GCA_000325765.3 of Leersia perrieri. NCBI lineage: Eukaryota > Viridiplantae > Streptophyta > Magnoliopsida > Poales > Poaceae > Leersia > Leersia perrieri. The sequence goes on along the minus strand of CM002483.1, from coordinate 15,575,379 downwards.
ACTTCTTTTTTTGTTTCCACTCTCAAATTTGCTTGCGTTAACCCTAGCTTCTCTTCCAGATCTGGAGGCTTTTCTATTAATTTCTCTTAATCTAAAACCCGATTAATTTTTTTTTGCGGGGAATCTAAAACCCGATTAATAACAGTCATTTTTCCCCCAAAATTTTTGGGGGTTCAACTAAACCCCCATGTCTGGATGTCCCACGTTAGATCCGCTCTTGCAGATTAACTAACTAATACTAGTCAACAATACTGTGCTATTACTTGCTGAGATGTGATTAACTAGAGCAGTGTTGTTGCGACATTGCTCTTCTTCTTTTTGTGTGTGTGGCAGCTGTGTGTTTGGGATGTGTAGTTTCATGCTCTAGCTTTGATTTCTGTATATCTGTGGTTTTTGTAGGTTTAATTGGTGATGGGGAGCTCAGGTATCTCGTGGACGTTGCCCGATCACCCAAAGCTCCCGAAGGGGAAGACAGTGGCCGTGGTTGTACTGGACGGATGGGGCGAGGCCAATGCTGACCAGTACAACTGCATCCATGTTGCTGAGACGCCAACAATGGATTCGCTGAAGAAGGTATATATTCTGAGCCTTTAGTATCTAGTTGTGGGCTTGAGACCTTGAGGGTAAAACCAGATATGCAATGTGATCTGCACCTTAGGCTTCATTTTTGAAGAATTTGTGGTGGTTTGGTGACTGTTGATCCTGAATAGAAAAACTTTTTTGTTTCTTCTATTTAACAAGTTTAGCATAACTTTTATAGGGGCTTAAATTGAGTTCTGTATTAGAATTTGCAGGCGGGCTTCTCCTCCTTGTAATTATCCTAGTGTAATTTGCAGGCTGGTTAGATTGGTAATTTTGGACAGGTTGTGATGAAGCATTGTTGTACTTTTTCAGTGTGGCAACAGTATCAGTCTTAGTATACTCTGCATTCCATCATGAGCTTTAAACAATGAATTATGATCTCGTTTGCAACATATATTAGAATAATTTCTTGCATGCTATTGTCGGAAATTTCTATAAATAATTGTTCTCATCTTTTTACTAAACTTCACATGGTCTGTCTTGTTTTCTATGTTTAAAGGGTGCTCCAGAGAAGTGGAAGCTTGTAAAGGCTCATGGAACAGCTGTTGGTCTCCCTTCTGATGATGACATGGGTAACAGTGAGGTTGGGCATAACGCACTTGGTGCTGGTCGGATTTTTGCTCAAGGGTACATTTTTCTCTTGGTTCTCTTTTTTATTGGCATACTTTCAGTTGTATAATATCTGTGGATGGCCAAAAGTACTTGTTAGTTTGAATATGTCTTACCACATCAAGTTTCAGTTGCTTCCTGGTTTATTTGAGTATGCCAGATTTAGTAAAATGGCAACCCTTGCTTCTTGTAGTGTTTTTAGTGCCACATTTGCACTGTTCTCTGCAAATGATGAGGGCAAACCATGCCACATGAACATGTAGTGAGATATCATCATTACCAACTCATTTTAATCGACAAACCATGACCATTCTCTTATCATTTACTAACTAAAAAGAAATCCCATGTACACACTTCATCTGGATATGAAGTGTAGTTTGTTTATGAGCAAATGTTTTTACTGTGTGCCATACTTGACATATAGCAATCTCTGATGGCATGCAACTGTTTGTGATGCCATTTAATTCAAGATATTCTACTAATTTTTCTCTTTAAATATCTTAATGGCTCAAGTGTCTTTTGGACTGTCAGTGCTGTTTAAAAAGTCACACCTAAAAATCAGCAGTAGTATCAGCTTTTGGCATATGAAAATACCATGGTTTCCATTTTCTTTGTAGGGCTAAGCTCGTGGATGCTGCTTTGGCCTCTGGGAAAATTTTTGAAGGAGAAGGGTTTAATTACATTAAGGAGTGTTTTGACCAAGGCACTCTTCATCTTATTGGGCTGTTGAGTGATGGAGGTGTCCACTCGCGGCTTGACCAGTTGCAGGTACATTTTCTTTAGTTTGTTATTATCATCTTGTAATATATGAGGCACTAATGTTTCTTTATTAACAATTTTACCTGTCCAGTATCTAATTTCTATTCGTCTATGTTATATCCTGTTTACAGTTGCTCCTGAATGGTGCAAGTGTGAATGGTGCGAAAAGAATTCGTGTTCACATTCTCACTGATGGACGGGATGTTTTGGATGGCACAAGTGTTGGTTTTGTTGAAACACTAGAGAATGATCTTTCTCAACTGCGTGCAAAGGGCATTGATGCGTGCATTGCATCAGGTGGTGGAAGGATGTATGTTACTATGGACCGATATGAGGTTTGACTTCCTTCCCTTTCTCTCTGTTGGTTTGGATAACTCACATTTTCTCTCCAAGAAATCTTGTGCACCTAGTAGGTTTCTGTTTTCACGCCTTCTATTTAGTGCTTGATAGTTCAACTTCCTGCTCTGTTTTTATTGCAAATTGTGACTTAGAATAATCTGTGTTAATGAAAGTATTGAAATATTTATTTGCTTATTATTATACTAATTTTGCAGAATGACTGGGATGTTGTTAAACGTGGATGGGATGCTCAGGTGCTTGGAGAAGCACCTCACAAGTTCAAAAATGCTGTTGAAGCTGTGAAAACACTCCGGGCAGAGACCAAGACTAATGATCAATATCTTCCCCCATTTGTCATTGTTGATGATAGTGAAAAGGCAGTTGGGCCTATAGTAGATGGTGATGCAGTTGTAACCTTCAATTTCCGTGCTGATCGCATGGTCATGATCGCTAAGGCTTTAGAGTATGAAGATTTTGACAAATTTGACCGTGTTCGTGTTCCGAAGATCCGATACGCCGGTATGCTTCAGTATGACGGTGAGCTGAAGCTTCCAAGCCATTACCTTGTTTCACCACCAGAGATTGAGAGGACATCTGGCGAATATTTGGTGAAAAATGGCATCCGCACCTTTGCTTGCAGGCAAGTATTTTTTTTCCCCTTTTCTTCAGTGGATGCTAAACTAGTTAATTCAACTGTGCATTTGTGAAATACTGTTCTCATTGGCACATGTTTTTTTAGCCAATTTTGTATTGCAGTATATGAAGTAACATATTTGAAAATTAACTTATGACTGCACTGCAATTTATTTGACTCGATTTGTCCAACTTTACTTTCTACTGAATCAACACTTTTGTTCCAGTGAAACTGTGAAGTTTGGCCATGTTACATTTTTCTGGAATGGAAACCGCTCTGGATGCTTTGATGAAACAAAGGAAGAGTATGTGGAAATCCCCAGTGACAGTGGTATCACATTCAATGTTAAACCCAAGATGAAGGCTCTTGAGATTGCTGAGAAAGCTAGAGATGCTATCCTTAGTGGCAAGTTTGACCAGGTAAAAAACATCTCTTGTGTACTGACTTTCTTAGGTTTGTTAAATTACGTGCTCCTAAAATTCTTAACATTCTGTTCTTACAGGTCCGTGTCAACCTTCCAAATGGTGATATGGTGGGTCACACTGGTGACATTGAGGCCACCGTGGTGGCTTGCAAGGCTGCTGATGAGGCTGTTAAGGTGAGGACAATGATAAGAACCTGCTTTCTTCTGTTTCATGGCGCTGACCCTTCCCCTCTGCTTTCTCTATATACTGTATTTGAATTTGATCCACGGAAATCTGACAATGGTTGTTCCTTTTGTGACAGATGATTCTGGATGCCATTGAGCAAGTGGGTGGCATATACGTTGTCACCGCTGATCATGGCAATGCCGAGGATATGGTGAAGAGGAACAAATCTGGCCAGCCACTGCTTGACAAGAAGGGCGAAATCCAGATTCTTACCTCACACACGCTTCAGCCAGTAAGTGCAGAGCAAGATTTACTGATTTAGGCTTCGATGGTGCTCCCTAATCCCAGTTCAAGCTGTGCATGTTTGTATTGTTTCTTTTACTGATTCTGTATCTGAATTTACAGGTGCCGGTTGCCATTGGAGGCCCTGGTCTCCATTCTGGAGTGAGATTCCGCAACGACGTGCAGACCCCTGGCCTTGCCAACGTCGCCGCCACCGTGATAAACCTGCATGGCTTTGAGGCCCCTGCTGACTACGAGCCAACCTTAATCGAAGTAGTTGACAAGTAAATGTAAGACAGCATATTCTGTTGCTGTGATTTTGCTATGGATCAAACAAATGATCTCCCTGATGTTTAAACTAGTACTACTACTTTATTAAGCACTGTGCTGGAACCTACGAGGGTTTTGTTGAAGTGAAAGTGACTTTATTTGCAGCCTTGTGTAAATTATCGTCAATCTGTGACTGGCATGACGCATGACAACCGAGCTCCCTGGTTGAGTTCAGATAGTAGTATCAGGCTGCGTGTTTAGTCGCCCTTAAAAAATTGGCAAAAAATATCACGTCAATATTTGAACACACATTTGAAGTATTAAATGTAGATTAATAATAAAATAAATTACATGTTCAGACTATATATTGCGAGACGAATTTTTTAAGTCTAATTACGTCATGATTAGTCATAAGTGCTATAGTATCCAATATGTGCTAATGACGTCGTAATTAGGCTTAAAAAATTCGTCTCGGTAATTTGTTTTTGTTATAACTCCGTTCAAATATCGATGTGATGTTTTTAAGCCCTAAATTACAGAACTAAACGCGGTAGAATTTGGAATTTTGTTCGCGAGGTTGATTCAGAATGGATGTTGAACACCCAGAAATATCTCATTTTTAAAGAGAGAAAAGGATGCAATGTGCAACATGATGTCACACTCGACCCTAATATTTTTTTAGGCTCGTTTATGGGCTCTTATAATGCCAAAAGAATTGTTTCTTCTATCCTAATGATTTTCTGTTTCCTTTTGAGGTCGAGAGGCTTAGCCATCCCCAATTTCCATAAATCAGAAAATATGTGTTACATTAATTCTATCTCGATTACACGAAAATTATGAGTAATTTGAGAGATTATAGTACAAGGCCGCATTTAGATGCCCTAAAGTTTTTTTCAAAAAATGTCCCATCAATGTTTATACACATATATAAAATATTAAACATAGATTAATAATAAAACAAATTACGTATTGATGAATCTTTTGAGCCTAATTAATCCGTCATTAGCATATATTGGTTACTGTAGCACTTATGACTAATCACAACGTAATTAGGTTTAAAAGATTCGTCTCGCGCTACACAGTTGGAATATATAATTTATTTTATTATTAGTCTACGTTTAATACTTTAAATATGTGTCTAAATATTGATATGATATTTTTCCCTAGATACGTAGCTGTATGATGCACACATGGGTTGTGAAATAAGCGTGCAGTCTGTTCGCTTCGTGGCCCACCCTGCTTCTTCCAAACCAAAACCATCTCTTCCTCGAAGCAGAGGAAACCACCTCGCCTCGCCTCCGCCTCTCCAATGGCGAAGCTAAACAACAAGCTCGGCGACGACGCGCTCCGCCTCATCCACGACCGCCTGCCGTGCCTCGTCGACCGCCGCCGTATGGCCCGCGTCTGCCACACCTGGCGCGCCACCGTCGCGGGGCGGCACCCGCGGAACCGCCCGCTCCCGTCGATCCTCTTGCTCCCGCGCGCCGCCGGCGACGGGCGGCCATCCTTCTCGTGCGCCCTCGCCGGCTGCGCCGCCAACCACGCCTTCCGCCGCCCTCTCCCCGACGCCGCGGCGAGCACCGCGCGCTACTTCGGCGCATACGGCGGCGGCTGGGTCTTCCTCGCCTTCGGCCAGACCAAGGACTACGCGCTCCTCAACCTCCGCGACGGCGATCGACTCCAAATCCCCTACCCCTACTTGGCCTGGGGCATGGCGGCCGCGACCCTGTCTTCGCCGCCGGAGAACGAAGACTGCCTCGCCGCCGCCATCTGCTACTTCTGCCTGCACACCACGCCACACATCCATGCGTTCTGGCGAATGGGGAATCATGTCGCGGTGAGGACGAAGGCGTCTACTCCTAACGCCATCAGCAGACCAATTCTGGAGGATGTGATTCACCACGACGGAGCCTTCCATTTCCTCACCGGAGAGGAAAACCTCCATGTTTTTCCTGTACAAGGCTTCCGCGAAGACGACGACGGCAATCTGGTGATACCGCCCATGGTGATCCGCCGCTTCTCGCGTGGTGGCGGCCGCGATTACGGCGGCGGAGTCGGCGGAGTTGTTCACTACCTAGTGGAGTCACGCGGGAATCTCCTCATGGTGGCCAGGCTCGTTCGTGATCCCCTTCCTGCGCCGCCGTCGGCGACGTCGGAGTTCAGGGTGTTCGAGATAGTGAAGCCGCCGCCGGGGACGCCCATCGACAACGACGACGAATCCCCGTACGCCTGGAAGGAGCTGGAATCGCTGGGCGGGCGGATGCTGTTCGTCGCGCGAGGCTGCTCTAGATCCTACGATGCGGGCGACTATCATGGCGCGGAGTTCAGCGAGGGCGTCTTCTTCCTCGACGACGGGAGGCTCTACGGCGAGGCGTTAATGTTCAATGATCCCACTATCCGGAGCTATCCCTGCAGAGACAGCGGGAGGTGGCTGCCGCCGCCGGCGTCGGCGGCCGCGATGGTTCACCCGCGCGTGGACAAGTTCTTGCCGGAGCAAGGCCCGTCGAACTACTCGCCGCCGGTTTGGATTCTTCCGTGAGGCTGCCATGTTCTTGGTTAGATTGCTGCCGATCTGTCTGACATTGTGCTTAGCTTAGATAGCGTTTTTCAGTCTAATGTTGTTGTCGTGCTGGTCGTCAGTGAACAGTTGATGTTTCATTTGGGATCTACTCCCTCCGTCTCAATTGCAATTGTTGGTTCTATGATGGATTTCATGATTACAGGATGTAGAAAATGGTTTGGTTTGGTGTGCATAACTTGGATTGCATTGGTGCACCGTGCTTTTGGATTAAATGGATTTGTAATGATGGCGAAGAAACTGATTCTGCTTCTGCAGCTTGCTTTTGTTTGCTACTAGTCTCCTATGAGGATCAGGATATAATCAGAAATGCAGAATCCTCTGTGGATGCTACAAATAATTTCACAGCCATATTGCTATTCTTTTCCACTTGCACTTGAACTAGTACCTGGTTTTAGTCATACTGTCAATCTGTCAGAAGTCACATAGCGCAATGTATCGGGTTCCAGATTGCTGCAAAACATACAGATCGTTTATCTTTTGCTTCTTGATACTCGTTGCTTCATTATCGGTTGCATGGGGATACACCACACGAGTTATCTCTTAGCAAATAATGCATTCACACAGAGGATGATTTTCTCTACTACTCCACTACGTTTCTCATTTACTTTTCTGAACTCTGTGGCATCCTGTCAAAGGTGCAGTAAAAAACAATTCATTGGACCGTTGGTTGCTTAATTACTTACGGGGAACAGAACACTAATTCTAGCTTTTGAGGGCAAAAAATGCACACAGGCACATGAATTCATACAACTTCACTAGGTTGATTCAGAATTGCTCTGGAACATCCAGAAGTCCCCCTCCCCCTCTTTTTTTGCCAAGGTTATCGACACACATCGCACTAATCTTCTCTTTCCTTTTATTTAGATAAACAACTTGTATTTCCCCCACAAAAAAATAGAAAAACAACTTGTACTACTATAATCTTTATGGCATTGAGTGTTTATGGGCTTCTTATTCAGGCCGAATGCCCTTATGCCCCTATCCGATCACTAATTATAAGCTGAAAGTCAAAAGACCAAGAACCGATCAGAACATTTTGGGTCAATAACTTCAAGAGTTTGACCTGTGAAAGACCTCCTACTTTTTTTTTGGGAAATGCTAGAGATCATACGTCTAGAGTGAACGAACGCTGAGAGTGAACGAACGCTGACCAACCACAGGCCCAATGCTCTCTCTGTCTTTTTTCTACTGGTGTAGTACTAGTACTACACAAGCATGTTGCACATTGCATGCCGATATGTATGGTGTTAACTCTTTTCATCACAACTTAAAACGACTTTTTCTCCTAGACTACGCATCCGATTTGTGATTTGAGTATATCGTTGCATTCATTCTAATTAGATCCTTTAAAAAAGATCACACATGAATATGTTTCGATGAATAATAAATATATGTTTCAACTGTTAAAATCCAATGCTTCACATGTTAAAAGAGGATGTTTCAACTAGGGCTTAATTGTGTTGCACATTTTAAAAGTTTTTGTTGCAATGTATATATTTTTAATGTTCCACGCGGTACTACTAAGATGTTTCAATGTGTTTTTTTAAGTTTTAGTATTTTATTTATAAAAATTGTACTTGGAATTCTTGGGATGTTTTGACAAGTATATCTTGATGTTTCAACTGTTACAATTAGGTGTTTGATGTATGATATAAAAAATGTTTCACTTAATATTATTAAAAATATAATCATGTGGCATCTCGTTGTAAAGATTTAATTCTAACAAATGCAATGGTGCAATCGGATGATTAATTGGATTAGTAATTTAAAAGATAGACTAGTCTAAATATTTGAAAATCTTGCTAGAGGAGAAAGAGAGGAGGTAACTACATCATCTAGCCCTTCATCGTTAGCATAGAACTAGCATAGACAATGTGCGTATGAGGGAGCCAGAGAAAGTCACATATCAGCTTGCATGCTAGCTCTATGAAGGGGGTCCGATAAATTAGTTCGAAATGGACGTCTGGACGCTAATCGCGTCCTTTTTTTACACCAAAAGACCTCCAGAGGGACTAAAGTTTTGTGATCCGAACACCCCCTTAAGCTTGAACACATTGACCAGAAGTTTAACCTCTCGATATCTGCTGCTTTTTAAACGGAAGAAGACAGGAAAAAATTACTGGCCGATGCAATAAGGCCTGGCCCATCATCGGCCAGGCCCTATAAAAGTTGACCCATCTGGCTTCTCTGACAAACCAAGCCACGCGGCCACGCTTTCTTCTTCCCCGCTGCCGAAACTCGCCCTCTCTTCGCGTTCGAGCTCCCCCGCTGCCCAAACCTCCCCATCCCTCGCCCCAATGGACGCGCCAGCGCCATCGCCCTGGCGAGAGCTCAACCCGGACGCCCTCCGCCTCATCCATGAGCGCCTCCCATGCCTCGTCGACCAGCGCGCCATGGGCGGAGTCTGCCGCTCCTGGCGCGACGCCGTCAAGCCGCGCAATCCGCCGCCGGAGGGGGGGCCGCTCCGGTGGATCTTCCTCGACCCGAGAGGCGGGGGTGCATCCTTCATCCCCATCGGCGGCGGCGATCGCTCCTTCGGGGCGGTGTTCCGGTCTACTATCTTCCAAGAGCTGAAGGATGTGGTGTGGAACAATCTCGATCAAGCATTCCACAAAGTCGTGAGGCGGGGCTGGAAGATTCTGAAGTCTCTGTAAGCTGTAACACAGGTAAACACAAGAGTTTGTGACAGAGAATGAACAAACACACATGAAGACACGAGGATTTTTGGTGCTGCAAACAACTTAGCAGCTTTTTTGTTTTTTTCCCTTTTATTGACAACGGACACCCAGAACGTGGTCCTAGTGATCCTACATGCACGGACACGATCCCCTTCACAGCGAGTGCCATCCCAAACGTCAGGAATCACGGCCGCACGACGCGCCTCGTGCGATCAAAACGCGCACGAAAGCTCTCCTGGTGCATGCCCGCAAGAAACGCTGAACATGCACAACTAGCTAACTGAATACAAACAGAAGCAACTAAACTGACGAGGGAAGCTAAACAACTAAACAGATAATGCCTAAACAAAATTAACACCCAAATTTATTCTAACAGTCTCCACCGCGCCATGAGCGGCTGTTCGAGCCTCTGCCGTCTCAGGTGCTTGTGGAGGAGCAATCGGTGGCGCTGCAGTGGCCGGATGAGTTTTGCCAAGCGCCATTTCCGCCACCAACCCTAGGCAGCGGCGACGACGCATCGGCCGAGCAGATGGGCGAAGACGATCGGTTTCGCTACTCTCACCGCGCAGTTCGGGATTGTGGAGTCTCTTGAGGCAAGGATTCCGTCTTCTCTGTGCGCGAGCACCACCACCACCGAGTCGAGGGGTTCTGATAACCCTCGGCGCGGGCTTCGTAGTCGTCGGAGTGGGACTCACGGCTTACTGCGTCTACGTACGCCATCGTCCGCGCGAGCCGGAGTTCCCCGAAGAAGCCCTCCTCCTGGTTTACGAGCGCCTCCCGTGCTTCATCGAGCGCCGCCTGATGGCCCGACTATGCCGCTCCTGGCGCGGCGCCGTCAAGGAGCAGCAGCCGAAGCCGGGGACGAGGCCACTCCCGTACATCCTCGTCCCGCGCGCCGGCGGGCCTTCCTTCTCCTGCGTCATCGCCGGCTGCGCCACCCACGGCTTCCGTGCCCCGCTCCCGCACGACGCGCGCTACTTGGGCGCCTACGACGGTGGCTGGGTGTTCCTCGCCATCGGACAGACCGACGGGGTCATGCTCAACGTCTGCACCAATGATCGCTTATCCCTCCCCAAGATTGTCCGCCTGCACGGGTACGACATGTTCATGTTCATCTTCGCGGCGACGATGTCTTCCCTACCGGAGCACGACCGCTGCATCGGCGCCGCCGTCGTCAGCCACTCCCCCCATGCGGCGCCGCACTGCCTCCATGCGTTCTGGCGCGTGGGGAGCCCGCATCCGGTGGTGGCCACGGCTGCTGACGCGGCCACGAGCCAGCTGGAGGATGTGGTACACCACGACGGAGCCTTCTATTTCCTCACCGGAGAAGAAAATCTCCATGTGTTTCGGCTATCGGAGTTCCGTGAAGGCGTCTACGGCGACCTGGACGACATACCAGCCATGGAGATTGTCCGCTTCTCGCGTGGTGGGCCGGGGCACAACGACCACGGCGGGAACCTCGTCGCTGTTCGCTACCTGGTCGAGTCCCGTGGGAATCTCCTCATGGTGGCCAGGATCGCTGATCCTCTCCCCTTTCCTCCCACGACATCAGATTTCAAGGTGTTCGAGATGGTGGAGTCGCCGCCGCCTCCGGGGACGCCCATCGACAACAACGGCGAATCCCCATACGCCTGGAAGGAGCTGGAATCGCTTGGTGGGCGGATGCTGTTCGTCGCGCGAGGCTGCTCCAGATCCTACGATGCGGTCGATTATCCGGGGTTCAAGGAGGGCATCTACTTCCTGGACGACGGAAGGCTCTACCATGAGGGGAGAATGTTCATGGATGAAGGTGAGCGGCACTACCCCTGCAGAGACATCGGCAAGTGGCTGCCGGCGGCGGCGGTGGCGGAGGCGATCTCCCGCGTGGACAAGTTCTTGCCGGAGCAAGGCCCGTCGGATTACTCGCCGCCGGCTTGGCTTCTCCCGTGAGTGTCCATGTTAGTTTGATTTCCGTGGTGCAGGTATGCTTGTAGCCATTTGTCTGAGTTGTGCTCATCAGTCGTCAGCGAACTGTTGTTGTTTTCATTCCATTCTGAACTTCTGAAATGGCAGTTGTTGATTTGTCCAATTTAGTACAAACTATGATGGTTTATTTGGGAGCTCCTTGTATTTTTACCATGAGAGAATTCATGATCAGGCAATGCAGATTGCAGAAAACAGTTAGTGTTCATGATTGGGACTGACCATGATCAGATTGCAATCTGCACCAAACGGGCATTGCATTTTTGGGATCTTTGTTTCCTTGATATTGATAGTACTATAGTTAGTTGATTTATGGTGGTTGCATTGGGTTAGATTTTCGTATGATAATTGTCGATTGGTACAGTTGCTACAATGCTGGAGTGGCAGAAAATGTTTCCAAGCCAGAATTACATGAAACATGAGTGCAGTAAGAATGCAGTAGGTAATTCTCAATTTTGTAGCAGAAGTCGTTCCCAAGTCAGAATTACATTAATCAATCCAATATGAATGTGGGGTCTCATCATCTGATCAATTACGTGAATGAAGAAATGGTTCATCACTATATTAGTGATCTGGCTTTCTGATATGCAGGTATGTGTGTGCTGGCGATCTGGCTGAGATGAGTTTACTGTGAGTTGTCCGTCCAATGCGGTTGTGCTGAACAGTCTTAGTAACAGTTGATATGGTTATTAGTCCAATGTGTGCATCATCTTCAGAAACACAGCTACATAGATGTGTTGATAGGTTCTTCGTTAATCAGTTGATAACTAAACATAGCGTCATAGCTGCATAAACTTCCGGACCCACTAAAACATTTTTCCGAAATGGGGCCTAATAAAACTGGCCCGATGAAAAGTCCCAATATGATCGCTACGTGCCTCCGCTTTTCTTCTTCCAAACCAAGCCATCCCGCATCCGCTTCCAGAAGAAACACAGCAATCAAATCCGCTCGTCGCAATCGCTTCGCCTCGCATCCGCGCTCTCCAATGGCGAAGCTAAACAACAAGCTCGGCGACGACGCGCTCCGCCTCATCCACGATCGCCTCCCGTGCCTCTTCGACCGCCGCCGCATGGCCCGCGTCTGCCACTCCTGGCGCGACGCCGTCGCGGAGAGGCAGCACCCGCGGAACCGCCCGCTCCCGTCGATCCTCGTGCTCCCGCGCGCCGCCGGCGACGGGCGGCCGTCCTCGTGCGCCCTCGCTGGCTGCGCCGCCACCCACGGCTTCGGCGGCGACCCGCTCCCGGACGACGCCCTCGCCGCGCGCTACTTCGGCTCCCACGACGGCGGCTGGGTCTTCGTCGCCTTCCGCCAAACCACGCACTACGCGCTCCTCAACCTCCGCAACGGCGACCGATTCCCCATCCCCTACCCCTACGTGTCCTGGCGCACGGTGGCCGCGACCCTCTCGTCGCCGCCGGAGAACGATGACTGCCTCGCCGCCGCCATCTGCTACGGTTGGGGAGAGCAAAGCCTGACGACCGGCCCACGCATCCACACGTTCTGGCGCACGGGACCTCACGCCGCGGCGAGGAAGAGGACGAGGATGGCGACGCCTAAGATCACGAGCAAATCGATCCTGGAGGACGTGATACACCACGACGGCGCCTTCCTTTTCCTCACCGGAGAAGAAGACCTCCACGTTTTCCCCGTCCCGCGATTCCACGAGGGCGACGACGGCAACCTGGAGATTCCGCCCATGGTGGTTCGTCGCTTCTCGCGTCGTGGGCGGCGGCGCGATTACGGCGGCGGAGGCGTCGTCCTCGTCCGCTACCTGGTGGAGTCCCACGGGAATCTGCTGATGGTGGTCAGGCTCGTCGGACGAGACCCTCCCCTGACTCTGACGACGACGACGATGATGACGTCAGCGTTCGAAGTGTTCGAGATGGTGAAGCCGCCGCCGTGGCCGTGGAACAGCAACGAGGCCCAATACGCGTGGAAGGAGATCGAGCTGGGTGGGCGGATGCTGTTCGTCGCGCGAGGCTGCTCCAGATCGTGGGTGGGACAGCGGCAAGTGGCTCCCGGCGGCGTCGGCAACGGAGGCGGATTCGCGTGTGGAGAACTTCTTGCCGGAGCAAGGCCCGTCGAACTACTCGCCGCCGGTTTGGCTTCTTCTCCCCTGAGACCGCCGGTTTGGCTACAGTAAGTTTTCCTCTCGATGTTGTTGTCGTGCTGAACATTTCGATATTGGAATTGCGATCTGCTTTGATGGATTTTGATTTGTATAGTCTATTCTGTTCCATTTGAGATCCATTTGTACTTGGAATTAATCGATCGGTTCAGTACTAACAGATATTTTACCTGCTGCGATGGGATGATGTTGTTGAGCTAGCTGATCAGTCGGTAGTTGTCAGTTCAATGCTGTGAGTTGTGAGTCCAGTGAACAGTTTTTCATTCCCGTAATTAACTTTTTCGTTTTTCATTGAGCCAGTTCTGAACCTTTTTCGTTTTTCCATTGAGCCAGGTTTTGATTACTACTTCCTCTGCTCACTGTCTTTAAACACTGCCATGTATAGTTTGTACTGTAAAATGCTTGCAAATCCATCAATTTTCAACTTCCACTAACAATCAAATTTTGAAATCATGTGTACGTAAGAATTACATCACAGAAAAAAACAGAGTGGTATTGTATGATTGCACCAATAGGTAACTGCAGAAGAGCAGATAACACCAGAGATAATTTCTAGCAACTCTGATCAAAACGCATTATTGTACACAGGAAGTAGCAAGTCGTAGTAAAGCCTTTGGAATGGAGGATTTGTAAGGAAAATGAAGTAATTAATCATTGCAAAATTCCTGCATTCCAACAGAGCCATAATTGTATAATAAAACACAACTGAAAGTGATCAGGAAATTATAAGTGGAGATATTAGAATGAGATTTCAGTCTTCTCCAGGCGAGTTTTCAGCAGAAAGAGATCTCACTATTTCAGAAGATAGCAGAGTTGCTACCATGGAAGTTACATTACAGCCGAACAGGTTTGAGAACTCACTTGAAACTAAAGTCGAAAGGTATCATCATCTCCTCGATGCTACAATCTATGTGAAACTGACAACAAATGTTAATTCTACAACAAATGTGGGGGCTGAGAATGGTAGGAGACCACTATTCGCCGAAATAAATATGAATCACCTCAACACAGACCTCTTCATGGCTGGCACCACCTGAGGCAGTCGTTAAATCAACTCAATTACAAATGACCAACACATTGTTGGCAAAAGGCTGTATCTGTGATCAATTTGACCACACATGAACAAGGCCTTGCCGGTTTCCAGTGTAGATCTCATCACGTTCTTCGTCGTAGTACAGAGCCGTAATGTCCTCAAGGGCCTCTAAGGCTGTACTCTGGAACTTCCAAGCTTTCTTTTGCTTACACAAATCACTGGCCTTAATTTTGGCCAAGCATTTCCCGGTCAGTATGTTGCTGATGTTTATTGATCCAGCTGCATCTAAGTAAACAAAGAAACTGAACTTAGATTACAGAAATAGTTTTAGAACTTTTAGTTATTGTGGTGCTTCTTCAGAGGTAAGGAAAAGAATAAAAAAAATCTTAGTGTGAATGTGTATTGGGATAAGGAAGCAGAACTAAAGCTGTACATCTAATAGTAAATATCAGAACCAACATATACAGAAAAGGAAGTACAACAAAACTATTGTGACAATTAAAGTCTGAAGTACAGATGGATAATTCACCAAACAGAGTTTACAGAAAGGAACTACAACAATAACTATTGTGACAATTAAAATAGTTTGTTGTGACAGGTGGATGGAACATAAATGATAACAACGTCAAGTAGAAGACATAAGATAAACAGTAAAATGCAGTAACATTGATTACTATTGTATGACGAGTTCAAAATATACACACCAAATAACACCAAATAAATCTTACCATTTTCTTCTGAAGATGAATCACTGGAATCAGCTTTGCAGTAAGAAATAATTAGATCTTGGTCACTAGTTATATATATGTTATTGGTATTGCAGTCTGGGTGCCACAATAGGTGGTCTTCAAATGATGTAACTAGTTCGCCTCGGAAATTCCAAACTGCTACAGATCGATTCCGAAAAGTCAGGAAAAGTTGCAGCTCATAGAGAAAGATGAAGGCTGATGGCGTCATGAACTCAGTCCTGCTGACTTCTGTTAACTGGAAGTTTCGTACCTACAATACCAAGTATTAAAAACCTACAACAAAGTAATTGGTTTTGCTGGAGTAAACAGGACAACTGTGATAGAGGGGCAAAAATTACATCAAGTATTTGAAGATTCTCTCCTTCTTGCTTGACCAGGAGTTTTTCATTGAACTGTTCAATGAAATCAACCTTCTTATTCCGATGGAGAAGGTGGTTGAAGGACTTCAAAACAGTACCATCCTCGATAGAAAGAATCTTAAGAGGAACAGAGCAGCTTGTTCTTGTATAAATCAATAGCATTATACCAGGACTGCCACAAGTTAAGCAATAATTAGACCTTTAAAGTCACATCCATTGTGATGAATAATAAAAACCAATAATTTACCTAAGAGTCTATAGAAAAGAATAGAATTATAACTATGTCCTTTTATATGTGTATTAGAGATTTACTACATTCTGGATTTAGGTCCATCAATCTAAAGAATGTGTGTTGTGTTTATTTTAAGTCCGTACTAAGATGAGGTGCATTCAAATGACAATGGAGCTTGTTGGACAGAACTATCAAAGCGAAAAGGTGCATCAAACAGATTATTTCATCAGGAGATCTGCAGGAAATGCAACAGAGAAACCAGGTGGGTTGAGGGGGTACCTTATCTTTATTTCTTGAACATTCTTATCTGATATAGAATACAGCAGAGTGTAGTTTTTCAAGTCAAACACCTTGTAAGTACTGTTTGCAGAATGTGATGTCATGAGGACAGTTTCAGAATAAATGTACTTTATAGACATTACAGAAGTTTGTGTATACCTGTCTTGAGCAGAATAAGTTAAAACCTTCCCATTGACATCATCAAACTCCACAAATCCGGGCCATTTCAAGGACTCACTCTCAAAAAGAGGGAAACCAGCATCTGGTTTTGCTCGCCGTATATACCTTGAAAGAGTTGACAGCATTGTAAGCAGATGGCATTATATGGAACTCATAACAATGGAAACTCATGGAACACAAAGCTTACTCTATCCGAGTTGTCCTGCATCGCAAGGCACTGAAATTTTCAGAACCATATACTGATACTGTAATGAGTGACTCATTATTCTTGTTGTAAAATAAACTGCGGATAACTTCATCTGGACTTCCATTCAGAAAGCATATTCTCTTATTTGTCTCTGGTAATACATGAAGTGGACCTTAGTATGATCACAGGAAGCAGAAGTGCAACACAACGAACAAACATACCTCTACTAAAAGCAGCACACACTCCGGTCTGAGATAAAGCAAAAACTATGTCACGTGCTGCAACTATCTCAATAATTTTTGACCTTTTCCTCAAGTAAGGTTGTAGCAAGCTGTTCTCCTTAGGATCATGGGTGTCAAACTCTTCCTGAAAGTGACAGCAAAGTGCGTTATTGAAAAAACTAGGTTAAAAATCATGAAAACTGTTAAAATAGCCCTGAGTTAAAACCGTTACTACGTAAACAATGGGAGAGGATAAAAGATGCAATCCTAACAGCTTTCACAAGGTGACTACATGCATTATAAGTATTGATTAGTCCAAGCAGGGTCCCACGCTGTTTTTTTATTGGATGATCAACGCCATTAAGATCGTTATCTGAGCAGCGAAGTGACAGAAGTCATGAACAAGAAGTAACCAAGACAGCGATAGCCGAAGGAAAGTACTAAATTTAACATCTAAAAAAATACTTTCCTCAAAGTACACAAACAGTAGATAGTCATTTTCTATGTACAATTGCAGCAATCCTACAGGTTGACAGTCAATCCACACTATATCATTCCGAACATTGCAAGAAACTAAAAGTTTCAGCTATACCTAAAAGCAAACACCAACATGATACCATACGAAAATCAAATCCCTAAACTTATATCATAATGAAGCCAAATAAGCAGGCTAGGTGTAGAATTTTCCATTCAGATGGTGGCTGCACATGGCAATTTCCCTTGATCAGCAACGCTCCCTAATCTTTTTTTTTTTTTGCAGGAACGCTCCCTAATCTTGTTAACAAAGCACACAACTTTCTTATCAAAATCTAGCAAAATCAAATCAGCATAGGCACATCATCCTTGTCCACGAACCACCCCCAATTTCATTTACCACCAACAGATAGTCCAAACCTAAACAGATCTCAGGTCCCCGTGCGGCCGTGTCAGGCGAATCACAGCAATCCACCCCCCACCACAAATCGGCTAACGTAGCCGAGCACAAGGGCCACGACCTCTCAGAGCCACAAACTCCCAAACACGGCGAACCAAAACCATACATCGCCGCAGGCGCACGCGAACGAAATCGAAACAAAGCTCAGACACCGGCAGGGGACGAACCTGCAGCTGTATGTTGCGGAATCGCTCCTGTGCGACGCTCATGGAGAAGGCGCGGTCGCGGCCGGAGCTGATCTCCCGCCGCTGCAGCTTCCGCACGCTGTTCACCACCGCATCATGCCTCGGCCTCTTCCTCGCCACCACCCGCCGCCCGCTGCACGGCCGAGGGCTCGCCGAGATCCGCCGCGCCTCCATCCCCACACCGTCGCGCCCCCTCCCCTCCACCAGTACAGATCGCTCCACGCCTCCACCCGCGCGAGGAGGCGGAGCGGAGCTGGCTCCCCCCGGCGAGAGGCTTAGGGTTTGGGAGGAGGAGGGGGAGCCCGCCTCGAGCTCGGCCTCGCAGATTGGGGGAAGAAAGAGAGAAAGAGGAGAGAGGAGAGAGAAATAGAAGGGGAGGAGAAGAGCGGAGATTGTCTCGTGCAGGAAACAGACAGGTGTTAAAGATGAGGCGCGGAGGTGATGCCTGACAGGTGGGACCCACTAGTCAGAGAAAGGGCGGCGTGGGCGCGGGCGGGATCGAAACGTTGGGCTACTGCTGGTTTGAATATTTTCGAGGTCGTGTCCGAACCTGGGGGACCATCCCCTCCCTCTGAACTATCACTGACATATGGGACCCAGATGATATTGAGCCCACATGTCACTGTAAAGGCAGGTATTACGAGGGTAGTAAGGCTTAGATGGGAAACTTGTTTTTTTTTCTCAACGAGTAACACCATGGTGAGCTGGAGTTGAACTTGGAAGTAGTGCTGGGTTTTGGACTGTGGAGTGTGGAGTGTTCCCTTTTTGGAATGGATCAGTTTGGGAATTCGAAATTTGAAATGCAGCGCTTGGTTCTCTCTTTGTTGCCGTAAAAGGTTTAGAAATTTTCGATGGGTGTCTGAACTTGTACCACACGAGTAGCCTTGCAAATTACTACTCCAAAAAAATGCTAATTTGGGGAACTTTGCATATGGCTCATGATCCGTCATGGCAATGAACTGGATAATCCGATAATCTGTCCATCAATTGTAGATGTTCCATCACGTGTCCTGACTATAGCTGTTTTTCTGCGGAGATGTATTGTGCACGTTGGGATATAGCGAAATTTGGCCAACTATAGTATGAAGAATGATTGGCACGGCTCGGTACAGCTTTGACAAAAAAAGAAGAAATAAATGGCTTTCTTTAGGGAATATTAAGCTTGTTAATAGGATTGTGGTTTCTGTTAATGACATCGTCATGAATCCAACGAATGTGGCGATGTAAGAAGGACACCAACAATCTTGAGGCTATAACTTCGCCTGATGTTGTCAATTTTGTGTAATGCGTACGTGTCATACGTGCCATGTTAACGACGGGATTAAGTTCTCCATCCATGGGGAAGAGTGAAGTTCAACAGAGATTTTGATTTGTAGTTTAATTACTTTCGAATTTCGAGTTTCGACCATATCTTCTGTTTCAGTTAGACAGTAATCGTCAACGATCGTGCGAAATCTGATTGGCTGAATGGTCTGGCGTGAATTTTTGTGTCTCTCTGTGTGTTGTTTGAAAGTTTCGACTTTTTTTTACCACATGTCAAGTTTTAGGAGGACAAGTACTACATTCTCTTATATTATAGCGAACTACACAATTCTTAAAAGAACTGCACTCATTTTGCAGAAAAATTAATAACTAGTCATAACTTATTTAAAATGAAAGCCAGAATGTTCCATTATCGAAAATTTGCAATTCTGGATGTGCTATATTTATGCACAAGGGTGGGCTCACGCCTTAGGGCATGGGCCGTGATCTGAGGCCTACCGCGTTGGATTGAAGGCCCATTACCCATTTATTGCAACTACATACTCGCTCATCTGTACCAAACATCGAAATTATTTACCGCACACGTACATGTGCAGATACAAAAGACAACGTATACACGCGACACGTACCGGTCGAACACACGAGCACCAGAACCAGTCACAGCTTGGACTCATTGTGGCACTCCTGGCGCCGCACCTTCACGTCAACGACGCCGACCACGACGCGGCACAGCGACCTCGCCACGGCGCTGCGGCGGACGAGCCCGAGCAACCTCACCGTCCCCCTCACCTCCGTCCTCGCCTCGAACTCCATCTCGCCGGCGAGCACGTCGCCGATGATCCCGCCCACCCCGGCCGCCGCCACCACCCTGTCCGCCTCCACCGTCATGTCCAGCCTCAGCGTCTCCTCGCCGCGGCTCGGCACCGTGCCGGCCGGGACGGCGGCGGCGCCGACCTCGACGCCGCGGTAGACGAGCGACGTCGTGGCCGCGCCGTGCCGGAACGAGGCCGGGTTCGGGTTGCGGACGCGGACGGCGAGGAGGAACGTGACGTTCAGCTCGACGGAGACGCCGCCGGTGGCGCCGCCGGCGGCGACGACGCGCGGGGTGGCGCCCGTGGCGTTGATGGAGAGGAGCTCCGTGGTCGGGTCGCGCGGGTGGAGCATGGCCAGCGCGGCGATGGCGGCCGCCGCGGCGACGAGCAGGAGGATGAGTACGGTGAAGCCGAACCAGATGAGGACACAACGGCGGCGGCAGCGGCGGCGGTCGTGGTTCTCGTGGTGCTGGCACGGCGCCGTGTCGCCGGACTCTGACATGGCTGGGCTTTTGCTGGCGAGCTGATGCACACGCTGGCTCAGTGAGCGTGGCGTCGTGTGTCAGTATATGATCGTAACACTAATGCCTTCACGGTTCTGAATTTTTTTTATAAGACCCGCACCTACTTCAGTCAAAACTCCGTAGGTTCACAATTTTAGCTGACTAGTATATATAAGTTTACAGTCACACATTATCTTTAAAAAAAAGTTTACAGTCACAAGCCTAAAATATGACATCACTAGATTTGTGTTTCAATGTCTCAAATTTCTACCAAGGTTGAATTTATAAGACCATACCAACGTTATAAAAAAATACCAACGCTATAAAAAAATGCCAACGCTAAGTTTTTTTGACGAAGATAAAAAAAAACTAAAGTAATTCAGGGTTCTGATTGTTTTGGCTATAGAGATCGATGTAGTTCTACTCTATACTACTACAAGATAACATCGCGATCTGCCGATCTCCAGACCACTTTGGTGATTTTAACTGAGCAACCAACATGATTTTATTAGTGCCAGAAATTAAAAAGGAGAAATGAGAGGACATCAGGTCGTCAGCGTCCCAATCAAACGGCCCGCTCAATCAACCACAGGCCTATAGCATAAGAGAATGGCTCAACAATTTTCTCCAAGAAACCATCCTTTTCCTTGGTTTCTGAAACTTGCATTTTGCCTTTTGCTCTGCTCTGTTGCTTTCAGACAGGAACATACTACAGAACCACAATGGGGTAAGCTTGCTTTCAAGACGATGGTTCAGAAAAGTGTTCAGACATATAATTTGAACAAATTAATTAGATTTAAACTAAACACTGGATTGAATTCACTCGATAACATGTTAATTGGCTTAATTCATTCATCACTAACAAAAGCATGTCCTTGTACTGTGTATCATCATGTCAATCATAATTTATAAACTGCTTTGAAGTACCATCAATCAATGTATGCTGGTAAATAGTAATCCTCTCTTTCTCTGTATGAGTGTATCTGTAATATATTTTTTTCCAGTTCATGTCTTACTAGCTGTTTACAGAAGCCAACTAATTCGAACAACTATGATGCAAGGTTTGCAGCAGTAGACGTGCCATCTTGCGCCGTCGTGGGGGCGGCGTCGCCCGCACCGACACGGCGGACGACAAGGCGGAGCCCGAACTCGGGCTCGATGATGAGCCGGAACGCGGGCGAGTGCCTGTACTCGGGCGAGAGCGAGAACGCGAAGCGCGCGAGGACGACGGCGACGAGCGTCTTGACCTCGACGATGGCGAGGTTCTGGCCCAGGCAGGTGCGCGCGCCGAGGCCGAACGGCATGAACGACGCCTGCGGGTGCCTGCACGCCGCCGCCACGCCGTCGCGGAACCGCGCCGGGTCGAACAGCCTCGCCGTCGCGCCCCACGACGCCGCGTCGTGGTGCATCGTGGACACCGGCACGAACAGGTAGGTCCCCCTCGGCGCCACCACCCTGCTCCCCAGCCTCATGTCCCGGAACGTCTCCCGCACCACGAACGACGACGGCGGGAACAGCCGCAGCGTCTCCTGCACCACCATCCCCACCGTCCTCATCCTCGACACCATCTCAAAGTCCGGCACGGCGGCCGTGCCGCAGACGGCGAGCACCTCGGCGCGGGCGCGATCCTGCCACTCGGGGTGCGCGGCGAGGAGCATGAGGCACCACGTGGCGGTGACGGCGCTCGTCTCGTGCCCGGCGAAGTAGATGTTCTTGCAGTTGTCCACCACGAAGTCGTCGGGGCGGGGCTGCCCGCCGCTGTTCTCGATGATCGAGCCGAGGAAATCCCTCTCCTTCCCGGCGCCGTCCTCCTCCCTCGCGGCGTCCCTCCGTTCCTTGACCAGCTCCATGATCAGAGACCTGATCTCACCCGTCAGCCTCCAAATCCTCCGATTCTTCCCCGTGGGGAGATGCCTCAGCGACGGGATACTGAAGATAACGCTCGTCTCCGACATGAGCCCGGACAGCTCACGGAGACGGAGGAAAATCTCCCTTCCCCTCGAGTAGTCGCTCCCGAAACACGCCCGAGAGATGACGTCGAAGGAGAAGCTACGGAGATCGCCGTCGACGACGAACTCCGCCTCGGCCGCCGATGGCGATGAGTCGATCCTTGCCTCCCATGAGGCGACCAGCGGCTGGGCCGCGTCGACCATGAGCTTGACCATGTTCTTGACACGCGCCATGTAGAATTCCGGCGCGATCACCTTGCGCTGGCGAGCCCAGCACGCGCCGTTGGCCTTGAGGACGCCGCCGCCGAAGAGAGGCTCTTGGCCTTTCTGGAGGTATTTGGGTTTGCCCATGTCGAGGGAAACGCATCGCCCGATCTCTGCGATCAGCTCCGGGTCCGTCACGTACAGCGCCGGCCGCCGCCGTAGCCAGTACAGGTACGTGTCACCTGCAGAAATGCACCAACGCGAAAGTTAGAATACATTTGAATTTTTGTCTCAAAAAAAAGAATACATTTGAATTTGAAAATGGTATTAGTCCTTGTTTCCGTGGGCCTGTATATTGGGCCGGCCCAGATGGACTGACCAGAATCAGCTGGATTAAAGCCCACCATTTTTTATAAGAAAACTATATACAGTACACAGTTACACAGCAACAAACACGTACACTACAATCACACACCTCGAGCATGCTTCCCCTTCAATATACGTTTAAGAGACGTTGTCTAACTATAAATTAGTGAATTTCATCAGTTTTATTTTATTAAAAGTACACCGACGTGCATGATCAAGATTTGAGTAAGGTAAAAGCTGAAAGCTCTTGATGCATGTGTATGTGATAATATATGCCCATATGGACATGTGAATATGTGTATTATGTGTACTTGGACGGTATCTCCGAGGGTATTGGGTAACCTATTGACCGGGAATTACAAAATGTCAGTCAATGCTGTAAAGAATCCGTAGACTCTCTCTTTTTGAGGTAAAGAATCCGTAGAATTTTGGCAAAGATTCTCCCAACCTCCAGGAAAGAGAAGATTCTCCGGAATCAGTGGGAGTTTAGCGTTGATTCTATCTACAACTAGCTAGAGTATTGACCATGGAAAACGAAGAACACAAGCGGGTCCCTAAACAACCAGGAGTACTCCGGCTAAAGCTAACTGTTCTTTCTGAACCAGAATCATGAGCTTATCCAAAGAGCACACTAAACTCGATATTTCGCTATCTTTTAGTCACATAAATAATTCCGAAAAAAATATAGTCGAACTCCTACTCTCCTAGTGCATTCTTATGAAATGATGTAGCGAGCTAAAACAAATTGTTGAAACCTATATCTCAAAAGTATATAAAAGATGACATGATGTCTCACACAAACAACCCCTGTCTATTTTTTGGGGACGGTCGACCATATCTAGCTAGCACCTATATTTCTCCCAACTACCAGCCTCAAATTATCCATGACCTGAATATTGCCACGCACTAAGATTATGAGAGTTCGACAATTCTCGGCAGAGACACAATTAAATTAACTGTCCATAACTTTCAGCTATTAAATTTCGTGTATATAGCACAGCTGTAATTGCGACACACCGTCTAGCTAGATGCTAACAATAACTCTTCGGAGGGTACAGACAGTACACGTTGACCAAACGAATGCGTTGACTTCGACCTCTTAACCCAGTGCATCGCGCCGCGTCAACCTCGACACCGCCAGAGTCGTAAGATGCGTACGTACATGCATGTCCAGTGGCCGTAATTTCTCTACGCCGATTTTGCTTGATTCGTACCTGAAAACGACCCGTACATACGTGTCGCAATCAACGCATGTACAATGCACTGTGTGTGTGCTGCCTACGTTGTCGATCGATGGCATGTCGTCGTCGCCGAAGGTTCACGAGCGCAGGTGGCTGGACATCGACATCATTTGACTTACGGCACACTCCGAAATTAAATACTATTATGACATACTTTAATATACTTTCAGTATATACTGGTATATTTTAAATTTAAATATTTCTATGTATGACAATTATCGTTTTTTATAATTTTAACCACTATTTGTCTGATTGATTATAATGATTATATATATTAAAACTGTAAAACACAGAAGTACTTATGACTAAAAGTGCACCCAAATTTCTATTAGAATATAGTGATAGCATATACTCGCATAATGCATGGTTTTAAAATTTTGACAGAAAAAATCAACAGTGTTATATATTCAAAAAGTTTAACATATTCAACATATAAAAATAATGCTCCTACACTCGTAATCAAGCACTAAAAAGCTTTTGTTTCTAAAATATACTAGTCAAATCATCACGACACATGAGTTGGTTAATCATGATCAGTCTAATTAAGATTTTAGTGAGGTGACCATATGCTTCTTTTTGAAGTATATGTTTTAATTTTAGCGTTGAAGTAGTGACGAGGAAATAATGCCAGTGCAATACTGTCCTTTCTGAACTAGCTCTAGCTAGCTAGGTTGCTTCCAATTATCATGGTAGTAGCACAGCTGGACATTTCACTTTTGCCAACTAGGCAACCACCATGACAACCATCAAGCTAGCATGAATGCATGTGTGTGCGCGAGCCTAGCTATCACAGTCGACCAAACGCGTGGTATCATGATCTATAGTTGTACTGTTCAGATCATCAATTCACAAACGAACAGTCAAAACAATTAATGACAAGCACAAATGATATATTTTACTTTACTTTGATTCCAAACGGGATGGATATTAATTTATGACCTAAGGGCTTTTTATTCACACATACTATCGAAATAGTTATGAAATTCTAGGAAAAAACTGACCAAATTAATGGACTATCAATGACTCTACTGTATCATATGCAGCATAAAAATTCGATGCACGAACATGAAGGGAAAAAATACACTCGTGCATATTCTTGCGTTATTCATAGCATGCAAATTGATTTATATATCACTTCTTCTTATTTCGATTGAATCTAACTTACATTTCTGAAGTGATATATTACAATATTAATACAATATACCATATAATATACTGTAAATTCCTTTGGCACTTAAGCACCGTAATTTTTTTTCCCCAATCCAAACTTATTAAGCTATATGTATGCATGCATGCAAAATATAGAGATCTCGCTACTTCATAGAGTGTGGGTTGCACTTTTAATTAGTGTAGCCATGCATATGCACATCTCCATGTGGAATCCTTGTAGGAGAGACAATGCAGAAGAGAAATATTGCAGTCCCCACCTTATTAAAGTTGCTAGAGGGGAATGCATGGTTGGTGGAGTGGTACGTAGTACACACTGTACAGTGTCATGCAAGCATGCATGGATGATCACATTGATCGATCATGGCTTTCCATCTATCGACCTGTTGCTGTCATGATCGATCGAGCCGGCCTAGGGTTAGGAGTAATAACTTAGTCAATGGCACTGTAGGGTAGAGGGGCAGCATGTGGAATTAATTATTGATCGATTGTAATTAATTATCGCATGGTTTGGTTTGGAGTGGGGAGCCGGCGTACATACACGATCGATGAATTAATTGAAGTCCTTGTTGATGATCACATCGATCCATCGGCGGTTTGTTCATTCATTCTTCGTTTTTTTCTTTGTTTGATTATTGTTTCCATTTCCTTCTTAGTTAGCTAACTAGTCTTAAGTTATGACAGGAGCTTTTTGGTAGCTAGCTATCTCGTAGGAGTCGGGAGTTTTGTCCCGTCACATGATTCACTTTATTATCATTTGTACGATATTCGTTGGATGTGTGCATTCGTGATGCAGAGGCCGGGACCATATATGCATCATGGAAAAATTTAAAGTTAGATGTTGCCACATATGCATTTATATCAGCATACGTACATGCATGGTTAAATGATTGCTAACTAGCTAAAACAATTATTTTGGATTTTTTTTGTGTGCTGTGTTAGTTAATGGACTTGAAGATTATAAAAATCACGAGGATGGTTTATTAAATTAAATCGAGCATGTTGGGAGAAAATGTAGTTTATGACTAATAATTAAGTAATGGGTCTGGAAGATCATTTCAATATTTGGTTCCGTTGGTCAAACCGGCCTTTACTTAAAAATTGGAGGGTGGGGGGGGTGGGGGGACACATGTACACGTAAGTTAAACAATAGGCAAGCGATTAGATGTTCCTGTAAAATAACGAATGTTGTCATATCGATCCTACGTGCGATGCATCATAAGATGATCTGGTGAGCGTCTTCTCTAATTATTGGTGTTCTTTTATATATTTAAACGTACAATTGCATTTTGACATAAAAGAAGAAATTAAATTAATTAATATATGTAAAACTGAGATGAGATCACTGGCATTCGATCGATCATTGATGTTAGGCGCAAGTATTCAGACCCTTTAATTGGTTCTTGAAAAATATTATAAAATTCGTTCCAAGTTTCTGTCAAGAGATGACTTCAACAAAATATATCTAAGGGCCAATAGGTAATATATCACACACATGCATGCATCTGTCAAGCTAGAGAAGAATGAAACGCATTCATTATCAAGAATTAATCGTCCTGCCAATTAATTGAAAGATTAATTTGTATACATAGTTTCGACTATATGGCCATATGTCACGCACAAAATTTTTACAGACAAAACTATATGGTCATATTTACCTACTCGGGTTAATTTATACAGCTTATGCTAGCTAGTTAATAAAACTACAGATTGTTACTACGTACTATTGATTTAAGTACTGCATATATAGCAATCAATACTTGATCGATTAGACACGCATAAATCTACATGGGTCGACGTTATTGCTACGATTCTTTTTCGCCGAGATTACATGTAATTTTCAGACAATTAACTAATGATCCATGTCATATATATACTAGTTACTCCGCTAGCTAACAGCAATATGGCAAGACATACCGGGTTGCAGGGATTATTGCTATAGCTTGCAGAAATGGATAATGATCTGCGAGATCGAGTTGATGTGATCACGAGGGGTTGAGCTTTGGTCGGCGTGCTCGGACAGCTAATGGCAACATGCATGCATGCATGGCCTTTTTCGGAAAGCCTAACTGACCGGCTTAGCTTAATCAGTCAGGTCAAATGCAAACTCCGCTTAATTATATGAGTGCTTAGCACATGACAATCACAATAATTATTCAGCTTAATTTCAACAGAGCTGGGCCGTCAGGCCTGCGATAAAAAAAGTACAGCCACACAATAATGCGTTCATATATATTTATTTGCATTCTGTGGGTCGATTTCAGACAATATTTTTATGGACTAGCAAATACTACTAGCTGGTTTAATTAGGATATAGCCCAATTGATGGGATGTTTTGTAACAATACACCAAAATGATATATTAATTATATGATTTAGCCTTTCATGAGTTATTCACACTCTTTTTTACTCTGTTTTCTACTACTTATCCTTTTTTTCTTTGTTTATACTTAGATTAATTTATATGTGGTATAATATGGTGCATTAATCATGGCATTGTTACTATAGCTAGGTTTGTTGTTGAGATTAAGTACTATACTCCCTCCGGTTCTATAATTCTTGACGTATTGGACACGGTTCAAGTCAATCTTTTAAACTTTAATTGCAATTTTTTTAAAAAAATATCTAGTTTTAAACACGAAAACTATATGAATAGATTATCTTAAAAAGGTACTTTCATAAATTATAGATCTTTTAAAATATTCATTTATATTCTGATAAAAATAATGATCAAAGCTATATTTTGAAAACATGTTGCCATCCAAAACGTAAATAATTATGGAGCTAAAGGGTACTTCACTTTTATGTATATATATGCTCATGATGCTTGTCAAAGTGAAAAGACGATGATTATTCACGTACGGAGAGAGAATAATTATTAATGGCATAGCACTACAACCTAATTAATCAAGCTGTTCATGAAGGAGATCAAGATCAAGGGGGAGTCTACGTCCATGCTAGCCCCATTGGTCAATCGGCGGGGTCCCGATTGAAAACAACGGTATTGCTAGCCTATTCACCTCAGCAATTAATAGAGTGCATTCATATGTACAGTTAAAAAAAAAGTCGCCTCACCGTCCAGTAGAAAAAAACTTGATAAAAGGAAGAAAATCTAATAGGCATTGGTGGTACGTCGCCGCCAGGGCACAGACGTATATGTGAAGCATATACCTCTGTCATACCATGGGAGATGCATTATTCCCTCTCCTCACAAATGCTTTTGTTTCAAACCTTTAATTTTTTTGCTTGTTATGGGAATTTCCATGTCATGCATGTGAAGCTATATGATGAAATTTCCTTCAAAATTATCATTCTTTATATCGATATTTTTAAAGATATACTACTATATGTACCTCATGATATATCAATACTGCCAAATCTAAATCTGGACAAGCACTTGTCCAGATTCATGGTTAGAAATAACTATATTCTGGACGGAGGTAGTATCTTTCAATATTATATATTTATTGAATTATGAAATATAGTATAGCTAAGTATAAATAGTGGTTAAGTTTATATTATGAGATTGGCCAAATATCTGAAAATGAGTATTTCAAATCCAAGAAGCAGTGCTTATTTGCAAATTAAGAGCACTAATGTGCTACTGCTACTCAGTGCCATAGTACGGGTGTACACTCGTAGCCTACCTAGATAGTAGACAGGTACCTCAAGCCATGTTTAATTAGACTTTGGACCAACGACCGATTAATATTTGGGGAAGTATATACATACTGCCGTTAACGAATTATTTATTAATCCGTAGTTGACTGCAAGGCAAGCACCGAGCTAGTAGTTCCCAACCACAGTTTCCATCCTTCACTAATTTTGTTTACTCTCTTTTTCTTGTTTGCCCCCTCTTCCTGATGCTGACTTGATTGACAACCCAACCCCTCTCACTGTTAGAGACAGTATTAATTATTCTTCCCCACTGTTCTTTTGATATTGAGAGATCTTGACATTTTAGCAGTTTTTATATATATACTCTTAGTCAACTTGTTACTAGCTAGGGCAATTAACCCCCTAGCCAATTAACCTAGCTAGCTACTACAAATTTCTTGGATCACATAAGGGAGAGATTAAATATGTTTATTTTTATTTACCCAAAATATGTATTAGTTTACTATCGATGTCGATGATTCGAGAAATCAACCAATGTGTCAATAAGCTATTTTAATCGCGGGTTTTTGCACGAATTAACTAGAAATACACTACTATTAGTTAATTAACCACACATGAGTACTCCTAATCAACAAGCAATTTTTTCAGAGAATTAACAAGCAATCAAGCAAGCATTATGCATGTAATTTACATGATGTTGAAATCAGAGTTGATTAGGACGTGTCTGTGTACACTTACCGTAGGCTTTCCTCCACTTGTGGAAGTAGGGGAAGATCCTGGTGCAGTAGTCGTCGAACCCGTCCTTCTCGAAGTCCCACCCAACGCCGCCGCCGCCGCCGGCCGCCTCCTCCCCGTCAACCGTCGGCGCCGCCGTCGCGGCGGCGGCCACCCTCGCCTTCATCTCCGGGAGGTTCCCGGCCAGGAACGACGACGGCGGCGGGCCGTCGATCCCCTGCCGCCGGAACACCTCCGCCACGCGCCGCGGCGTCGCCAGCCACGCCGTAATGCAGTGGCCGACGACGATCGCCGCCGCCGCCGCAAGAGGAATCGCCGCGAGGAAGAAGAAGCTGATCTCCATGGCGGCTGATTCCTCCCTCTCTCTCTTGTCTCTCTCCAAGAGATAGCTAGCTATATAGCGTGCAGCTTGTGAATTCTTCTGGATCTTAATTCTCCACTAGCTCTCTCAGTTCTACCCTTTCTCTCCTTCCTCCTCTTGTGGCTTTATATAGAAGAGGTTCCACCTGGGGATTAGGGGATATGTTTAGGAAGAAAAGCGTGGTTAGTCAATTGCGTCATATTCTGGGACGGTTACACACGGCTAGCTAGCTGTGCATTGGGAGATTGTGAGAGGTTTTGTTGCCTTATTGGGTTGGGTTGGGCTGGATAGCATTGGACTAGTTCACACAGGTATGCATGTCATGATAAGCATGCAAAAATGCTTAATTTGGCATGCAATTAAAGGTATCCGTGTAATCGAATATGGCTATTTTGCTGGATTATTAGGCAAGTGAACTGTCCATACAAAGTTCAAATTAACCACGGGACACATTCACACTATATATATATATGTCCAACATTTAAAATGTGGTTTGATTGACCCATGTGTTTTATAAGTTTTTTCGACAACACGTTTTCGATGGTTGATAAGTAATTATCAACACATTAGAAATCGGCATGTCAGATTTTTTTTATATTTTCTAAAGTCACCACTCTTAAACCACATATTTTTATGCGTAAAATCCAAAAATTTTAATTATATGAACAACACTATAAAGTCTGCTCTATCCAATTGCAAACTATTTACCGACGGACATTGTAGTACGAAAGTTGGTTGGATCATCTATTTCATTCTCGTAGAGTATGATGTTGGATGTCAAGTGCTTTTTTTCCTTCCCCGCAAAAAAGTGCTTTTTTTTTTCTAGTTTTCACCAAACATAGTTGCTTTCATTCTGTTCCTTATTGTTACATGCAGATTTGTTTTCTATGTTCGTACGTATTTCAAACTTCTGGGTTTGTACACCTGATTGATTTAGAGGTAGATTTAAAGGAGTAGTAATTAATGCATTATTCTTGAATTCTTAGTTTAATGGCTATATAAGGGGATGTATAAAGGTAGAGTGAAGTATGATCTCTACTTCGTATATAAATTATCCACTTACAACACTTGAGACAATAAGATATCTAAACATTAACGTATCACAAATCTTTTTTTAATCACTTTTCTTTCCTTTCTTTCACCCTATGCAACAAAATTTTCTTTAATGAATGCTTAGAGTCATCTCTTAGACATTGTTATGCATATCAACCATGCTTCTTTTTCTTCTCTCTCTTCCACATCATCAACTTCCTGCATAAGGGCGGAGCCACGTATGGCTAGGGCGGTGCCTAGGAACCCGGTTCAGAAAATTTTTTAGCTATAGTTTATCTATTTTCACTATGTATGCATCCCTTCATTATAAAATTTAGACACCCGTATTAGCCTAAACTCGATACAAAACATAGTAAATCAACCAAGTGGAGGTTGTCATCGTTTGCCGTTTTGCTGAGGCTGATCAGTCGTATTTGGTTGTTGCTTTTCAGCAAAACTAAGCCAATGATTGCTAACTTGCTAGCTATTCAAGTAGACAAACGCTAGCTGTTGAATAAGGCAAACGATGAGCATCAGCTGATCAACCTGATTCCAAGCAGCGAACCGATGACAGCCGGAACCTCCTCCATTTTATTCTAGCTCCGCTCCTGTTCCTGCACGACTACAAAAGAACCTGCTAATTAATGTCTTTGTATATACCCTAAGTACAACACTATTTTACATATATCTGTATTATTTTGACGTATACACCATCTTATGACCAAACCATTATCCAAAAAAAATCTTATGACCAAACTATTTATTTTTTCTTAATTAACATAGTATCTTTTCAATTTGTACGAAGTGGCTTCTCCAATTTATTTATAGGGGGATCCACACCAGCAGTGAAAAGGCGAAAAGGAAATGAAACAGTGAACTGGCGTCATAGAGGGCGACCCAACCCAAAGATAAGCTAAGCTAGAGCTGTCTGCCTAGCTAAAAATCGATCGATCGATCCAGCAGCAGGTGGGCATGCGTGTACGTGATCACATGCCTGCCCCCGTTCATGCACGCAGATCGACGACAGGCAGACACAAGAGATAGCTTTTCCCGTTGTTCCTAGGCAGCCAGCAGGTTTAGCTAGCTAGGTGGGCCCTCCCAGCCAGCCAGAGAAGTTGGCACAGCACAGTACTAGCACAAGAACGGCTGGTTTGATGCATGTATGCGACCATGCGAATCAGTTAATGCGCTCCCTTAATTAGTGGCGTGTCAAACCGGTAGGTATTGCGGTTTCTCGCATTGAATCCAAATTCTTCCTGTATGCTGATGAGCTGATCCCGGCAGGTGCGTGTGGGGCCCACGGAGAAATAATCAGGCCGATCAACGCTGGTTTTATAATCTTTTTGTAGTACTAAGTGCAGCCAATCAAGCAAGCAATCAATCAATCAGAGAGTGGTTTCTTCGGAGTTGCGCCGTCAAGAGTTGATTTAGACGTGCATAAATTGTTTGTTTATTTTCCTATCGTTAGATACGTGAATCGGGTCAGGGTGCATCTGGTTCAGGGAATTATATATGCCATTTCACATCAACCGGTATTTGTGTATCATGAAAAAACAAGTTACTAGAAGATTATGGCTATGTATTCTCTCATGCGAGAAATTAACAACATGACACCACTATTTGCAGTATTAAATCGCTATGACACTGTTAGTGACAAACCCATAAATTTTGTAAAGAACAGACAGAAACCTACAAACTAAATTGCTGAAACTGTCTAATAGAGACGACATTCACTCCTCATATCTTGTGCCGTTGAGGCTACACTACTGTCAAGGTTTGTTGGGCCTTGGGTATATCGATGTACTATAAGTGGCAAATTGTTAGTTCTTAGCTCTATGTCATGTCGTGCTAATGAGAATGACGTGATAAAAGAATCACTTCTACATCACATATCATAAAGAATTTACTGTTTAAGTTAGGAGTACGAGAAAATTATATCTCTACTACTGATTAGAAGAGAGAGTTTCCCTGTTTGCATATTACTCACATGACATCTTAAGTTTTCTTTTGTCTTCCACATACTTCCTAAGTTTTGACCTTTCAAATTTAAGCTTGTTTAAATTCGACCTAGATTACAGAGAAATGTTTGATTTAATAGAATTAATTTCAATTGTAAATATTTCTACATTTTCTTATAAACTTAGTAAAACTTAAATAAGTTTAACTTTGAAAATGTCAAAACGTATTATATTATAAAACGGAGGACTATAACACAATTTATTGCCCTGTTTAAGCA
The DNA here is from genome assembly GCA_000325765.3 of Leersia perrieri. Classification (NCBI taxonomy): domain Eukaryota; kingdom Viridiplantae; phylum Streptophyta; class Magnoliopsida; order Poales; family Poaceae; genus Leersia; species Leersia perrieri. The sequence goes on along the minus strand of CM002483.1, from coordinate 15,542,119 downwards.
AAACCAATGGATTCACGTGAAAACAAGGATAATACTAACATAACCACGTGATTGATATGTCCTTGCAACATATGAACACCTCACTATAATAAATACTAAAAGTCATTCTATGATGCGTGCTTCAAGTAAAGGAAAAAAGGGAGAGAGATGACACTATGACAGGGCAGCTGGATCGATCGAGAGCATCGAAAAGGTCGGTGAGAGGGGGATCGATAAGCGGTGGTGACCTGTCTCGGGGCGCATATGCATGCATGGGACGGCCGGTCCTTTACTCATCCTTGGCATGGCAACGCAGGGCCACATAAGCACAGAAGCAGTCCCACGTGCGTACGGTGTACGAGGACCAAAACTGGCCGGATAAAAACCAGGTCCAACCTATCGCGCGCTGTTCGCTGCCTAGCCGTAGAGGCGTGGTGCCTATGCCTGCAAGTACTCAGATCCTCTCAACTTGCTATCAGGCATTCAGGCCTATAGCTTGATACACACCATATGTTTGTTGTGTGATTGTGTCAAACATGAATCATCTAGTGGAGTATTTCGGATCGGATAGGATTGATCGATCTTGTGGCGATGAACTGATGAAGCCAGCAGCTCCTATCAATCGTTGATATGCAATCTGCACTCGATGTTAATGGAGGTCGATCGATCGATCCATGCTGTCGTGTGTACTGTGTCTGCCTCCATTATGAGAATCTATACAGGTAATCGGATCCATTCATCCATATATGCATCCCTGCAGCTGTACGTGTGCCATCCATCCATCGCCCTTGCATATGCACGCTGTTGGTGGCAGGACCAGTCTAAGATCATGTTTGGATCCATCAGCTTTTTTTTAAATCCCTGTCACATCAAATATTTGGACACTAATTAAAAGTATTAAATATAGACTATTAGTAAAACCCACCCTATATTTTGGACTAATTCACGAGACGAATTTATTGAACCTAATTAGTCCATGGTTAGCGAATATGATGCTATAGTAAACATTTGCTAACCGTTGATTAATTAGGCTTAAAAAATTGTCTCGCGAAATAGCCTTTATTTATACAATTAGCTTTATTATCAGTCTATATTTAATACTTCTAATTAACGTACAAACATCCGATGTGACACGAAACTTAAAAAAAAAGCCCCTCGATCAGGCTAAAGCTAGCTACGCGATCGATCGCCGGCCACGGCCTCGATGCGTGGCTCACTGGCTCTGCCTGCCCTGCCGCCCCATGCATAGGGCTCTGTGTCGATCCCTGTGGTGCTAGCTGCTATCTAGTCTCTGCCTGATCACCTATACTAGGCGCCACGAGGATGGCTGCCCCTCGTGTCGCCGCGCCGGCCGGGTACGTTTTGCATGCATGCCATCGCCCATGCAATTGCCCGCTGAGGCAGGCAGGCGTACACTTGGTTGATCTACTGTATTTCGTATCGAGTTTAGGTTGATGTGTGTGTCTAAATTTTATAATGAGGAGTGCATATATGATAAAAATAGATAAACTATAGCTAAGAATTTTTCTTGCCGGGTTCCTGGGCACCTCCCTAGCCATACATGGCTCCGCCGCCCCTGAATACTACTAATATATAATGGGTGATAAATGAACAAATTAAACGACCTTGTGCTCATTTGGCTAGCACGATGCGCATTTGCCAACCAGGCTGCGAATTCGAACTATCCCTTCGATGTACGCAGCATGAATATTTGTTGGACGCAACTAGGCCCTAGGCATCTGATGTGAAGCAAAACATCGGACGCCCGCGATTGTGTTTTAACGCGTATGGAGAAATGTTTTATCGTTCAGGAAAAAATGTTTTGGTAAAAATATTCCAATATCCGAAAAATGTTTCATTCCTACCCCATTAAAATATTTTTGTTAAAACATTTTTCACCAAACGATAAAACATCTTATCTGTACATATTGAAACACAATCGCAGACGTTCGATGTTTTGCTTTCCATCGAACGCCCGAACACTAGCATTACCGATATTTGTTTTCTCAATCTCAAAAATCTGACGGTACGGAAAAGAGATGTATCAACACAAAATTGCAACTATGGAAATGTAACCGTAAGACCAATTTTTTATTTTCCAAATCTCTACCAGCAATCAATTAAAGAGGCTGCGTAAACCAAGTCAACCTAGAAAAACCTCAAAATGTTAGTAACTGAACCTTCTTCTAAAATGTCATCCTCAATTAAATTTCTACGCCCCAAACGGAAGGAATTAATTAAGCAAGGTCACCTGCATAGTACGTAGAAACGCCGCGGAACTGAGAAAATCAGGCTAAGCTTGTGGTCGCACACGGCACTACTAGCTAGCCAATTCTGGGACCGATTTGATCGATCCATCGATCGTGCGTGTTCTGCTTAATTGGCTTGATCTAGCTGGAAATCAGCACATGATGCCCTTTTTGTCCTTCCATTCTGTGTTCATGTCTAACAACAGGATTACGTAGCTGGCCAGCTAGCCAGCGTGCAAATGTGCAATTAGCATCAGATTTCCTAGCTAATTAAGTTTGCCGTGTGTGAGCCTGTGTGAGGTGATTGATTCGCACCCGAGAAAGGCTGAGCACGCACGCGTCTAAAACGTAACGTAACGCGCGTCTCCTTCGCATGCGCCTTGCGTGAACACATACGTGCGAGGAAAACAGTGATGGATAAACAGCTCAGCACCAGGTGTTACGTTTAATGCCGACATGTATTCTAAAATTTCGAAAAGGAAAAAAAGATTCATACGAGAAACGGAGTACTTTTACATGAAAAGTCTGCGTAAAATTGATTTGTTCAGGATCCAGAGAAACAGCCGGGCCTCTCTCTTCTATCAAACATGGGCCTGATTTGCCTTCTACACCACTATTGCCTTTTTCATACAGGCCTCAAATCTAGAAAAGCTGGGTTCATACATGGGCCGTCAACATTGCGTCACGTTTCGCTCGCTTTCTCAACAAAAAGAACTCGTCGTCCACGTCACGTACTCACGTGGGCCCCAAAAGTGCCAACGTGGCACACTTCTCCCCTCGTCGTCGTCGTCGGCTATCTCGAACTACTGTCGGCTCGCCCCTATTATCGGGATTACATTGCACGATCTCTAGCTCAAGTCTCGAGATTCCGGCGGTTCGACGGCTCGATTGCGCGCTGCCGGGAGATCGGATTCGGATTATCACTAAATTTCGGTGAATTTTGATCCTTGATCTGTCCGATTCCGACGCTCATTGAGTTATTGATTGTGTTCCTGATCGATCTTGACACGGAAGGGGAAAGTGGTAGTACAAAGTCGGTGGAGCGCGCTGTTCGTTCCGTGAACTGATTGCTTGCTATTTTCGGATACGAGTTCGTTCGCCACCGAGCAGCTGCTGCTGGCCGTCGCCCGTCGCGACCCAACTGCATCTGTTTTACTCGAGCGGTTTTGGGAGGAATATTCCTAGTTATCGCTGACCGATTTGCCGGTTGCTCGCACACTTTAGCCTCGCGTCGCGCCGGTGCGGTAGACGGCGGCGGCGATGGTGCTGGGAATTGTTGTGGCGGCGGAGGGCGGCGGGGAGTCGGTGGTGGGGATGCTCAGGTACGCCGTGCTGCCCATCGCCAAGGTGTTCGTCGTCTGCTTCATGGGTTTCCTCATGGCGTCCAAGCGCGTCGGCGTGCTCAATTCCGCCGGCCGCAAGCTTCTCAACGGGGTAAGGCCGGCGCCTAACTCTCACCAATTCATCACCATTGTCATAGCATCATGACTAAGGCTGTACTACTACTACTAATTCATCTTCTGTGTGTTTTCTTGGTCATATTTTTGCAGCTTGTGTTCTCTCTGCTCCTCCCATGCCTCATATTTGCGCAGCTCGGACGAGCAATCACAATCGAGAAGATTTTGGAGTGGTAAGAAATAAATTTTGTTCATTTAGATGATTAGCCACAGGTTAAACTTCCCTTGGCAATGCTACGGACAAGCTCAATGTTTTGTAGTTTGAACTATGTCGGCACCACTCTTCTGAACACTTTCTGATGATTGCATATACTTCTGTATTGCAGGTGGTTCATTCCAGTAAACATTGTTCTGGGTGCAATTTCTGCATCTTTGGTTGGACTTATAGTGGCATTGATTGTACGACCCCCGTATCCATACTTCAAGTTCACCATCACTCACATAGGAATAGGTGTGTAGTTTCTTCATAACCTTAATATGAAAGTTGCCACCTTTTGATTTACTCACATAGGAGTATCAAGTTTTCTGCATTATGTTTTTAACATTCATTTAATGCAGGGAACATCGGGAATATACCACTCGTCCTTATTTCAGCATTATGCCGTGACCAACTAAATCCATTTGGTGACTCAAACAAATGCACTCAAGATGGAAATGCATACTTATCATTTGGTCAATGGGTATGTCCAAATCCGTTTGTTATGGAGTTGCGCATCCCCTTTTAAAATGTAATCCAAATACTTATCATGATTGTTTACCTGGTGCAGGTTGGTGCAATTATTGTTTATACTTATGTGTTCAAGATGCTTGCCCCACCACCAGGAGAGACCTTTGACAGTTGCGATGAGGAGAAACTGAAACTTCCAATCAAGGCTCCTAAGGCCACATCAGGTGTAGCGAAATATCCATCAAGTGCTCATGACATTATACATGAGGAAGAGCCCCTATTATCAACTGAGCAGGAGGAGGAGGACCTTTCTTCTTCAGGTTCAAAAGTAAGAAGTGAGCAGAACATATTGCTAGTTAGTGATGCAACAGAGGTACTTCAGTACCAAAATAACTAATAATACTCCGTCTATTGATCAATGCAGATAATGATCCCTATCAAGTGCATGGTTAGATTCCTACAAAAAAAGCAACTCCTTCAACCACCAATTATTGCATCTGTAAGTGTTCGGTATCTTTGGTTTTTGAGTCTTATTATAGTCTAAAAAAATTGCTTACTCCTTTTCAATTATTTGACTCTTCCTCTGCATCATGTGACAGGTTCTTGCAATTATTCTTGGTGCTGTGCCGTTCTTGAAGAATTTGATCCTCACAGACGACGCGCCTCTGTTCTTTTTAACAGATGGTTGTCTCATTCTTGGGTAATGACCCGTCTCACGCTTATATATAGTCTCTTCTCACAATATATCTCTTGGTTCTTGCCAAATTCGCATTCAAAAGCCATCCCTTGCTAACGACGTTGTTCTTATATGTTTCAGGGAAGCTATGATTCCGTGCATTTTGCTTGCTGTTGGTGGAAATCTTGTCGACGGTAAGCTCATTAGTCATGTTTATGGAATCATAAAAGAATCACGATGCAATATGAAGTTTACTTCAATAACATTTATATTCTTCAATTTATATGATTGTCTGAAGTCCATACTTGTGGCCGATTATGCTTTCAGGCCCTGGTGAAGGAAGTAGGAGACTTGGGGTCCGGACTACCGTCGCCATTATATTTGCACGCTTAGTCTTGGTTCCAATTGCTGGTGTTGGCATTGTCACATTTGCTGACAAGCTTGGGTTTATTCCAAGAGGCAACAAGATGTTCAAGTTTGTCCTGCTATTGCAGCATTCTATGCCCACCTCTGTACTATCAGGTATGACCGTATGATGGTAACTATAAGAGGACGCCGCCACATCATGTTTGGCTTGGAAAGTTAAAATGGACTACATAGTATAATATGGTTCTTTGCGCCGAGTTTTGGCTGTTGCAGTGATATTTCGAAAAAACCTATAATGATAAATATACAATGACCCGTCTTGCTATGTGCAGGTGCTGTTGCAAACTTAAGAGGTTGTGGCAAGGAATCAGCTGCGATATTATTCTGGGTGCACATTTTTGCAGTTTTCTCAATGGCAGGATGGATTATCTTCTATCTTACCATGCTCTTCTAGGTATTTGATTTTGAGCCCCTTCATGCCGTGCTTGAATTTTTGGGTTTGCTGCAGCCAAGTGTGTATGGCCGGACATTTTTCCACCGTCCTCAAGTTTTTTCTGGCTTCCAATGTTTTATGTGATATGATTCTTTTGCAGATACTGACAGTACCGCACAAGATGGCATTGTATGACATGTAAAGTGTTCAATGTTCACTCCGGAAGTGCGACTATGTTGAATATGTACATTGCATTTTCTGAGCCATAGACAAAATGCCCGAGGCTGCCATTGTAGGTTTGGCGTAACTACTGAAAACAAATAGATGAGACCAAGAGGCATTGTGCTACCAATCAGATCATTCTTTTGCTGAACCTTTTGTATATTTGATTGTAAATGGTGTCGAACTAGTTGAGTCTTGTAACCCAAATTTGTTGAATTTGGTTGATTCGATTGAAGTGCAATATGAAAGGATTCCCCCCTACAGGGGCATACATATGAATTTGAAATACTTCAGTCCATGGCATACATTTCAGATACATGCAAGATAAATGCATAATGGTAAGCGTTAAAGCACGTGGAAAAAGAAATGATAAAAAATGTTAAGATGATCTAAGATACATTGGACTAAACAACTTAAATGAGTACAACGCATTCTACTCGACTGCATGGCAAGATAGACAACAATAAAAAATATCTGGTATGCATATTCTGTTAAACCTAGTGATCCACAAAAATGACCTAAATAACTGGACTATAAGTTTCAACTATTCCTCACGGCACTGGACACTAATGGCAATGCTGAAATTGAACTTGTAGAAGCAATGCACAAGTGATTCTGTCAGTTCTGAACGAAGCACAAAATGGTTCACATGATAATCCAACATAAGTACACCACATATATATCGACTGAGAAGTCCTACAGCTGGTCAACTTTCCGCTCGCTCGAGTTTGCTCTATGGTTGAACGATATCAGATAAATATTTCAGGTCTCATCAGCACAGGACTTGTTGCCAGAGGTCTATAGCCTGATTCTCTCGGCCTGAGATCATTGCATGCCTTTTTAATCCGAGCTTTTGTGCAAGTCTGAGGTCATTGCATGCCCTGGTTATCTCATTCTTGATGAGATACATTCCCTGAAAGTGACTTATCGCATAACCTTTGGCTGGAACAGTGGATGAGCACATGGCACATGCAAATGAAAAACTCAGACCTGGAAGATCACTTGCAGGTTTCTTAATTGTCCTTGTTGATCTTTCTACCCTTGAACTTCCGCTTAAAATCTTCAGGGCCTAGTAATTCTGAAGCATTTGTTTTCATTTCTTCAGAAAGCTTTTGTGCAAGTTCAAACCGTCCAGCCTTTTTTAAGTCACTGATTAGAGCCCGATAGACATAAATTGAAGGTTGATGTGACCTTTTCATCTGGTCAAACATTCCAAGGGCTTCAGTTATATGGCCAGCCCGTCCAAAACTATCAATCAATGCAGTATATGTTCTTAAATCTAGATTGATGCCTCTATCAACCATTTCTCTTGCAAAGGTTTTGCACTGATCTAACCTTCCAAGCCTCCGCAGGCAGTTTATTACAGTATTATATGTAACAATGTCAGGAGAATGGCCAAGTTCATCCATTAACTTCATCTCATGAAGCATTTGATCCACCTGACCAGCCTTTCCTAGCATGTCCAAAACAGTATTGAATGTGACAACATCAAGCCCTTTCTTATCTTTCTTCAATTCTTCGAATATGATCAAAGTTTTATCGATGTGTCCATATTTAGCCATGGCAAAAATAATGCAATTCATCACTGTAGGACCTCTATCATGTGTAATTTCTAAAACTTGTCTTACAAAATTAAGTATTAGTTCATGCTCATCCAACTTCTGAAGGGCCTTTGCAACATTTATATAAGAAGTCAAATCAGGAGCTATTTTGGAAAGCAGCAGGTACCTGAACACCTTGGCAAAAAGAATGAAGTTGTTCATTTCACCTGTTTGCTCCAACAACAAATTATACGTGCCCAGTCCTACATGGATATTCTTATCATGTAAATGCCGAAGAATCTGAACAGCATCAGGGAGGTTGCCTGATGAGCAGAGCTTCTCAATGAGTGCAATAGATGCCGAATCATCCAAAACACCACCATTTGCATCGGTACAACAGTGTTGATTGAAAACCTCAATAACCTCATCGTCACCCTCATCTGCTGAACTAGACCATTGGCGGTACTGCACAACCATGGTTGTACTCGTCTGTGTAGAGAGGCTCCCGTCAAGAAGTGCGGAACGCACCAACTGTCTCTGCAGGCAAGATGAGTAGAATTCAAATGTTTAGCAATTTGAATGCCACAAAGCAAGGCATGTTTCATTGTGCAAAACTGAAAATGTACCTTAAAACAACACAAAAAGTAAATCCTATGATAATACTCAAATGCTTAAACAGGACTCAAATAAGACAAATCCACTACGAATGCTCTCACAAGTCACTACAACACCAAGATCTTCGGGTGAACTCGGGGATAACTAGTGAGAGAGAATTCCTAACTTGGGGGATAACACAGTAACCCCAATCTCTACAAATTCCAACCATCCGAATTGCAATCTCCTTCACAGCAGGTCTCGGAACCACACCCATGCATCAACCTAGGGCTCAGATAAGTTCAATCAACTTCAACCGAGCAACAAAGCAGTTTTATTTCTGCAATTCCGTCCACTAAAAACTACTCCTAGTAATATGTTCCTTAAAAGAAAGTTGCAAAAGACGAACCGGACCCAAGCGAAGCGCGGGGGAAGCGGCGGCGAGCGAGCTCCGGAGCAGCAGCGCCGCGGCCGGGGAGAAACGCCGCATCTTACGCGCTCCCCCCGCTCCCTACTACCGCCGGCCGGTGCCCGCCTGGTAGGGCATCCGCACAGGGTTTTGGGGGCAGACGGCGCGCGAGGCAGGTGTGAAGTCTCAGGTGTTTACCGCCGGGGCGGGAGGCTTCCGCGCGGAGCCGCTTCGGCTGGTGAGGGTTTGGGTGTTCGGGGCGAGGGATTTTGGGTGGGGAAGCGGCGGCGCGCGGCAGGTGTTCGAGGAAATGCCTCTCGAGGCTTTACGGCTTCGCCCTGTTCGCGGGGACGTTGAGGTTGAGGGAGCCGAAGCCGTGGACTGTCGTTGAAAGGTCCAAAAGACGCCCAGTACGGACTATGAGAACCGTTCATCTGAAATTTGCACAAACTTTGAAGCATGTGAGAACTGTTCTTTTGAAATTTGCACAAACTTTGAAGCGTGAATCAGATGTGAGTGATACGATTGTCGAAATTTCAATGAGCCGTTCCAAAAACTTATTCAAAAATAACCTTAGCGCAATCCATGATGGTGTCAACGTACGTATCAATGACATGCTCTTTGTTGTGGTAATATTATTAGTACTACATTTATCTCAAAATATAAAAACCTACTACTTAATGTGACATATCTTAGTACGTTGTTTGCTTGTGCAAGTTAGGTGCAGCGAACACAAAAATTGGATCGATTGCTCTAGGGTATAGCGTCGGTCAGTGGGACCCGCACACAGAAAAAAAGAATATTTATCTTGTGAGTAGTTTACTCGCACGGATGGAAGGATGCCGCACTGCATCGGTATGTGCAACAAATGTTATTTTAATCGGCTGAGTTCGACTTGACTTTGGAATTCAATTTTACTCTGACACGCTAGCATTCGGCTATTCACAGTGTGCTATACTCGATTTTGTTGGTTCACGGTTCGATTTGGATGTACACTAGAGATGCTCTTACGTTTTTGCGAGACTATCCGACCTTAGAAGTGGTCACAGGTAATGTTCATAATACTATTGATGGCCCACAACCCATGGTAAAAAAAATCCATTCGGTAATAAATATTTAACGTTAGGATAACATTCATTCGAACTTAAAATTCTCTTCATTTATGATTTAATACTATGCATAGATTTTCCTCAAAAGTATTATCTACTGTAAACTTAACAAGTTTTACAAACTTATTTGAATATAAAATTGATCACTATGCAGAGTTTCAAAAGTTTAATCGAGTTTTGTTCTCAATGTCAAACAGGAGGAGATAGCTTCAAAATTAAAAAAATCAAGTTTCAAATTTAAGTTTTTTTTTACCCAAACCTGCATTTATACATCATCCTGGCCAAAAGTGTGCAAAGTGCCTATGGATAGAGCTGCGATCCAACGGGAAGCGCGCGGCCTCAAAACGCGGGCGAAGCAACAACGGCCATGGCGTACCAATGTACCATCCATCGCATGCGCTCCGCCTCCGCGCGGAGATCGAAGGCGGCCATGGAATTGGGAGGAGCACACACCACCTGACCTAAGGTAAGGAGGAGCCCGAGCTCGAGCGATCGGCCGGCCGCCGGCATGGCGTACCGGAGGAAGCAGGGGATGCAGAGGTCGGCAACCTTCGTGGAGGACCACCGGCAGCAGCATCCTCAGCCGGGGGACACCTCCTCGCCGGCCATCGCCTCGCCGCGCGCCACCCGCTTCGCCGACGACAGCCGCCGCCCCGACCGCTCCCTCGCCGCGCAGGCCATGCTCGCCTCCGCCTCCTCCGCCGCCTCGTCTCCCAACCCCGACGCCTCCTCCCTGGTTCGAACACTCGCAAGTTTTGAGAAATTTTGAATCCGATTCAAAACAGATTTCATATATGCTACTCGATCGATCGATGTTTGCAGGATCCTGTCACCCAGATGTACACATCGACGACGCGCGGCGGCGCAAGCAATGATCCAAAGCACGGGTTCTGGGGAGTCCTGGCACAGCAAGCCAAGGAGATGCTCGACGAAAACGGCGGCACAGATTCTCTGGTAAGAGCTCCGAAGCAACAAGAACGTATTACTACATCACCTTGGGAAAAAAATGATATTTTTTTGGTTTGCAAATTCAGCTTTGACATTTAACATCATGCATAATTCCCATTCATGTTCAGTCTGATTCAATGATCACTGCATTTCAGACATCACAATCTCGCTGGTCATACGACCGGGTCCGGAATCCGGACAACCCTGTATTGGACATTGGAGGCAAGATCAAGAACGTCCTCGAGGTAATCCTAAATCCACTCTCCTAAATTCGCAGCATCCAGAGTTTGATAACGAATTCATTCTGCATTCAGGAGGGCCTGACGAAGGCAACCGGCGCCGGCGCCGGCGGTAGCGATGCCATCCATGGCGGCCGGAAGCTGCAGATCAGGAGGAAAACTTGCAGCATGGACTTCCGCAACACCAGCCTGAGCTTGGCGAGCCCAGACATGTCACCAATGCTATCTGACACCGAGTCTCCCCAGATCAAAGCCTCTCGCGACGTAAGGTGCCCTCTTCCTCTTTGATTTCTGCAGCTGGATTTCTCCCTGAGCTCTGAATGAATTTGGTTGCAAATTAAGGTAGCGAGCGCAATGGCGGCTAAGGTGAAGCTGCTGCAGAGGGAGCTGAAGACGGTGAAGGCCGACATGGCGTTCTCGAAGGAGAGGTGCGCGCAGCTGGAGGAGGAGAACCGGCTGCTCCGGGGCGACGGCGGCGGCGGCCATGGCGGCGGCGCCGGCGCCGACGACGAGGACCTGATCCGGCAGCAGCTGGAGACGCTGCTGGCGGAGAAGGCGCGGCTGGCAAACGACAACACGGTTTACGCCAGGGAGAACCGATTCCTCCGTGAGATCGTCGAGTTTCACCAGCTCAATATGCAGGACGTCGTCGAGGTTGATCTCGACGACGATGACGATGAGGAGGATGAGGAGGAAGAGCGGTCGCCGTTGGCCGCCGGCGGCAGGATGAGGGTGATGTCGAGGTCGAACAGCGGCGCCGGTGAGTCGCCGTTGCGTAGGAGCTTGCTTGGCTTGCCGGAGACGCCGCCGACTCGCCGGAGCTTGAAGGAGGAGGATGACGGTGGTTTGCAACCGGAGACGCCGCCGACTCGTCGGAGCTTGAAGGAGGAAGATGTTGATGATGAGCCATTGACTCCGCCCACTCGCCGGAGCTTGAAGGAAGAGGACGTTGATGAGCCGGGGACGCCGCCGACTCGCCGGAGCTTGAAGGAGGAAGACGTTGTTGAGCCAGAGACGCCGCCGACTCGCCGGAGCTTGAAGGAAGAAGATGTTGATGATGTGCCAGAGACGCCGCCCACTCGCCGGAGTTTCAAGGAAGAAGAGGACGATTTGCAACCAGAGACGCCACCCACTCGCCGGAGCATAAAAGAAGATGTTGACGATGGGCTAGAGACGCCGCCCACTCGCCGGAGCTTCAAGGAATACATTGGCTCGCCGGAGAAAGTCGCGACGACTACGCGCCGGAGCTTCAAAGAAGATATTGGCTCGCCGCCGGAGATAGCCGTGACGCCTACACGTCGGAGCTCCACCGAAGACATTGCCTCGCCGGAGAAAGCCGTCACACCTACACGCCGGAGCTTCAAAGAAGACATTGTTTCTTCGGAGAAACCTGCGACGCCTCGCCCGAGTTTCAGTGAAGAACTTGGAGAAGCAGAGACGGCGACGCCCACTTGCCAGAACTTTGAGGATGAAAGTGGCAAGACAGAGACGAGGAATGAGGATTGACGAAAGGCCTCTTGTGAGTTGTGATCGCTGAAACTGTTATGTATGCATGTAGGGAGTATATTGTGTCCTTTTTTATTGGTTATTTGTTTAACTTATAGCACAATTCAACCATGATGGAAATAATAAAAATTCCTGATTTGGGCATTATACCCATCATATCCGTGGATATCTTTTTTCCTTTGAGATGATCAGTAATTGTTCACAATATTTAAGGTGCTTTGCAACGTGCAAAAATTGATGAAAGTTTTTGTAAGTGTCCAATAAATGGCAATGTGAATTTTCAAAGCCATTCCTACAAGCCTACAACCCAAGGGCCTTGACATATAGCGTGTCTGTGTGTGTCAAAACACTAATAGGAATTTTCAAAGCCATCCCTGCAATCTGAAGGCCTTGACACAAAATAAAGTTCACATCAGATTGATACTACAAAGTTCTTTAAAAGAGAATTTATGTTAAGCATTCTTGGAAGAAAACAGCTATCAGAAGACTCGATGCTATAGAAATTCAAAATTTTATCAGGGATGCCGGATACCACTACAGCTGTGAGCCTGTGACTAGCTCATTGTGTATAATAGAGAAAAACCCACAACAGCAAACAATACTTTCTTCATAATCAGCTCCTGAGGAGAAATGGGTACACAATTGACAAGGATCACCCACTTTGTGTAATTAAACAGATTTCAGATACACATTATTCATCAAATGTTCAAAAGTTGTAAACAAAAGCATAACGCCTGCTTCCCATTGTACAAGGAAACTAACAGGAGTAGTTCTGGGCATTTGAAAAAAGGCTTCGTCAACATCCAGACAAGAGCAATGTTGATCAATATCCTACAAACATGCATTACAAAAACAAGGATATACGGTCAGCCATTACCCAGAAAACAGATAGACAAACATGCAGCCAATGCATAACGAAGCTGCTTTTTTTCTTTATTTCTTTTATTTCTTTTTTTTTTTGCTTTTGGTATACAAGTGGCATAATGCACAATATCAAAGAATTATGTTTCCAGAAAATCCAACGGAGCATTTCCTTTTAAGAAAAATCAATACACATACTTTTTCAGGCCAGAGCATATTCTAATAAATACTGCCAACAGATGAGATGTAGTTTTGAGGGAAAGATGCATTCTGTATCCATCTAATAGAAGTAGAGATTTTCCTCACTATGATCAGCCAAATAGTGGGCTAGTGGCACAACCTAATCTAATATTAGTAACTAGCACGGCACTGTACATTCAATACTCAACATTCCGAGGAAGATTTCCAATGCAGTGCCCTACCATCATTCATGTGGGAAAGAACTACATATACAAAAGGCAACGATGACATAAAAAATGCATCTCAAGCAGATCGAAGGTAATTTGGCAACATAAATTTTCTTGCTATTTCAATATCAACAATTTTGACCAGAATGCAAGGGGTCATACGAAAAATGGTTTCATGAAGCAAACATTTAGTTCTTAGCAGTGTTTTTAATGGTTGTTATTCAAACAATTGTAAGGCAGGGCGGTAAGAAAAACATGAGAAATAAAAAAAAGGACTACAATGATCAATGGTGTTGTTCATGGTTCATCCATAGAAGATTGGGTGCATATTATGGATAGCGATATTGGAGGTAAATGAGAGTATATAGAATTACAGTCACGGGATGACAATTTGCATATCTTCTAATTGTTGTGCTAGAGATCAATGTTCTGAAGAATCATTATTGGAGTGAGTAAGTGCAATCCTGCAGGGACGATTTGAGTTTGTAGGTTTCACCTTGGTTGGACACGGAGGGAGAACAATCAACTTTTCCTTCCACATTCGTTGGGGGATTATATGGGGACTGGAGAGAAGATAACCAAATGACCAACTCTATCTTATAGTTCTAACAATACAGTATTCATTAAGCTTGGAAAAGGAAAATTGGTGAATCAAAACTAGGCCAGATTTCATCGTGATTGAATGACAACAGCTAAAAAATTTTCCTAAGCACATCACCCCCTTCTGAAAACCCTAAGAGATGTTTTTTAAATGTGCTCTACAGTTAACTGTTTTAGTGCAAGAACCTGAGCATATCAGTACTTCAGTAGTACGAACCAACAAGCAAATATACCACATTCCTGCACAATTTAGTCAATCATCAAGTTGTTCTAACACCACCAGAGACTCTGCGATGGTTAACTACATGTTAACAACTAACCATACCAATCCTGCAGTGGAATCCTCGCTAGAAATGACAAAAATGTCCATGGCTCACTACATGTTAACGACAAGTATAACAATCTTGCAGTGGAATCCTCACTAGAAATGACAAAAATTACCAGCAGAAGCACCGGGCAATTGAGATTTCAAGCCACAGACCCAAGACCCCCACCCTAAATCTCCTAATTGAGTCACATAAGGCACTCCCTGTAACCTAACCATAGACCCAAATCGAGCCCGAACCCTAGAATCCCACCTCCAATCCCCACCGCCATCCCCCGCTAGAAGCCTAGAACCAAAGAGAAACCGCCGCACGAGCTCTAGAAAGGCGTGAGCCAGAGGCATGGGGTCAGATCCGATCCGTTCCGTACCTAGTTGCCGGAGGAGGACTGCTCGACGAGCTTCTTGTCCCGGCGCTCCATGGCCACGTCCCACATGTCGTTCCCGATGTGCTTCGGCTGCATCCACCCAAAACAAACCAATCAACCAACCAGACGGAGGCGGATCGGAAGGGGGAAAGAGGATGAAGAGGAGGAGGAAGGCCGCGTACCCTGCCGTGCGCGGCCTTGTGGATGTAGTACTGCGCGTTCCCCATGATGCAGAGCATGCCGCCGATGATTCCCAGCGGCAGCATCGCCTCCAGCCAGTGAAACCGCGCCATATGGATCCGGACGGCGAGGGGCGACTGCTCGGATCGAGACGGCGGCGGTGGCGAGCGGCGGCGACGGCGACGGCGAGATTCCCCTTTTGCCTATCCACCAGCGGTTGGGACCTGAGTCGAGGGGGATGCCGACCGGTGGTGGTGCTCGACTTGTGGGTGTGGGAAGAGTAACGGGCCGTATCTTACTGGGCCTTCATATGGGCCACAACTTCCGTCTAGGCTCTCGGGTCTCAACTTGGGGCGCAAAAACTACGCAGGCGGTCAATGTTTGGTGGGTCCGGTTTCGTTCGTGAGCCATATGAGAAAATTTGATATAATGCCCAAAACTAGGCATTTGTTTGGTCAACAGCGAAAAAAACTGATACTATTATCAATTATCCTATAATTGAACAAATAAGATGAGTCACGCTCTTTTCTATATCCAACGTACAAAAATGCTTCATTTATCGAGCAAGAATCGTCTCCCGCATCCCGCACTCCCCCCATGTCCTTTCCTATACCTGGCCAAATGGGCCGCACGGCCTGGCACGACACGGGCCCGGTGGAGGCACGACACGTTAAGGCACGGCCCATTAGGCACGTGAACAGTAGCGTGCCGTGCCGGGCCAGCCCACGTGCCGTGCCGGGCCAGCCCACGTGCCGGAGCCACNCCGTGCCGGGCCAGCCCACGTGCCGTGCCGGGCCAGCCCACGTGCCGGAGCCACGGCCCAAGCACGTCCCATCGTTTTCCGGGCCGGGCCGTGCCGGCACGGGCCCGCGGTAGGCACGCGGGCCACGAGCGGGGCAACCAGGGCGGCAGTGCTGCACTGCTGCACCGCGGATCACTGATGTGATATTGTGTGAGGGAGGTCAGAGGCGGTCGCCCGGTTGCTGAAAGGCCGATCGCTGAGACGTTGAGTCGCACCGGGCACCGAGCCGCACTGTCGCATGGATGCACGATTCATGCGTGACACTGTGACAGTGTGAGCGTGAATGCGTGATACAGTTGCAGTAGCAGGCATGCATGCGCACTATTGGCCTATTGCAGCAAGCAGCATGCGCATGCTCCGGCCTTCACGCTAGTCGCTGAGTCGCCTGCCGTCCTGGCTGCATGCTTCGCGCGCTACGCTGCTGCGCCGCTCGCGCCTCATGACTGGTGGGCCGTGCCGTGCCGCTACAGGAACCGGGCCATGCCGTGCTAGCCCGACGGGCTGGGGTCGGCCCAAACATGGCACGCCCTGACAGGCCGGGCCGGCACGGCCCACCAGCCAATGGGCCGTGCCGTGTACGTGCCATGAACAGTACACCCGTGCCCGTGCCAGCCCGTTTTGGCCCGGCCCATTTGGCCAGGTCGCGCTCTCCCCCCACGCTCCTACCCGCTCGCCGCGACCCCCCGCCCCTCGCACGCACGCTCGACCTAACCCTAACCCTAAGCCGCGCACCGCCCCGCCGCCTCCCAACGCTGCCGCCGCTAGCCTTCGCTCCTCTCCCGCGCACCTCCGCTCTCACTCCGCGCCGCCGGCCCGCTCCCCACCTCCTCTCCTCTCCCGCGCACCTCACTGCGCAGCCCCATGCCCGCAATCTTCTCCTTTCCTCCTCAGCCGCCGCTGCCGACGCTCTGCATGCGCCCGTCATCGCCTCTGCTGCCGCCGGAGAGAGAGGGATGTGAGAGGCAGAGAGAGGTGAGGAGGCGACGAAGAGAGGAGCTCGCCGTCGCGACCACAGAAAGCTTCAGCCAGCGAGCCCCTTGGCCTCCCCCCTATCTTCTCTGGGGCCAATCGAGTGGTAGCGCGGAGATCCGCCTTGGATCCCGCCGCGGGCGATGTTGTCGTGGCTGCGGAGCTCAGTGAGCAAGGCCGTCGAGGTTAGTAATCAGGTACTCCAGCATAACCGTGTAGCATTCTAGGGTGGAGGCGATGTTGTCGTAGATTTTGGTGATATTGATAATAGTGTTAGTATGTTTGGGAGGAGGCGCCATGGCCACAGCGGTACAATGCCTCTTGAGTTCTTCTCCAGAATGTTTGTTAAATGCCATACTTCCGTATCTATGTACGAGGTGCTCATGTGTACACAACATATCTAGCTTTCATAAATTAGTTCCTTATTTTTAGGACGATGTGCTAGGTTCTTCAATTAACCTTATCTCTTGCACGATTCTGATGAGATTCTTGGAAGAAGACCAATGCAACGAGGCTATGGTCTTTAAACAAAATTGGACCGACTCACAATCTGATTTGCTATAATTTTTTGCAATCAATTATTCCTGCGTTTCTGATTCACTTACAGAGAGAAACAAAATCAAGTACTCTTGTTTTTGTCTGTAGATGGGGTAAGCTGCTCTTTTGCAAAGAATTTAACATAAAAATTGCCTCTGAGTGAAGGACTCAGATTAAATTCCAGACGTGGTCGTTTGATGATAAAGGTAGTTAACTCTATTTCTCCTGTAATTTCTATTAAACAGCATTGATTATTAGCATCATGGATTGAGGAGTTGTCAGATGATTAGTGCTGAGTTTGTGTGTGCTAATTGGATTAGGGATCAAGCTAAATTCAACAGCCTTTGTTTTGGGATACCATGTTTTTGAATAGCTTCATTTATATTTTTCCTGTCTTCAAGAGATAATCAATACAATAGATTCAATGTTTAACTATTTCTACCATTGCGTAGGAAATTGCAGAAACATATAAAGCTATAAGAAATGGAAAGGCCAAGACTTGAATTTCTTTATCTGAATCTCTAGCTGGGCTCTACTAACAGCTATTTTTTTTAACAGTGACTGTGCTCCACTGTTCCTTACAATTAATTTGGATCTATGGCCATTGCACACAGCCTGCAGGTTGTACGTATCTCTCTCTCTCTCTCTCTCTACTTATAGTAGATATAAGTTTAGAAACACAATATACATGGTGTGTCTAAAGTGCCAAATGATCAATACTCAATTTTAATGTGGATTACCTATCATGGTTTGCTATAGTGATCACCAATTAGACGATCAAAACTATTTGTGCTATGAATGTCCATTTGAATCTTGCCTTTCTTTTTCACTTCTAATGACTGAGCAGTCAAATGTTGTTTATGTGGAATGGACTTGTTTTATTGCTCTGCCTTTGATTTATCTTTTTTTTTTCTTGCAGGTAAAGCAATAATCAATCCCCTATAACCTGTTCTTCAATGTTGTCCTTCGATTGGGCAGGCAAGTCATATTAAAAGTTTGGTACATGTATTTCTTCTGGTGGGTTTTGTCAGGAAAAAAATTCACAGATATGCACGCCAATAGATGTGTATGGGTGGATATTTTTGTTGCTCCTTTCAGTCAGGTTTTAATGACGAAAGTAGATATTCAGTTCCATCTATAATGTTGTTTGATTTGCCCAGCCACTAGATTAAGGTCAGTTT
Organism: Leersia perrieri; assembly: GCA_000325765.3. Classification (NCBI taxonomy): domain Eukaryota; kingdom Viridiplantae; phylum Streptophyta; class Magnoliopsida; order Poales; family Poaceae; genus Leersia; species Leersia perrieri. The sequence goes on along the minus strand of CM002483.1, from coordinate 15,523,497 downwards.
AGCTTCATAGCAAACTGAATCAGCAGCTGCTTTCTTAATAGAGGTGGGATCAACGGTTGCTTGGTGGGGAGTATTTTGTATGAATGATGTGCAGAAAGAGATATTATTATGGAACAAAAGTAGATAAGGCGAGCTATTTGCTGTAGCTTTAATTAGTCAGAAAATGGTGACTTCATTTTGTTATATTTGTTACCTTCTGGAATGCATTTATCGATTTGCCAGGCAATGGTGCAGTCTGAGTAGACCATCTTGGAGCACGATTAGGGTCTGTCTTCCGTTTTTTGATAGCACCAACATGTTTAATTTGTAACACTGAATTCAATCTGCCCATAAGTTGATCATGCATTTGTTCATGTCACAATGATTTAACTGCATGCATGCAGAAGATGATATGGTTGGGAGACCTGGATTACCAGCTGACAAGCAGCGGCTGGGGCGTCACAGAGGAGCTGCTCGAGAGGAAGGACTGGCAATCATTGCTGGATAAGAATCAGGTGCTAATTACATTAATCGGAAGCAATTGCACAAATTTAGGTAATATTGGAATATTGTTTGGGTCATACGCTACTAATATGCCAGTAACGGTTCTCTTTAATTATTCCATGGAACATTGAACATTTGTCTGCTATCTGAAAGCAAAAGCATGTGGATGAAATCAGAGGCATGTTCTATATGCTGGTTACTGTTGATGAAATGCTTGAAATTGAAAAGTATCATATGAAATTTGGAATTTTATAGTTACTTTCATGTATTTCCATGTCCTATGTGCTGACAGGGGTGATAGTTAGAGACTTTCTGGTTAATATCAGTTGATGCTTTTGAAAGGTTTTCAATGTATTTCAATTAAGACCTTAACATTCCATTTTATCATGTGAATCCCATGTGTTTATTTTCCTTAATTCCATCAAACTACAGTTAGGAATAAGTTTTTATTTTTCAGGTTATAACGTCATTGGTGTAATCTATGTATGTAAATCACATTTTTCTTGTCTGGCTGTGTTGCATGTGATCCAATGAACAACAATATGGATTTAATATTGCAAATGACAATATATTTGCAATTTATATGATAACGTAGATGAAAGAAAGAGCTGGTAAGCTGGAGAGCTGGATGGAAGAGAATCTTAAAGGACAATAAGGTGGACTGGTGCAGAACAAGGAGCTCATGCTGTTATTTTCATAGAGCTAAGTAATGGGGTAAATGGAAAAAAAAATTGGGGTCTAGCCATACCACACTTCTCTATGGTATTTTTTCATCCTAAGATTTGTTCACCATATCCTACGATACTTCACTCGATGGAATGACAATAATGTGTTGACCGTGTCTTTCTCAAAATTCTTGAGATATATTCTTGATTAAGTTTTCATTTATTTGTTCCCTTTTTCAATGCAAAATTTTGATAAATTCTTAAACAAAACGAGTTCTTTTGCATGGTCTTATTACTGTCTTATGCATTATGTCTTGATCGCTAAAACTTATATTTTTTATGTTTTTTGTTGTTCAAATTATGTTATAAATATTACCGTAGCGTTAGCACGGGTAAATTACTAGTTTAGCTTGGTAGAGTTTTAACAAAACAAATAGGAACGGATAACGAGGCAACTTGCTTGTGTTATTGACCTTAAATGAGCCACTACCCTGTCCCGAAATTATAGTTATTTTTGGATTTGATGGGGCGTTTTTTTAGAAAAAAAAATCTGAACAGAGGTCCTATTAAATGTTCCATCTTTTAAAAAATGGCTATATTTTAGAATGAATGTAGCAAAAGACTAACTCAACTATCTACTTCCATCCCATAATATACAAGGGCATATCCGGAGTCAAGGATGTGTCAAGATTGCTATATTTTCGAACGGAGATGGTATCAACTATCATGCGACCCTGTCCAATTCAAATTTATCCATTTTTATCGTATATTAGTCTAATTGAAAAATATCAAGCACTAAATATATACAACTACTAGCAAAGAAGCATTACGGAACCTATTTGTGAATCCATTTTTTACGTGCTAAATGAGTAGCTCACGAGCTAAAAGACGAACTTAGCTTAGCTCTCATGATAATGAGTTTGAGCCGATTCGAATAGAGCTCATTCGCACCAAAATTCGGAGACAGGGGAGACGGCCAGTGGCCTGGCTCCCTCCAACAAAGCAATTCTCACATAAGATTATGCAAGTAATTATGTGATTAAGCTAAGTAAACAGTGTATTAACCCCTCAATCCATTTAGGCCCCACTCTATCTAGACTTTCTGGCTTTGCCGCTGTTCGCACCCTAAAGATGAACGAATACGAGACCAATTCTTGTCCAAAATCTTTGCCATTGTCATTGTCCAAAAAAAAAAGAGAGAGAATATGACAACACTAAAAATATCAACGAACCAAACAATATCCTTTTTCTTCAACACCAACAGGTGGACTGAACCGGAGGGTGGGGAACTGGGGATCCGGCGGGGTAGGTGACAAGATCGCCTAGATTAGTGCCGAAAAGCCCTAGCCACCGTGCCACGAAGGCACAAAGCGAGAAAGAGCTTCAGAAAGAAAGCTGAAATCCTGAAGGCTGGAGCAGCTAGCTGCAGACAGAATGGGGACGGGCGAACATGACGCTTTTGTCTCGGGTCAGGCTCCCCTTTTGCAGCTGCTTCGTCTGTGACAACAAGCTGTGTGGACGTCGCAGGCAAAGCTACAACCGTATCGAGGGGAGTGAGGGGGGATCTCCATCTCCACTGCTTTTTTGACAAACCCCGGCGTCACCGTCTTTTTTCTAGCCTCAGTACGAGGCTGTCCAACTGTAATTTTCCACCAAAATCATCAGCCATCTCCATTGTGGACAGCGAGCTGGGGTAGACAGTGATTGCATCAGCAAACACCACTTTCCAACTGCTATGACACACACACGCATCCTACACAACATATACGTACTCATGCGTCCCAACACGCACTGCCGGCCGTGTACTTCTTCTTTTCCCTAGCAAAATCGCAGGGCATCCAATGCCGCCGCACTCGTGCATCATCAGCATCAGCACGTGCAGGGTGACGCGTCCACGCGCGAACGTGCGTGCGGGAGGGAGAAAAAATATTGGTGAGCTCCGGTGAATCGGTGATCCATGGCTTGGCTGCATTGCATGTGGGTGTCCACGGTTTCCGATGTACGGGCGCCGGTTTTAGAAAGCGGGATGGCATGGTGGCGTTTTGTCGCTGCGCTCCCGATCGGTCGGTCGGTGGTTGGGTGGGTGGGTTACTGGGTTGCCAATTTGCCAGTGCTCCCGACTTCCCGTCGTATAGCCTCATGAATGATGAATGATCTGAACCCCACGTACTTTATGAGCACCAGTGACGGATCCAAAGATTTCTTCAACGATAAGACAATTCTTCAAGAGTAGGACTGAACTTACTTATATATCTTATATTTTAAAATTTTCAACTAACTTTTGATGCATTTTAATAGGAATTTTGGCGACAAGCCTAGGGTCCAGGCCCAAGCTGTCCTAGCTTGTCTCCGTCCTTGACAAGCACCGCATACCCGCGTGGGAGGCGTGAGGATCCTCTATCTTAATATTTGACATATAAGTTCTTCATGTGCTATAATAGTCTTAAACATCAGTATCTGTAATTATATTGAAGGACGTGAATCTGTTACAAAAGGCTTAAGTAGATATAATTACACATAATAGTGTATACTATTTAACTAATAAATAAATGGTCGAGATTAAATATATATTGTCTCTATTCTAATATATCTACCTTTTATACGGAGACATCATCTAAGATAATAATTTGGATAGAGATATGTCTAGATTCGTTTTCTCAATAGATGTTTTATTTTTGTAAAGGTTGGTATATATTTTTTTAGACCAGGTTGGTATATTTAGGAACGGATCTAGTACTAATGGTTACTTAATAACAGGAACATATCCTATACACACAAGCTTCCTGTGCACACTAGCTAACAACTACCACTAAAAAATCTAGAAAAAATTATACATGTGCTTCTAATAGTATTACACACATTTGTAAAATTTTATCTAAAAATTCATTATATTTTAGCCATAATAAAAAGATAAAAAATCTGACAACTTTTTGGACTAAAAATATGTCAGAATTTTGTCTTTTTTATTTATAATGAATTTTGAGATAAAACTTTACAGATATACGTAGAACTATTGTAAGTACATGTACAATTTTTTTCTAAAATTTTTAAAAATATTTGTTAGCTGATGTGCACGGAGTGTGCACGGGAAACCTTGTGTGCATAGAATATATTCTCACTTAATAATTAATAATAGAATTAATAATAGTGTATATATTTAGTATGTAATAGTTTATATAGAAATGACAGTCCTACATACATGACCTCAGGCGATGTAATGATGATGGATGTGTTTGGGCTACTAACACGATTTGCCGAACATATATATCGGTACACACACTTGTCATGTATTGGATCAATTCGAATCTTGTTTAAGGTATGATCGCCGGTTGATTAGGTTTGATAAGCATGTGTGATAACAGTAGAGTACCAATTGCTCTTTGGTCGACCACGACGTGGGAGAAAAGTAGGTAAGAAACAATAAATATATTTTTCCCTGTCATTTTCATTCATATACATGTATATACACACGTATTGTGGCGGCTAATAACAACGGGTAGGGTTAGGTTATTCATATTCATTTATTAGGGTGTTATATTTTAGCCTGTATATTTATATTTGTAGATAGAGTGACTAAGTTATTGTATTACGGATATGCATGGCACGAGAATAGCATGCACACGGCCTCCTGTCCCAAGGGGGTGGGTTCTGATTTTTCCGTGTTTCTTGTCACTAGGCCAGAAATCACCCCGGACGATTTAAAATGTAATTGTGGGCGGACCATTTAGTGGTCCGTTGCAGGCAGACCACCAAATGGTCCATCCGCAATTACATAATTTTGCAGGCGGGAGACGGGGTACCCCGTCCGAAATAACCATGCTCCCGTCCTTATCCCTGTGCGTGCCCTCTCCCTCCCCATTCTCTCCCCTCCCCTCCCATCGCGCGTCCTCCCTCCCTCCTGCAGATCTCTCCCCTCCCCTCCC